>JAUBOC010000050.1:19759416-19772555 GCA_032275365.1 Anablepsoides cearensis | reverse complement strand
ACAGTGCCCTGAGACAACAGTTGTTGTGACTTGGCGCTATATAAATAAACTGAATTGAATTGAATTGAATTGAATTACTATATATGACAACAGCTGTCATATTATGTGACCCTGTACTAATTTAATAACAGTCAATGTGAAGAGAATTGCATTTGTTTCTCTACATCTCCAGACAGCAGTAACATCGCCAAAACTAGTTGATATGACTGAGCAGCTTTATTGCAATATGTGGAGATCTGATTTTTGTTCCACATCTTTTTATTCATTATCTGAACCAAATCACAAGACAAACAGATTCTTTCACATCACATTAATGCAAGGATTATTTTAAATATTGTGTGTTTTAAGTCTAAATCAGGATATATTTTTTATCTTCTTCAATGAGTATCTGCTGACACTGAGTTGTTCATTTTCCCACATTTCACACTATTTGAAACTACCAGTGGTGGGCAGCGCTGATTCAAAAGTTAGTTGCACAAATTCTAAAACGCACATGACAAAAAGAAGCTAATTCAGAACCACTATATTGGCTCAGTTAACCAGAATATATATTTCCAGTGATAACATGAGCCATTCTTGCACATTACTGCCAACTAGTGGCTAGGGTTGGGCAATTTCGTCAAAAAGATTAATCACGATTAATTGTGGTATTTAGCCGATAACGATTAATTCGACGATTAATGCCCTGGAGTCACCCTTATGTCCTAGTCACATGACAAATTTAGTGGGAAAGATTTGCTCTTCATAGAAATCTGTTCCAAGTTGTGTCAAAATTACAGACTTCAGGCTTTACATCAAATTTTAAATTGTGTTGATATATAAATTACAGAACTTTTTTTTTTAAGCGTTTGTCATATTTTTAAAGCGGAGAGGAGTACCGAGCGGACACTGCCTGGTGGCATTAATCATATTAATCGATTAATGCCAAAAAGTAATCGATTAGTGTTTTCTCACGATTAATTGCACACGATACGATTATGCCCAACCCTACTAGTGGCCTGACAACTTGCTTTGAACCCATAGCTCTTTTCATCACGTTTTGAAGAATTGATTTATAGAGACTTTTGACTCATGGTGTTAAAATAAAAAGTTGTTGTGGACTGCAAGTTCTGCTGCTTCTTGGTCATTTTGCTTATGTTTATAGTAGGGCTTTGGTAAGAAAGCATGCTGAGATATTTTGAGTGTATATAATTAACCTGCGGAGTTTATGCCTGTAAAAGTGTAAAACCGTTTCTTAAAGCGGGACATATCACAGCCAGAGTTTTAGACTGAAATCATATTTTGACGAAACATGATAGAAATCTATTATTTTGGTCAAAAGTTCAAAAAAATATTGTTCATGTTTATTGATCACTTTGAATATTTTAGAGTAATTTTCTTTCCAGTATTGTTTTTTTTTATTAGCCTTGCTGCTAGACAATAAACACAACCAACAGAGAATGTTCAGCTTGATAAGGATGTTTCTGTTTTTTCCCCTAAAACAGAACACGTTTATAGGCCTGTCCAGAGATGTCTTTGAGCCAGATCTGCCTCCTCCACCACCCCCACCCAGACCTCATCTAAATGACAGCAGACCCAATGGACCATGCCTGGAGCCACAGGCAGTCGCAGGAGACCACCTCTCAGCCAAAGAGACAGACAGTCAGGACCACCTTGGGAAGGAAAACTCTGTGCGGTAAGTGACAGCTCAGCAACTCTTACAACAAATAGAAAGTTTATAAAGTTTATTTTATCTGCTTATAAAAACTCAAATCGAATTAATTTATTTAGCACATTTAAAAAAAAACTGATTATGCTGAACATAAGAGGCCATGAAAACAAATAAAATTAAAACCATTAACCATGTGATACGACCTAAAATAAACTATTAAAATAATACTAAAATGTCAGCTCTCCCTGTGTTAAAAGCCAGTGAGTAAAAATGTGTTTTAAGATACAATTTAAAACTTAAATGTTTTCAAGATGGGTGGTGTCAAATGACCCTCTTCCCATTGGGGAAAAAAAACAACAAAAGTTGGATCCAAAATGGCCGACTTCAAAACGGCCGCCATGGTCACCACTCAGCTTGAAAAGTTTCCCCCCACCCAAATACTAATGTGCCACAAACAGGAAGTTAAAATCACCAACCATTATATTTAGGTGTATTCATATATAAATGGCCCACCCTGTACATTAAGTTGCCCAAGCTAAATGTAGCATGTTTGTTTCAAAATAACATTAGTAATGTGTGAAAGAGTTTGTTTATTGTAATAAAATTCTCTATTAATAAAATATAACTTTGAATTGACATACGAATTGATGTTTAAGTAATTGTGAATTTTTTTTATTTATAGGATTTTATGGATTTAATTTTTTTAATGTACTTTTATATCTTTTATTGTTTTTTTATGTAAATATGGACACGAAGTCTGCCAATAAAGTTTTTGAATAACATACTAATTCATCAAATGTAAGGTCATGTTAGCTTTGTTTGTTTGTATTCTTTCCATTAGTAGGTTGCTTATCAGAAAGTTGAAGATTTTATTTCCTATACAACACTTCTTGTGTTCCTAACTTGACGCAAATTTGTTCTTCCTGCCAGGGTCTCTATTCTAGCATATAACTGCATGTTAGAGTCTTTATCCTAAATAAAAAAACTCATAATTTCTTGTTTTATTTATTCTTTATTCTAATCATGTTGTGCCATGGTGGTTTCTTTGCTTAAGATTAAAATTCTCCCTATTTTCCCACCCCCCGTTTGATATTTCAGTGTGAGGAAAAGACATCGTGAGGAGAGAAATGCCATCACCACACAGAAGGTCCAGCAAATAAAACAAAAACTGAGTGACTCAGAGAAGAAGCAAGAGAAGTGGCTGTACTGGAGGCCCATTTTGCTAAACGTGGGTGCTGGAGCAGTCCTGGTCGCTGGCCTGTTGTGCTGGATGTACGTTCATTAACGCACTCTAGCTCCCTAAAAACTGACTCCAATTTTGCACCGGCACCTGGGATTAGCTACTTCCTCTCTTAGTAGACATAGATGGTAAAATGTGCATAATTGTGGATATTTATTACTTAAGGTCAAAATGCAGGAGATCAATGCTAGATCAAACGAGTGTGTGTATATTTTTCTGTAAGATCTTAAAAATAGTAACATCTCAGGATCCTGGTGCCAGCACGATGATTTTCCCCTCTTTCTTTACACTGTTGATGAATGTACTGTGTCACAGTAAATAATGCTTTGAAAGATATGACTAAAGGTAGAGTACAAAGAAAACAATTCCTGACAGATTTATTTTTGCATTCTTTGTTTGTAATTGTCAAATGTGTGTTTCTCATTTATGGATACATTTTACATTTCAACATTACTTAGAATGATGTCCATCCTACATTTAAAAAAAAATGTAGGAAAACTCCAGAGCCAAGCGGCCAACTATGAGATTTTTTTGTTTTAATCTAATGAATGCATGTTTTTACTGGTTCTCCAGATCACCCAACAGTTCTTCCATTCATATTCAGTAGGGCATTTTAATGTTCTTTTTACACGTTTTCTCTTTTATCAGCGCTGAAGATGAGTTCTGGTTGTCACTGAAATTATACAAACTGCCGAGTTCCTTGCCGATTAGTGCATGTATTACCCACTGGATGGGTTCATGTTTTCCTGCTGTTGTTTTGTTGTTGAGGAAACCAAAGCAAAGCTGTTTGTTTTAGGAAGATAACAAGAACATGTTGTTAATGACAAAGCCTTGTATACTCCCATTAAGTGGAATGTATTTTCTCTTGAATAACTCACGTGTTACTAAATGAAACTACTCTTGGTAACTTTGATACTTTTGTTGTGTGATGCTTTAATTTTTACTTGTAGCAAGTGCAAAATAGACATTAGAGCATAACTCCTTGTAATAAAGAAGAACTTAAATGTAATCAAATGCATGTACAATAGAATTATAATTTAGAGTTTGAAAGAATTGAGTGAGTGAGTTAGAGTTTCAGGGTTTCCATCAGTATCAGTACTGAAGACTCAAAGGTCCCACCAGAGTAAACTGCAGTTACAGAGCTGTAGAATATAACTGAATGTTAGCATTTACTGACCTCTAAGATTTTGTTTAACTGGCTGCTGTTAAAATGTCTTATACTTGTTTCCATATCCCAGAAGACTCATTCTTGTTGTCTGTGTTACATTTTAGGGGAAACCTTTAATCTGCAGAGATGAGGTTTGGAAAACAAAAGTCTTCATTAAAAAATAATGTAGATATACAGTGCATGCACCAAATTTTGCACATATGTTGTGTGTAGGGAGCTCTTTTCATTCCTTCACTGCTGTGCAGTTAGTGATTTTATTCTGTTAGTGAGCCAAATCAATGCATTCAGACTGGAGTCCAGGAACTGATGCGGTATTTTAAAGGGGACATATCCGGCACAATCCACTTTAGTCGTAAAATGAATTTTGTTGTATACTTGAAGTTCCTTGAAGTGCAGAACAATTTAATTTAATATTTCCTAATGCTGCGTAAGTATCTTACCACTGCTGAGTACCATTAGCAGTCATTCTATGACGTTTTCTGAACGATTGTGTCGCTATTTGTGATGGAACTGCCAAATAAGGTCTGGGCTTACCAACAACAAGTTGGTGGTCTTCATTCTCCTCTATGTCAGAGACTGGCTCCAACATGTAAGGCTGGATGGACAAGTCTTCCTTTGTTGACATGTTTTAATTAATTTGTAATTAAACTGTTTCTGTGCTGCTACATAGTCATAAACCCCTCTATCAAACTGGAATGGACTGTTCTGGAACCTGGAGGGGTGCTGGGTGTAAAGCATTTTGTTTGGATGTAAAGAGACGGCCTCAAAACGCGTCACACCTCAGAAAGAAGGGCTTGTGGAATTACAATAGCGTGGAAGTCAGACCAAATCATTGCAGTTCCACTTTATATAGACCCCAAATGAATGATTTAAATGTGTGGGGGAAATAAATTAAAAGCATCATATGTCTCCTTTACAAATATGTCTTTGTGCCATGTAGTCATTTATTGCTTTTTGTTTTGTTTCTGTGAGGAGAGTACACGATTTCCTTTGCTTAGTTTATAAATTATGCGAGTCTTTCTTGTTGAATAAATTAAACTAAGTTAAATAGTTTATAATGGTTTATATCCCAATTTTAAATTGTATTAATGATGAATTAGATGATTATGAAATGACTGGATTTTTCATTTCGAACTACACTTTTGGGTCCTTTTGACAGAAGTCGCTAATCAGGGCAGCCAATGTGAATCCTGATTACATTTTCAAACTTTTTTTCAGCAACCTAAAAACGTATTACAAAAAAATAAAGATTTTTATTACGTTAAATTTTTGTTAATCTTAAAAAGGTAAGTTGTTTTTCTCTTCGTTGCTTTTGTTTATTTTATTTTTTTGATCAGGCAGTAACGGAGGCTAATTCCCGCTTACTGTTTCGCCAGTTTAAACTGGCGTTTGTGAGCGTCAACACAAGGAAAGTGGTTTAATGGGCACGATAAATTCACCTTTTTCTAACGTATTATTCACTAAGGGGGAAAAAACACGTTATTTAGGGTTTGTAGCCGTACTCCTTTGCTAGCTTACCTGTCTAGGACCAATGAGTTTACCTCCAGAGAAAGCTTCCGAGTTGAAGCAGATAATACACAACCATCTGCTCAAGGTAAGAAAACTGTCTGTCACTATTATTATTTCCGCGTATTATAAGCATGTATCCCTTTCTAAGCTGCATTTCTTTACTGTTTACTGATTGATTACGACACATGTTTCATACGACGTGACGCTATGAGTCTGCAAATTAGATATAATGTGTGGGACATGATAATTATATAGACAAAAACGATGATGGTGCTTTCACCATTTAGATTTTCTAAACAGTCTCTTTTTTTCATTAACAGATGTTCGTACGCAAGTGGTCCACTTGTATTGTCTTGTGTAAATATATTGTCAATTAACCAAAACAAATGGGTAAATAGTTGCTTCTGCTTTTCAGATGGATATCCATGGGAAGATCCGAGAGGTGCTGTCTGAGACTGTAAGGGAGGATAGAGGCTCAGGGCATCGATCATTGTCTGAGGAAGACTTCCTACACGCTCTCCAACGCAGGGGCATCATAGATGACGTGATGAAAGACCTCCACTTTACTAAGGTTTCCTTGTACTTTGCAGATGTTTCAGACAGAAATCTTTCTTTGCACCTCCTTAAGTTGGTAATAATTATCTCACTTTTGCGTGTCCTGTCAGGAAACAGCCACAGATGCAGGACCAGTGTCTCCTTCCAAGTCTGCCACTCATTTTGTTGACAAAGATTTTACTCAGTTAAAGAAAAGTAAGAGGCACTGCTTTACAAGCCCAGGTGTAGAAAATGTGGCATGTTTCCTTTGCATTGAATTTGAAGTGATGGCATTGTTTGTTCTTTTCTTTCTAAGCAAATATCGATCCATCAAGGCGGTACTTGTATCTCCAAGTGCTTGGAGGTAAGGCGTTTCTCGAGCACCTCCAGGAGCCCGAGCCTTTACCTGGTCAGGTGTGCTCTACGTTTACACTTTACCTGCACTTCCGCAACCAGAGGTTTTGCTCAAAACCAGTGCCTTGTGCCTGCGAACCAGACCTGAAGGAGGGCTTCCTCCTAGAGATCTGCAAGGAGGGCCATGGTAAGACCACTCTGATCATGATGCAACTATCTGTACCGAGCCTAATACTTTAAATTTATCTCTGGCTTTTTCAGGTGATGGTAGTAAGATGCTAGATTCTACAACCATGCTGTCTATGTGTGACCCAGTCCACTTTGTGCTGATCAAGACAGACACCTCCAGTGAGACAACCCTGGTCTCCTCCTACTTCCTGGACTGGAGGACAGTCCTCAGCTCACCCAGTAGCAAGACATGCTTTGCTGTAGAGCTGATGGGAGTTGGTGAGGACCAGTGATGCAGCTGCTGTTTTTGATTAATGAGAAGAGGAGAAATCAGTTTAACTTCAGAGGCAAATAGACTCTTTTATGAAAAAAAGCCTGCAGAGTGAAACATCCTGCACCAAATCGAACACTCTTCTAAAACGCCTAAAAGACATTTTAAGCTGTGTCTAATGTTTCAGTATAAATGGCAACAAAACACACTGATTATTTTGAAGTAAATTCAAAAAGAGGCTGAATTATTTGTTTCCTCTGCTGATATTCTCAAACTGCAGCAGTTAATGATGGGATTAATGTGGGGCATTGAAGCAGGGACCGTCTAAAACTCGCAGGAGCATCAAGTCTAGAAAACACAATTATTTCCAAATTAAAATATATTTGTCTCCAATCTAACTTTCTAAATTTGCTTTCACTCTTAAAAGCTGGTGAACTTGTAGAAAATATATTTCTGTAGTGTTCATCAGTTTATATCAGGACAAATCCATCTATTCTGTAATATTTGTAAATGAAAATATATATATATTTTTAAATTCACAGTTTGTGTTTTATCAGGTAACTTAAGGTGTAAAATATAGTGGAGTATAATGCAATTCTTAAAATACTGTAATAAATTTGGAATAAAGCAATAATCTTTTGTCCCTTATTAGTTAATTCCTGTGATGTTAGAGTTTTTTTCTGAAAGCAAAACATCTACATTTTGTTTAGCTTGAAAGAAGTTAGCAACAGTTTTTGCTGATGGGTTTGTGTGTTTTTTTTTAGGAAGCGAGTGCAAAGTCCCGGCCGGTGTTTTGACTGTCAGTCTGGAGCTCTACCCTCCTCTTCCTGAAACTTTGAACTCTGACATCATCAGCACCCAGGTCAGCACAACAGATCCACTGTATCTGACTCTGTCTCTGCTGAGCCAATAAACATGAGAACTTTTTCCTCCACTGCTCTTTCTGTCGGCACTTTTCAAACTAAGTGAAAAGTTACAAATATTTGATGATTTTGACTAAGTTTCAAGCACCACTGTCAAGCTTTATCTTTTATCTTTTGTGATAAACTTTGCTGTTTTCTTCAGCCAGTGCGTCATTCCCGTGTGTAACAGAAACCCATCACTGCTGTTAGAATCCGTCCTTCCTTGTTCAGAGAAACATGAAAGCTGATGTGACCGCTTGCTCCTTGTTCAGAAATCACTGGAGAGGCAACGCACGGCAGAGAAGGAGCGGCTCTTCCTGGTTTACGCCAAACAGTGGTGGAGAGAGTTCCTGGAGATCCGACCATCTCACCAGTCCAAACTGGTCAAAATCTTTGCCCAGGTGTGAACAAAAACCATTCCATCACTTAATTTTATCTCAATTTGCGTATTTTCTTTTTTGCAGGCAGTTCTTTTGTTTTAAACTCCCTCCAACAGACAAGTGTTCACATGCACTGATCAGACAGTTCATCAAACATCATCATTTTCTCTGCCAGCTGACTCTCATACAGCTGATGGATTTTACAGGGTGCTGAGGAGAAATAGCCATACTTCCAACCAGTTTCAAACCGGTCCTGTTTGTCTCTGTATGCTCCTCAGGATGAGAACGGCGTCAACAGACCGGCGTGTTCGTACGTGCGTGTCGTTCGGGCTAGCCGCCTCCTGGAGAGCCCTCGACAGGCTGCTCGCTTCGTCAGCCTGCTGGCTCACGAGAGGGTTCCAGTGGTGGGAGGGGGCAGTAAACAGGAGCAGTGGTGCACGCTGATGGCTTTCCTGTGTAGAGGGAAGGTACGTGTCTGCTAATGCAAGGTGTTTACCTTTATGTCAAGATGATGGAAGATTTACAGCATTTATACCAAAGTTTTATCAGTTTTTTTTTTGTTTTTTTTTTAATTACCTGCCTCTCCTACACCCAAACTTTTGCCAAGTCTAAGAGAGCAGACATTGTTATTTCTAAAGAAAGAAAGAAATTAACACTTTGAACAAAAATGTAAAAAATATATATTTTTTACATAAAACAAAATCTTTGTCCTTTTTAGAGAATTTAAATGAGATTTTTGTCATTTGTGTATTAAACATTTTAAAATTACACCTAAATAAAATGTTTTAATATTAATGTAGCAACAAAGAAAAACATTACCAAAGAGACAATATATTTTGTCTTCATTCTCATCCTGCAGGGCAGACAGGCCCAAACAGAGCAGCTTCATAATCTCAGCTGCCTTTTTCAGTGTTTTAAGTCTCTTCAGCTACATGTACATGTTGGCGTATGTGTGTCTTTGCCATTCAATATGTTTGTGTGCTTACTTTCATCTGACAGGAAATTATCTTCTGTGGAAACAGTTTGTCAAAAAGAGAGAGTCATTTTCAGGATGCTTTAAAACCTTTAATGTATTTTTATTTTTAGGAGAAAAAAACTACAGAAACTGTCTTCTATGCATAAATATTTTGCTGAAGAAGTTGAAACTGTTAAAGTTTAAATAAAGCAGCGAAACACTAGCTGGAAACACTTGCTGAAAGCCAAAGTAGGAAAAAGGCTAGGTAGAAGTTAAAAGCAACAAAACATTACATAAAAGGCTAGAATAAAGGTCATGTTATATGATGATTTAAAGACTGATGTGAGTAAACGTCAGAATTTGATATAAATTAATCCTCAAACTTCTCAGAAATATTCCCTTTATTTGAATAAATGTTTTAAATTGGTGGGCCCAATAGATAGCCCTTCTTTAGAGCTAAACAACAAAAAATATCTGAAGCTCCTATGTTAATTAGTTTCTGAGTTATAAGCATTTTTGTATGTCCAGAAAGCCCTTTTTCAGATAAAGTAGGGGTCGGAGCAGGGGGTATGTATTTCTAAAAAATAAATAAATGGTATGAAAACAATATGACAACACTTTTAGACATTTGTTTTATTCTGGTTGTTTTTTTTTTTTCAGAGGGAGTTTGTGTTATTTTAAGTATTTTTCAAATTTATTTTTAACTATTTAGTTTTGCAAAAACATTTATCATTTTTATACGGTTTTACTAATCCTCAATGTTTAGGGGGAATTAAAATGAGCACAAAGCAAAGATAAAACTGATGAGGCCACCAAAGTTTTGGGGTGGGCACAGCCCCTCCCAGCCACCCTCACTTGTTGCTCTCCTGGTGATTGACAGGCGCTGTTCCCCAGAAGGAATGACAAGCTGAAGCCACAGCGCCGCAGATCTCTCTGTTGGATGTGAGCCGAGTCATTCCTTTATTTAACATCTCTCTGATCGCTTCATATGATGTTTTGTTATGGGGCATACTCGTAGAACAGAACTATAACTATGTCAAATAGCTGTGGTGGTCTAAGATGTAGATCCAACAGTTAATTTTTGAGAGGTTCATTAATACCATCCAGAGTTTAATGAGATATTTTACTAACAGACAAACATGTTTGGTTCTATCAGTTATTGCTAAAGTTTTAAGCTAAATTCTTTTGCAATGAAGATGTGTGATTTGAGCTCAATGTCTGTAAAACTGAATGAAATATAGCAATTTTCACTTCTTTAAAGTCGTATTTGCCTTTCTGTGGCGGGTGATATTTAACACCAGTGGACAAGTTAAAGCAGGTTTCTGGTGTTCTGCCCTAAAGACTATAAAATTCAGACATTCCTGGATGAACTGAACTGAGCTGAGCTGCACTCGGTTCATTTCGACTGGCTGCTACATTTTCATTTTTCTACTGGATAGTGGGGAGTTTCCCGGACCACCACAGAGTAAATGTTCAGTGCCTCTCCTCTACAAGAGGCTGGCAACACAGACTCAGCCCAAATCTCACCAAGTGGCTCGTGTCAGCTGTGATTTATGAGTTTCATTTCAGGGAAAATTAATTCAGCCTCATCAGTCCCCAGCTTGTTCTGATGCTACATTAGTACTTCTAAGGAACATCTATCATGCCGCTTCATCCGTAGCCCGAGCCAGGAAGCTGCAGCAGTTGTCCCAGCTCAGCTCAGCTCAGGCCTTTTACTGGAAAACTGTTTTTCTTTTTTTAAAGAGACAATTTGATGACTGCAGAGCTTATTTTCTCTCCTTCAGACTTGCCTGGCGTGTTCTAAGAAAGGCTACCGGCGTAGCCAGAACTGGCTACTGTATTTAGTTTAAATGACAGTAAACAGGATGACTAATGTACTGAGTTGGATAAAGTCGGGTGTTTAAAACATCTGTTCTGGTTTAGTCTGATGTCACTCGTTACAAACAAGTAATTTGTTTCCTTTAAGAAAAAAAACAAATGTGTAGTTAAAAAAAGCTGTGAGAAAGTAGTCTATAATTCAGTTTTTAATAGGTCAGCAGAGTCACAAAATAACATCATATAACATTATAGCTTTATGACAATTAAACCCTACGTATGACACCTGTCACCTCCAAATATTAACAATTCAGCTATATAAATAAAGTTGTTAAATATTAAAAAGTAAGTTTACAGTCTGAATGTCATAATAAAAAGTCGTAATCTGGTCAAATAAAAGAGAAATTTAAACTATTTTGTTTGTTTTAAAAAAAAATGTATTTGGCAATAAATAGTTTTATATTCCTTATTAATACAATTATCTACCCAAACTTAAATTTAGTATACATGAACAAAATGTAAAGTTTTAAAAATAACATTTGTCGAAATTTAAGGTAATAATCTCAGAACTCTGTTGTATTATTAATATAAATCAATGGATATTTTCAGAGTTAAATTTGTTCTTTAGGATTCGGTTTGAAGTCTGTTTTTATTTTGATTTGCTTTGAGACAAATTCACCTTTTATTTTTAGATGAAGTATAGAAAACAATTGTCTACAAGAATTGTAGCTTTAATATTTTTACAACTATGCAAGTTGCAGTGTTTTAAATTAGTTTACTTTTCTTTAAATGTATCTGTCATTTCTGATGAAATTTCATTTTAAGTATGGATAAAGGCAAAATAGTGAAATTACTATATAAAGCATTGTTTTTCAACCCTGGTCCTCAAGGCACACTGCCCTGCAGGTTTAAGCTGTTTCCCTGCTTCAACACAGCTGATTTCAATTGGTAACTGATTGCAGTTCAACAAAAGCCTGTTAATCATCTGAATCAGGTGTGTCAAAGCAGGGAAACCTCTGAAACATGCAGGGCAGTGTGCTTTGAAAACCAGGGTAGAAAACCACTGATATAAAATATGACTAAAACAATATTTTAAGGCTTTTCATTACTTTATAGTTTATTGTTAAATTTAGAAATTCATGTTTAAATTTCAGCAAAAATAAAGTTGTTTAATTCAAAGATGATCTAGGAGTACAATTGTAATACCAGAATTCATTTTTAAATTGTCACAAAGCTATAATATTAAGTAAAACTCTGCTTTTCTTTTTCTTTTTTTTGTGTGGTGCTCAGTTCCAGACAGAGCTTCTTAACGGATCTCTCTGAACTGGAGTTGTAAGAAGAAAGTTTCAGCTGAAAAGTCTTGTCACAAGTTTTCAGAGTTTAACTTGTGATCTTCTGAGAGCAGAGCTGACTAAAGGCTCATTATTTGGAGGAGTCCCAGCAGGGTTAAACAATGTGCTGCTTTACAGCTTCTGGGAAACGGCTCCACAGAAAGTCTCTTAAGGTGCATTTCTACTTCAGGAATCGTTTCAAAGAACCAGGCTGGTTTTCTGGGCTGTATTTTAACCCAGTCTGTTTTCATTGCAGGAACCTGGGCCAAAACAGATTACGCAGGTAGAAATTTACCCCAACAAATAGACTGGTTAGAGAGGCAGCCTTTGAAATGAGTCAGTTACTTAATTTGCCTAATTATGACTCCCGCACATGAAGCGGGGGTCATTTGTTTTGTTTATTTTTTATTATTTAATTTTATTTTTTTAGAGATTTTTCATCAACCATAGCACAGAAATGGCTGCACCAATCAGCATTAAATTTGGTAGCAATAGATGTGTCTGACCTGCACTGAGCCTGCCAACGGTTTTGCAATAGACCCCATATTTGAGGAGGGGGCTCCATCTAAAAAGGGGGGTGTCTGGACATACAAAAATGCTTATAACTCAAAAACTATTAAGCATATTGTTGTTAAGCTCGGTTTATCCATCTTGCTCACCAATGAGCGCCCCCATCCCCACTGGACCCCCACCTAAAATGCTTTTTTTTTTTTTTTGTCATCAGTCGCATCATTTTGTCGAGCAACAAATAAGACATGAACAGAGACTCATTTCACAGATGTCAGATTTATAAATTCAGGATCTCAGCTGTAAGCTGAGCTTGAACTAGCCTTCAACTTGTAAACAGCTGTAATCTGTTGC
>JAUBOC010000050.1:19719119-19735533 GCA_032275365.1 Anablepsoides cearensis | reverse complement strand
TAACATAGAAGTCTTAGCCTCTTATCCAAAGACCTTGTTTTAACGTTCTTGTGAGCCAAATAAAAACGTATTTAATTTGCAAGCAATGCCTCTGGTGATCCTTATCAGTTTATTTGTGTAAAAACTTTGTTCAAATAAGCATTTGATGTTGCCCACTACCCCATAGTTAGTGGTGGTCGTACCGTAGGTCACAAACAGTTTATATATAAATATGTGTAAATGGGTCACTAACAGTTTCAGGAAACTGCTTTCTAGTTTTTATATCGCTTAAAAATATAGTTTCCTCAAATAATTGGTGTGGTTGGTGGAGTGGCCGAAGATTAATCTGTGTTGGCTGAGGCCACCATCGGCCGCCCCCTGACTCTGCCGTTGTACCTGGTGGTGGATAAAATGGCTCCTTCTCCTCCTCAGGATCAATCACTCTGCGCTGTCTCAAACAACAAAACAAGACTTATTATTATTGGTCACCTCTAATCATTCATACATAATAATGCTTACTTGTCAACGTTACAATGTTTAAGTCACAGTCAGTCAAACTTTAGGTCATAATAGACGGTGATCTTTCATTGTTATGTTCCTTTCTTGGTCCTGTGTTCAGAGACAAAAGAGACAGCACTTTGTAGGACTTTTTTTTTTTTTTTTCGCTGATCCTCCCAGTAGAATCCAATTACAGCACTGTTTAGAGATCTGCAAGATTACAGTGTATCTAAGAAAAAAACAATCAGAGCCTATCTGATTCCCAGCTTTAGCAGGAGACACATTGCTGTAATGAAGTCTCTTGTTTCGCCCGTTTCTCTCCACCTCTCCCTCGCTTTACCTCCAACCTCAGTCTCTCTGCTTTTTTTCTATGATTTTATTCTGTGTTCCCTTCTCTCAGTTGCTCTTATTCTGCCTTCATCCCCCTCCTCGTCTACCGCCACACGAAACGCGCCTCGTCCTGCTTGGCAGCGCCACATAACGTTGCCTCTGGGAATTACTGCAGGGGGCCTGAAGGTGGTGCACGTGCACAAAAAGATGTGTGGGATAAGCAAACCAAGTGTTTTTTTTTTTTTTTTTTTTTTTCCACCTCAGTAATGAAAATATCACAGGAGACCCAGTGGGTGGCGGTGACCTTTGGAGAATGCTGCATTTTCGCCTCGCTTGCTCGCTCTTTCGTAAAATGCCCGACCACCCGTCTCACGTCACCCCGTTCCTCCGCCCCTGGGCAATTCAGCTCAGCAACTGCAACGCACCGAGAGCATGCACATCTATAAATAAATACTATAAATACTTTATTATTGTTGGAAAAGAGGGACAGAAAAGAGAGAGAACGGTGATGGAGATAATCGAGTTTCTGCTGTAAATTACAAAATTAGACTCAGTTTCCCTGACAGTTTTAAAGCTATTATAACAACAGCAAGATTTGATTTTTAACACTTAATGTTTGTGTTAAACTAAACAAACATTAAAAACCACAACTCTGTTGTTTTTTGTTTTTTTTTACACTTTCAGGCGTTTATCCACCTGCTAAAAGTCAAACGCTCCCCATCAAAGATGCGGCGGCAGCAGCTTGTACCTTTCATGATATCACCCCTGACTGCTGGTCCATAAACAGAGAACAGATGAATGCATTATTGGCACCATTATGTTGAAATGTCAGCATGTCTCTGTGCCGTACAAAGGGAAGCCTCGCAGCACGTCCTGTCAGATATCCTGCAGGTAATGAATTGTTTCAACCGGAAAGATATCTCACTCCGCTGACAGAAAATACATCCAGATCTGCTCCCAGCTTTCATATCGATTCTTTTCTGCAGAAGTGCCTTTACAACAAGATTAAGTACATTGGAGCATAATTTATGCGACTATTAAAATAAAGCAAACAAATGTCTTCAGTGCTGAAATTTAAATAAAGAAGAAAATGTTGATTCAAATGCACACTATAAGAAGTAATAGTAAATATAAAACTGGTGATTTGGTTAAACTTGAGTCAGTTCTAAACTAAAACCTTCAATTAAAATTCATTTTTTATGTTGATTTATTTCATTTCCTCTTGTATGACTTTAGTAATAAATCACCGTTGTTCTAATCTTCTCTAATCCACTTTGCACTAATCTTTCTGTTTGTGATCAGTGACCAGAGGAGACGAATGATCGAATCCCCGGTTCTTCTGATGTTGATCAGAACCCCCCGTCTGTGAGAAAGGTCAGAGGTGGGTGCAGCTCGTAAAATATATTGATGGGGGGGGGGGGAGTCCTAATTAAGCTAATTTACCTACATTTACCTTTTCATTGCTTGTTTTCCGTTTAATCTTCTTTCTTTATAAAGACAAATATTAAAGGATTTTGCACAAATATGCAACATCAGATCCACCTTATTGTTAATCCTCATGAATAAAACATCAGCATTTGCAAGCATTTATTTCCTAACAACAACACAGGTTCACTTATTTTTCTTTTGTTTTCCGAAGCATCTATATACGTGCACGGCAAATCATCCAGCCAGGCACTCTCCCTGGGTATTTATCCTCCATTACTGCGTAATGATATTCATGATCTGGGCCCGGCATACGGCCGCACGGTTCTCATGCGTGTTTTCGTGCTACAGATCCTGCCAGCGCCTCCTCGGGCCCGTTTTGGTTGAGGCCTAATGACCGAGGTCAACGCTAATCCCCCAGAGGAGCGTCTGCCGCTCTCATTGGAGGGGGCGGAGTCTGAGGGGAGCTTTGAAGGAATGTCACAGTGGTGGTTCACTTTGTGATGCCTCTGGCTCTGCGGAACCCCGTCTGCACACAGACACACACACACACACACACACACACACACATGTACATCCTTCACTCTCCATGTATTTGCATCTGCACACATTTATAATCACACACACACACAGACGTTCTCCGGGGCCTTCACAGTAGGGGCCACAGTAATAGGCACCCTGCCATCTGGAGACCCTGTCCAGGGGGCCATAAACAATAGAGGCCAGTCAATATGGCAGAAGACATAATCAGTGTACATGAATATTTCTGTGTGTGTGTGTGTGTGAGTTAGGTGCCAGATTAACTGCGGTTCTTCTCCACCTAAACCAATGTTTTCTCACCCCCTGCATCCACCCCGGGGCTGTTAGGGACCGCTGCCATCAATAGAATCACAGGCCCATACTTTCTGAATAATGTAGAAACTCATTTATACCACAATCCATAGTGTGAATGTGTGTGTGTGTGTTCTTTGTTCATATAGTGTGCACTCATGGCCTTCACAGCAAGTTTTCCTCACAGCAGATTCTTTCAGGTTTTAACTCTACATGTTTCACTCACAGTTATATGTTACAATAAATATACTGCTACTCTGTTACAAAGAACTGTGGGGCGCCAAGTGTAAAATAAAATGTTATAAAATATGATGAACGCATTTTCATTATTTAGCTTTTCTCAGTGTTAAAAATTTTGTGGCTAAAGGTTAAAATTTACATTTAGGTATTTTAGAAAGTTTGTTGTGACATCATCATCCTGAGACAACAGCAACCACTAACTCCCAGCTGCAGATGCGGATACTGCAAAACCCGTTCCCTTAGGCTACTACAAAACATGCCCACTCGATGGTGGCTGGAGAAGCAGTTTTTCAATGCAAACAATGAACATGGCCGTTAAAAGGTTTAAAAAACAGATAAAATGGGGAGCTGCTGCTAAATCCTTCTCACTACCTCTGCAAACACCGCTGCTTGTGGCTGCCCGATCCGTACCGGCATGTAACATTTCACTAAACGGATGACAGAATTCATTGGATTTCAGTCTTTCATCACCTGCAATGTTTCGTAGAAAAGGCAACGTTTGCAACAGCTGTGGATTTTTATTCCAGGAAAAAAATGAAATGAAGATGAGTTATACTATAATTGTCTAGAAAATTGTTAGCAAGTTATTATAAATAACTTGATAACATTTATATTTTATTAATCAAAATGTATACAAAATTAAACTGTTTTCAGAATATAATGTAACACACCTTTATAGAAATAATTATTTTCTGTATTTTTTCCTAAATCAAGCACATTCCAGAAGTCTATCATTTAGAGCATGCACAAATGAGCTGACAGTATGGATCGTGCTGCCGTGATGGATAGGGCAGCCACACTGCTAACACTGCTAATATTGCTAATGCTGCTAATCCTGCTAACATGACAAGACATCAAACTTGCAGTTACAGCTGGTATCCGAGCTGCACTTCAATCTGCCAGATTCAATCTGGTCCATACTGTTTAAAGGAACACATTTTGAATTTAAATTTTAAATACCATTTTCAGCAGTGTTAGCAGTGTTAGCAGTTGCTTTTGTTGCAGGATGATGACGTCACAGAACAAGAGCTGAGCACCAACAGCAAAGACTGTGTTCCGTTCTGAAATACTTAAACATAAACTTCAACATTTAACATCAACATTTAAGAATTACCTTTTACACCCCCCGCGACCCGATCCTGGATAAGTGATGGACAGACATTAAGATTTAAGATTTACATTATTTAATATTTAAATTTAACATTTAGTAAAAACTAGCAAAAGTAATAACAGGGAGATAAATGATAAAATGACAGACAAAAAGTGAGCTAAATAATGAAACTGTGTTAAACATTTCCTTAAACATTTTTTTTACACTTGGCGCACCATATGGTGTAATTTAGGTTTGTTTTAAAATACATTTTAAGAACTAATGAGCTTTTTTTTTTATCTTGTTCCAATACTATCAGGACATGAACCTAAAATCATTCATTTCATTTGATGACGACGTCTTTAAAATGGGATTTAAATAGAAGCGTACAGAGGGCGTTCTGTTTACATCTACTATTTTTGGGGATTTTTTTTCTTCTGATTTTAATAAGGATTCACTCAAGAGTGCTGCACTTGCAACCATAGAAGCCACTAATTGGGGGAAACAAAACACGGCAGAATGGAGGCAGTTCTGAAACGACTGAGGTGGTTTGTATGGAAAACCAAGCACACTTCCTATATTTACTTGGTGAGTTTTTCTTATTTTACAGATGTTGTTAACTTGAGGTGTTGTACGCGTTTACATGCTATCAGATCAGCGGTTCAGTTTCCTGAGTGGCAGAATTTTATCTGCAGTCGACGTCCTGCTGAATGAAAACCTGCAGCGTCTTTTTGTAATTCCAGAATCAAACGGGGAATCTTTGGGGTGATTTTCTTTAAGGTGCAGAATACTAATAACCATTTATCCTTTGTCCCTTCTTTATGCAGCCTATGAAAAATAATTGTCATAACCAAACCCTACTCCCCGCCACACCCCGCCCTCCCCCCCGCCTCCCCTCCCCATCCTTTTATGAAAATCAGATCTAGAGAGTGCCTAATTAGGCGTGATTCACGGTAAAGGAAGGGGAAAGGGAGGAATGTGAATAAATTGAGACCAGGAGGAGGAGAGAAAGGAGCGACAGGCTGGTGATTAATGTGAAGGCTGTGATGCACATCAATGGGAGACGAATGAAAGGATGAGGAGAGGTTGGTGTCGCAGGAAACGGCTTACATTTAGGATTTCACTGAAAAATATTTAACACTTGTTGTCTGCACGAGAAGTTCAGATTTGGCACATTTTTCATCAGCAGTTCTCTTCTCAGTGTTTTATCAGAACAAAACAAATCAAATAATAAATATATATATATATATATAGGTTGTAAACACAGAGGTGAAAAAATGATTTTAATATTAAACACAGCTTCTGAATCTCACTGGTTTTTATTCCATGTAAAAAATGACCCTATATCAGTTTTCACCTGCATGTAAAAATTATTTGCTCTTTAAGAGACACTCAACCTTTAATATTTATCTGAAAAATCATTGAAAAACAGATAGAAAACTTAAATAATGTCATATTTATTCATATTTTTTGTTGGATAATCTGGTAGATACATAAAAAGTAGAATATTAAATAAAATTCTAAACTAAACTAAACCCTCTAATTAAAATGTTTTTCTAACATTAAATATTTTGGGGTCATTTTGACAGCTTTTGAGTTAAACATTTGATGCATATGAGTGCAGGATGCTTGTAATAATGTTTTTAATTTTCACCAAAATGACAAGAACTCATTTGTGAACACAAGAAGATCTTATTCTAAAAGTCTGGCATTAAAGAAGTAAAAGGAGTGCTAGGTCTTAAATGTTTTTGATGCAGCGTTTTATTGACTTATTTTAAACACGTTTACATCAGTTTGAAGGAGGCAGGGAACCATTAAAGAAGTAGCGGAACATCTCGTGGTCCAGCTGAATTCATGGTGAAAAGCTGACAAAATTGTGTTCAGCTGTCCTGCAGATGTCCAGTTTAACCCCTAATCTTTGCAAATGTCTTCATACTATTCAGCTGCACTTCTCTGGTTTGGCTGCTCCTCTGGCTGAAGAAGGAGAAGAAGTACCGCCGTTTTTCTCCTTCATGACAAACTCTGAATCTAAAGCACAGTTTGAGGAAAGATGACACGTCGCACAGGATCCACTGTTCACGTCTCGCAGAATCACTCTCACATCGACAAATTATTCTTTTTAGGGTTTAACTTTAAAACAGCACTCACTGAATAGAGTAAACCTAGTTTACAGCAAAGGAACAAAACTGACTGGTAAGATGCGCAAAATGTGCAAAAGTCTTTGTTCTTTTACACAGATTGAAGGAAACCATCAGGCGGCGTGCAGTTAGCTGAATAACAATAAGTCCAGGAACAGGAGAGAAACTGGTGAAGAACTCAGGTAGCAGTGATTGTATTCACAGCCTCTTCCATCTAACCTGTTGAAGCTTAGATCTCCTTCAGAGTGGTCTCAGGTGGTCTCTCTTACTGTTCTCCTTCTGTCACGCAGTTTGTGAGGACGACCTGCTCTTGGTAGATTTACACATGTTCCCAAATTAATTCTATTTTTAGTGATGGATTTAACAGAACTGCTGAAGTTGTTTAGGGTTTTGGAAATCTCTTTGTATTCATCCACTGATTTTTATTTTCAATCAACATTCATTTGAGTGGAATTAAGACAGTCTCTTTAAAGGGGTTTAATATCTATGCTGTCACTTATTTTATATTACATATGTTTGTTTAAAGGGGACATGTCCTGCAAAATCCACTCTTTTAGCTGTTAAATGCATTTTGTTGTGTACCTGGAGTCTATTTTGTTTGGGTCGTATTCAGATTATCTATTATGTTTTTTGAACTATTACATCAAATTATTTGTGATGGAACTTCTAAATAAGGTCAGAACTTACCAAAAAACAATTTGGTGGTCTTCTTTCTCCTCTGGCTCTGAATCAGACTCTGGCTCCAACATGTAAGGCTGGATGGACAAGTCTTCAGTTATGTAATAGTAAACTTCTCTATCAAACTGGATTGAACCGGTCTGGAAGCTGGAAGGGGGGCGGAGTGGGAAGTGTCTCGTTTGGATTTACAGAGACAGCCTCGAAACGAGTTGATCTGAGACACACCTCAGAAAAGGGGCTTGTGGAGTTACAATAAGGAGGAATTCAGACCAAAGCATTGCAGTTCCATATAGACCCCAACTAAAGGATTTAAATGTGAAAACGAAGGATTTAAAAGCATCATATGTCCACTTTAAGGATGTGATAATCATGGTTTAACATGTAACCTTTCACTTTAAAACTCGACTGATTCTCTTTCAGTGCATTTTTACCTTCAGTACTTTGAGGGGCTCTGTGTCATCTTCTTGTCCTTCGTCCAGACTCAGAGCCTTTTCCTTCTGCGATCAGCAACAAACTCGTGCTTCTTGTGCCGTCAGCTCCTGGGGGTGATCAGTGTTCTTTTTCTAGGTCACCGGTTATGCGATGCACCGAGCCACTGGGAGCCCCCCTCACTTTCCTATCCCCCCCACCCCCCGCAGGAGAAGCCAGCCCCATCTCCAATTAAACCGCCCTCCACTGGCTACACCCATCCGCCATCGAATTTGGAGCAGTCATCTCACATGCAGATGTCTTCTCTCACACTCCGCACGCAGAGTCCCCGAAGATGCCGGGGAGAGACATGAAAAGATTGTTTCCTGATTGCTGGCAAGAGGAAAAAGAGGCGAAGGTTTTTCAAATATTTAACAGCGAAGCGGCCTCAGTGTAACAAGAAGGTTTTGTTTTGTTTTATATTTGATGCTGGTAAACTTCAGCGGTACACAGGTCTTCCATTTAAATCACAGAGATGTCACAGTCAATGAGAATTCACCGGGAATCGGTGCGTGATTCTCTTCAAGGCTGATACGACTGAGAGAAGTTCAGTGAATGTTTATATGGAATCTAGTCATGATGGAGAGGTCTTATTTAACCAATGAGCTACTGTTTCATTTAAGCAGTTATTGATTTTAAAGATGAAAAAACAAACTGAACATCAGGCTGTAGCTTTAAGTTGAGTCTTTAGAGCTAATAGGCCTTTTCACAAAGCCCCTGCCTCTGGTTGTAAATAAATCACCAGTCAAACTGCTGGTGCAGGACCCTGCTCAGACAGTAGAGGGATAGTTCATTGGGTTAGTTAAGCACACCACATGAGATGTGTGACGGACTTCTTCCATTCGAAATCCTTAACCCCACATGTCTCCTTGGTCCTGACATGGATCACAGAGACAGACAGAAGGAGCCTCAGGCCTAGCTTCACTCAAAAAACAGATTTACTTAACTCGGTTATGTCAAGCGGTTCCACTTAACTGTGTTGAGTAAGTTCAACGTAACTTTTACTATTTATTTTAATGTAATTGTGCAAGGTGCTTTAGATTTACTCAACTCAGTTAATTTAGTGGAACCACTTGACATAACCAAGTTAAGTAAACCCAACAATCTGTTTTTGAGTGTTGAAATGGTTTTGTAAAAGATGCTGGAGAAAATGAAACATCTAACTTACAAACTAAAAGCAGGTGAAAGAGTCGAGCTTCATTTTCACTGCTTAATAATTCATTAAAGAAGTTATATCTAAAGGCTGCAACTTTTTACTTTACCGCTGTAGATCCAGCAGCTGGATGTTTCACTCACTCTTAGAAAATACATCAGACAGCTGTGTTAATGAAACTTAGTCTGGAGATGTTCCTTTGTGTAGCAGGAGAGTTTGGGGAACACTGCTTCTATTGTAATGCTCAATGAGGAAACTATAGCCAGACTAAAAGCCATGTTCAGAACAATTTCAACGTTTTTCCATGTGACAACTAAGAATGATCTGAGCATTCTTTCTAAGTTTTTAAATTAAAGCATATACTGTAGACTTCCTTTCTTTACTTTTAAGGATGCTTCATCTTTCCTTCTTTTTTCCGATGAGAGGAGGAAGATCTCATTCAGAAAAAATGATCAGAATGACCATGTCCTGTATAACTGAGAACCTGCAGTACATCAACCACTAAAGTCACCTTTACACTAAATAATGACCCTGTTACAATGTAAAAAAGCAGAACATGGATGGTTTTTGCAAGGTTTTAGTGAGATTTTCAATGGCGCATTTGGAATACATTAAGATCCTCATTACGTGATAGTTTGTGACGTGTTTCTGAACATGAACAAAACCAGCTTAGAGTGAGGTTGTGGTGGTTCGTTATCATGGTTGAAGCTAATCGGTGACCTGGTTGGAGTGTGTGGAAGTGTAGCAGAGGAGGTAGAAGCTTTGCTTGTATCCTGACGTGGTCTGAGGCAGTCGCGCCAATAAGGCGTGTGGAGGTCTCTTCCTGTTCTGAGGGAGTTTTTCCTCTCCACTGTCGCCAATGTGCTGCTTCAACACAATCTGCTGGCTTTTTCCTTTTTCTTTAGATTGTTTTCTGTGCACAGTGCCCTGAGATGACATATGTTGTAACTTGGCGCTATATAAATTAACTGAATTGAATTAAATTCTGTTAAGATTCCTGTCTCCATTTCCTTTTTATCCCCCTTTTTCTTTCTGTCTAAAGGTAGTTTCAAACTACATTTGAAGCCAAACATTTGTCTCGAGGTCATGTGGTTGCAAGGTGTTTGCATAGAGCTCCTGGGAAACCCCTCCCTTTTCAGTACACGTCACAACACAAGTTTCTCCACTCATCACTGCATCCACTGTTTAACCACAAATCTATCACAGATAGAGCACCACACTTCATGGTCATCAGTTCTATCTCCATTCGGGAGTTTTTGGCCATTTCGCTCTATATAAGTGTGTCTAGAAGAGTCATATATGGGCATACTTTCTGACCTCAGACTACTGCTCCTCAAACCTTTTGCTTGTGTTGAGAAGAGCTGGACGAAGCTACAATGAGAACAAAATGGTGTGATTTTTGTCACACGCATTCGCGAATGAGAGCTGATTTTGCGCATTCGGATTGAGTGTGAAACAATTTTAGGTGAATTTATGGACAAACTGAGCAAAGTCAGCTCACTCTCTGCCATCTGCTCACACGGTTTAACCCTAACCCTTTGTGCCCTACATTAATGTTTTGAATTACCTAAACTTTTTTTTATACCTGTATGTTTTTTTTTCTTTGTTTCTTGCTGAATCTCTCCCATTCCCTCTTGGCTGAATCCAAGTCCTTCTGGTAAGTTCTTGAACCCTGATTATTCCTATCGTTCTCGTCTGATGGTCCTCCAAAACAGAGCTTCTCTTAAAACAAGACACTCACCTGCTTGCCCACACCGACCCTCATTTTTTTTCTTGGCCCCTCAAAGTCCTTGCAAGAAAATACAAAACAGTTTTTAAAAAATTCTTTAAAGAGGACCTATCATGGTTCATTGAACAAGTTAGGATACATCTGTGGACTATTCAAAACATGTTCATTAGATTTAATACACAAAATCATTTTCAGATAATAAGATTTCACCTGGTCAGTTCTGCCTTTTCTGAGCTTCCTTCAGAATGAGCTGTTTATGCAAATAAGCTGCTGTGGACAACGCCCTCCCAACACAGCGTTTACATTAGCTCCACCCTCCCAACACAGCCAACGTGCATCCATGGTGGCTGCCAGAGGCCGGCGTTGTGGGCGAAAGACGGTGTGTCTCCAGGCTTGACATGTGGATCATTGATCTCCTGCTTCATTCACAAATACACATTTTTATAAAATGTAAAAACTTGCATCAGTCTCTGTGTCAGAACTTGAGTTTATTTGCTGCGCACCACTGTGACACTAATCATCTTGGGGAACGTGTATAAAGCATCACAATGTTGCATGAGAGCGTCTCAGAGACAAGTAGCAGAAAAAAATCTGTTTGTGAGTACAGTGCCGTGACTCATTTCTCTGTGAAGGTGGTTCTACAAACTTTCCACAATTCAGTCCCATTTTTATAAATCCTATATGTTGTGGAGAGCGTGGCAGCTTAGTGTTTGATTTCTTTTCTTTAATGCTTGTTGCTTTTTTACACTGTAACAGTTACGTTTCCATTGTCTCTGAAACAATGCCTTGGGAAAGTCGGAAAGCAATATTATCCACACTTCCTTTCCTGCGTCAGGGAGTTTGGCCTCTCTCCTCTGTTTGCCTCAGTCAACCTGCAGGAACAGATGTCTCTCCTACACACCATTTGGAGTAGGACACTTTTTTTTTAAATCACCTAATTGTTATTCATTTTAGAAAGGCTTCAGATGTGCACTCAGTTTCAGTTCACTCAAACTACCTCCACTCCAGTAAGTCAGTCAGACAAAAGCCTCGGGATGTTCAGCTTCTGCAGTTTGTGGAAAAACTTTTCCCTTTGAACAGAAACAGCATTAAAGTCACTCAGGGAATCCACTGTGTGGGTTGATTCTTCCAGTGACTCAAAGGTGTGAGCTTATTGTAAGTGAGATGTTGTTGGGTCTTACGACTGATACATTTACAAACAGCAGCCGTTATTTTGTTTTCCCTCAATGCAGAATGCTTTATACAGATATGCTGATAAATTAATTAAATGATCTGTGACAATAACTCAGATCTGTTGTATATTGATTTGCTGTATTGAAAGAAGTTTAAATAGAAAAACAAAGTGCATAATTAAAGGTTCTGTTTCAAAAATACAAAAGTGTTTGTTGCAATACCAAACTCTGAAATGTTTTTTAATCTAAGATTTGATTATTTCTCCAAAATTTTATAATTTCTGGCTGTGCAGAATAAAATGCTTTTTTATGGCCAGTTTTGACAATTTAATACTTTTTTTTATTTACAAGTTGTAATATGACCACCTTTTACCTTCAAAACAGTATCAGTTGACCAATTAGTCACTCATAATCATCATTTTCATAGGTTAAAACCTCCAAAATTTACTGTATTTATTCAAGTATAATACGTAAAATTTAATTCATATAATCATCCATAAAGTTGGGGGGTAGTATTATACTCGGATTAATATTTTTACTAATGTATTTTAACTGAAATATCGGCCTCGTTCATAAAATGCCTGAGTCCAGAAATGAAACCACGTCGTAAAAAGCGTTAACAGCGAGCTTACCTGTGACACTACAGGCAACATGATGTGAAAAAATAAAAATAAAAACAAAAAAGGCAGTCCTGCAGCTCAGTAATGATAACGAACTATAGGCATTAATGTGCGACCGGGCCGCTGCTGGAACAACAACAAACACATGGTCGGCTGTAATGGCTGCCGTCTACCAGTGTTCTGTAAAAGTGGGTCTACCTGAAAAAAGTTTCCCCACCAGAGGGGGCGCTCAGGAGACACAGGGGATGAGATTGTTTGTTGAGTGGCATTTTGATGTTATTACAGAGGAGGAATAGCAGAAACATTTTGGTGATACAGATGATGGTGATTTTGAAGGCTTTTGATTCAGCTTCATCCACACTTGTTAGAGCCTCATGACTCTGTTTGCTCTATCACACCAGTTAACAAATTAACATTGATAGTTGTTGTTGTAGTTATTGTTAGAAAAGGGAAACCAGGGCACCTCCATGGAGCCAGGTCTGGAAGGGCCTCACTTGTGAGTGCCCGGTGATCGAGCCTTGGCTTCAGGGGCTCAGCTTGGCCTGAAAGGACAACAGGAGGCCAGTTCTACGTGGACATAGGTAAGATGCAGTACATGCTGGCCAGCAGGCGAGGGAGGGTCCCTGGCTGTGCAGATTTCTGGTGGTATAGACTAGGTCTAGAGACGTGGCCTTTCTAGACGTGGTCACACCATTTGCAACAAGTGTCTTCAGTTTTGAGTTGTAGTATTTAATGAATGAAGCCAGGTGTGTCCATTGTGTTTAAGTATTGCTGACTGTGTGCTAGCTATATGCATCACAACCTTTATTAGAGTTTAAGCAGAGTTTTTTGCAACTTGTATTTAAATAAGACAAAATGTGTTTAGACTAGTTATGAGAAATGGAGGATAGAGTTGTGTGAATTGTGTCTTCATGAGAAATATGTTTATGGTTTTGGCAAATGGGGGCCAGTTTCATTAAATGTGTTTAGGGAACTGGTCATTTGGTTTAAAGAAATGGGTGTTGTGTTTTAGCAATAGGGAAAAACAGTTGCATGAGCAACACTTACAACATCACCTGTGTTCTGTGGGATTTTTTAACAACATGTTGGGGTCATTATTTAATATGTGCCTCAAATAAAAAACAAAACACAAAAAACATTTTTTTTTATTTTACCTTAATCTTTAAATTATTTTGATGAAAAATATCTCAAAAGGTTTTCACATTGTTTGCTTTCTGCTTTCTAAAAAGCTAAACATGAATGAAACAAAATAAAATGTTAGCACACAGAGAACTAAAACCAGTAGAAAAGACTGTTTAGGTTAGCAGAACCTTTAATATTGTAAAGTTTAAAAAGACCCATGCAGTTTGACATGCTGCATAATAAAAAGCTTGAACCCTATTCTCTTTTAGCAGAGAAAACTGACAGTATCCATCCATCCATCCATCCATCCATCCATCCATCCATCCATCCATCCAATCAATCCATCAATCTGCTGCATTAGAGGGAGGTTTCTCCTTACCGACAGCCTTGAAGGCAGAGTGGGGGGTGGGGTGGGAGGTGGGGGGGGGATTTATCTAAATATTAGTAATGCCTTGATGGTGCACACACAAAGAAATAAGATGTGGGAGAAGAAAAACTAATTGAAAGTCAGCTAATAGCTTTAGCATTGTGTTATCATCTGAAGGTGACTGCCTCAGCCATGACAGCTTAAAGCGGGGCCATAATTGAGGGACGGACAGTAAGAGTGCCTTGTGACTGAACGGACTGAAGGTAAGAGCAATATTCCAGTTTCAAACATTAGGTTTTTATAATTAGGCTCTGATTAAATAGACACCACAGGCATGAAAAACCTAAAATCCGATAATGGCTTTTCCTGTTTGTGAGCCAGATATTATGCTAATATGATATGCATGTGTCTGCCATTTATTTGGAGTGTTTGTTTCTGTACTCCACAGAATATATTTGCATCTGTGTGTGTGTGTTTAGTGTACATGTACGCTTAGTTTCACTCTTGTTTTTGAGCCATCAATAATTCCTCCATTTACTAGCTGGAAAATAGCTAATTAAAGCCCACTTCAGCTAACAGGCTGTCTGGGACAACACTAATGTCACTGTGTGCTAATGCCTGGTTACCATTTCCGCTCCTCTACACTGGAGTTAGATGCTGTTACAGAGCTTCCTGCGCTGCACGTCACGGTTTAGACACAGAACTGCAATGAGTACATCACACAACAGAGACCATTGTTATCACTGCTGCCAGAAATCCATAAAATTCACAAAAAATCCTCATATGACAAACTTTATTTACAACACAAATATGTTGCCTGTAGATGTATACTGAAATATACAATACAATCCAGAAAACATCTTTGTTATATACAGTTCTTTGTTTATGCCTTGTGAATTTATTATGATCAGGTGACGATGTTTAATGGAAAAAAGACAAGATATAAAATAAAATAAATTTTTTTGAAAGATCTGTGATTCTCTGTACGTCTGTAGTCATGAAAATGAGGAGCAATCTGTATAATTTCTGGACAACATATATGTTTATTATCTGTCACATAAACAGGCTCAGAGGATTTACAAAAATAGATCTTTCAATTTATTTACAAAAACCTAAATTACATTCGTTTTGAGCCCCTAAAAGAGGTCAACATAAATCAACATCATTATATTTGAAAATCTTTAACAAGATCACTGTAAAAATCCCCCGAAGCATTTAGGAAATTTAAAATTTGTGTTTATTAAATTTTTCATTGTCCTACATTTTTACTAGCTTTACTTTCTGGTGATAACAGAATTTTTTCCCTCTATCACATTTACGACATCTACTGTATTGTAAAAAGCTCATGTGCTTGAAACTCTATACTTTGTAATGTATACTTGATCACTATGAACCACATGAGCAGAGGTACCTGATTATATAAATAGTCTATAGGGAGCATCATTGAAGAAGTATATGTGTTTACAAGAGGGCAAGCAGTGGTGCTATTAACAGTAAATGCTTAGTTAGTGTATGCAGAGGTTCAAACCCTGTTTAAATTATTTATTTATTACGAATGATAGATACCCAGTTGCAGACAGTAGCAAACGGGTCTCTGCAGTCAATAAGTAGGAGTCTCTCAGGTGGGGCTGTAGTTTGGGTAAGCTGTGATTGGTTGGATAGTAAAGTCTGGGTAAAGGGAAAAAGTGTAACAGATCAGATTGCTAATTTTATTTGTTTCAGTCATAACTTGAGACAGGAAAGTGCTAGCTACACAGAATCTGAAGTCAATAAAATGTTCAAAATAATTTTAACATTACCATTTTAACTTTCCCCACAAGTCCGTCCGATCAATCACGGTTTTCGCAAACTACACCCACATCAAAGAAACTCCCACTTTTTGACTGCCGCTTCTCGACAGTAAAGAGCCATTTGTAGTTTTAATTTTTTTTACTATCTATATCTTTATTTAGATAGCTTAGGGGAAAAAGAGGAGGGGTTCTGCTTATGAAAACACATGGTTTCACCCACGTAATGTGGTGACGTCATAACGTACACCATGTGTGATGACCTAATTTGTTCAAAATTGAATGAAACAAATGGTCCCTTAAGATCCGGATCCGTTCAAAAAGTCATTTATCCCATTTTACCCTGTCTAATTATTATCAAGAAAAGGATGCAGCACATTTTTTAAAACTTTCACAAACCAAGTTTTTGTTTTTTGTATCAGTAGCTGTGTTTCCATTGACCATGAAAATGCGCAAATTAGAATTTCGAAAATAATTTTGCTTAATGGAAACACGTCAATTTGGAAAAAACTTCTGTTTTTTGTCAAAATGTTTTTGCGCTAGGATGAGGTGGTTTTTCAGCCGTATCGAAATTGGTGTATGTCACAAAACTGCAATGGAAACACTTTTTTCGAGTCTCGTGATCAAGAACCGGCTGTTTCTACTGGCGAAAATATGACGAAGAGAAAAAGACAACAGGAAGTAATAGTAGAATTGCCAAAGTTGTAAAAAAAGTAGTAAACTCACCGACTACAATTTCCCAAAAACGCCACATACATATCCGCTCCCAAGTATAAGGGGCTTGTCG
>JAUBOC010000050.1:19437420-19448422 GCA_032275365.1 Anablepsoides cearensis | reverse complement strand
ATGGATGGATGGATGGATGGATGGATGGATGGATGGATGGATGGATGGATGGATGGATGGATGGATGATGGATGGATAGATAAATGGATGGACGGACAGACAACAAATGGATGGATGGATTTTTTGTAATTTTATTTATTTATCTTTTATTTATACAGGAAACTCTCTTGAGACTCATTGTCTCAAGAGAGACCTGTTTGTCCACCACAACAATGGTGGATGTATTCACTGATTTGTCTCAAAACTACTGGATTGATTGACTCCAGACTATATCTTAGCTTAAAATTTGTTTGGTTTTGTGTTGTCAAAAATTATATTATTATTTACAAGAATCGCAATATTTTATGTGCTGCTCTACAGTTGCACTTGTAGCTTCCAGAACTCGTTATTTTAGATAAAATATCACACTGACCTCTAGAAATAGGTATATGTATTTATATGTGACCTGAAAGGTAATTCAGCGTTATTTTGTTTAGAGGAACATAACAAAAACAGGGCCAGAGCAAATTACCTCAGAGGTGCTGAAAGTAGTTCAGATGAAGCAGGTCATTTTTTATAATAACCACTAAAACAGAGCAGCTGTAGTGCAAACCACATGGAGTCACAAAAAAAAACAGACCTGCCAATAATCAGGTGCAGCCAAAACACAAAAGCTGCCTGTTTGTTGAAAAATACCTGATTTAACAAGGCATAAAGAAAGTTATTTTAGCTGATCCAAAGGAGCTGTTTTGTTGGCCATCTTTGTTCAGTTTAATATAACATATCAACACTTTCAGATATGGAAGTTAATATTACTGTATATAATTTGTTCATTTAAACTGCTGCTACAGAATCAGCTCTCTGACATGGAGAAAGAAAACATGAGCCAGCTGTGATTGTTATACTACAATTTTACCTATCTCTGTTGCACTCTCAAACTTTAGAAGCATTAATTTATCTCCTCGCTAATTTCTTGCCCGGAAGAACATGATCATCTGCTTTCATTTTAATTGGGCACAACTAGATTTTAGTCTGTTTCATCAAGATTTAGCTTCTTTTAAGTCCTCTTACATTGTAAAAGGTTTGCTTTGTGGTCACTTCTTGATCTGACTGAAGCTGTTTTAAGAATCACTCTGCTTTTGTTTTTGTTTCCTATGACTCAGAACTTTTTATTCTCACTGGTTCTGAGGACATAAGTCACTAATTTAATGAGGCTTACAGTGCTTTGCACAGAACTCCATACATACTACTCAAACCTAGTTCTCAACCCAAAGAGTTTTTTTGTCATTGCTCAACTTAACTTTATGCAACATACAATATCCTACAAATACTTATTTTAAAAGTCTTAATAAAACTATAAGCTTGTTTGGGGGGGGGAATGTGAGAACACAGTCTCACTAAGTTCATACACTTCCTGTTTGTGTTATCAAGAAAAGCAAACACACTCATACACACACATTTTACCACAGATACTGAACGTCTTGTCTCTGACTGTGCTCAGTTAGTTGGGTTGACAGTTCTGTGCTCACTAACAATAAACAGAGTTTATAACATTGTAATTAATGTTTCACACACCTCTGCAGGCCAAAGATCTGATTGAGTGTCAGCTGCGACTACGCCAAAGTTTAGCTCAGGATTTGTAAAGATAACTGAGTTCTAGATATTTTTTACAGCTGATTAGCCGTGGCAGGTAGAGATAAACATCAGATATCAGAATAAGCAGGTTTGAAAAAATGAATAAAAGAATTGTTTGCCCCCCCCCCCACCTTGCAATGTTTTATAATTATTTAATTCAGTTATTGTATTTGCTAAAGTAGACTGTCACAGAGCTGCAACTCATGGAGACTAGTTGAAGACTCAAACTTGACTCGGTATTACAAAAAAATAAATCAGTTGCTGTCCTAGTGAAAGTTTGTGACCAGCGAGTCAAGTGGCTGTATTCAGCATCAGCAGCCTGTTTGTCTGTGCACGGCTTACAAATCTGTATTTTAGGTGGTGAACATTGTTCTGGTGCCAACTTCTGCCCACATTTGGCAGAGTTTATAATTATTTAATTTTCTTATTTATTTTACTGGAGTACCCTTTGGAAAAGAGGACAAGCCGTTTTGGACCAGTTTTTTAATAATCAATTAAAACTGGTGTGGTTATTTAGTACTTAACATTTGGGGCAGCAGCCTGGGATGTTTTTTTATCACAGGGGCTCCAACCTTAACACTCAACAACGTGTTAAAACTAATTTACCGATGGTTCAAGTTGGATTTGAAGAGTCTGCAATAAATTATTAATTTGTCAGCATCATAAAATCAATGAGCACAGCGGCGTTTGTGTTTTGTTTGTGACTCTCAGTGGCCCTGATGCTCACACCTGGTTTAGAAGATCATGATGACCAAAAGAAAGTAGGAAAATCAGGGTTTATCACAACAGATGTAGTCTTCAGTATCAAAAAGTAAACGTGCACATCACAATTTTCTGTCGTCAATACAACTCTGTGATTAATGTATGTATTTTAGAGAAAATTTGTTGCACAAATTCTTGACCACATTCAAAATCCAGTCTTCTGCAACTCACACAATAAAACATGCTGAGAATACTGTTTAAACCTAGCACAAAATGTAAGGAAATGTGTGTTTGGTAGATTATTTCTTTGTTGTATAGCAAATCATCTGGGCAATAAATCTTATACTGTTGAAAATAATGTTTTTTTCACTTATAAATGGTGCCACATTTGTAATGATCATGCATTTGTGGGATGAGGAGTAGAGCTCAGTATGTGGGTTGCAAACATGAAATATCTTCTCTTTCAAACAGCTTATTTTGATGTTGATGCTTGTTTTGAGCTTCTGGTCCCCCCAGGTGCTTCCAATCAGGTGCATCTGTAAGATTTATTACCTAGAAGCAATGTTATTACAAAGAAATAATCTACCAAACACTTGTTTACTTAGTTTTTATGCTAAGAATATATATATTTTTAAACAATATTTTTATTGAAAGTTTTTTGACAAAAAATGGTCCAGTGTGTACAGACATAAGAGTACAGATCAATTATAACACACCTTAACAATATAATACACAGCATCAATCATAAGAGTTTTTTATATATTATCAATTGTAAGTGCTTCATAACTATGTCCAACGTTGCTTTGATGTGATGATATTGTCCATTGACACAAAACCTGAGCCTCTCCAAAGTGATGGTATCTGAGATGAAACATTTCCATAACTGCACTGATGGGGGCTCATCACCCACCCATTTTTTGTCATTACTGCCTTCCTGGCCACCATAAAAACAAAATGTATCCCATCCTTGTGTAATTTTAGTGCGGCAGGTAACAGTCCCAGCAAACACAATAGTGCATCAAGCTTTACCTGCTGTCCAATCACTCCCCTGGTCTCATATGTGCTTCCCCAAAATGCTGGAACTTTTCCCATTCCCAGTGAAGTGTAGTTCCCTTGAGTATTTTACACTTTGAACAGTGGAGAGGTCCCTTCTGTGTATTTGCTGTACGTGTATGGAAATATATGGGCTTTTATGTAAGATATTATATTGCATTTCCCTGCATCCATACATGCCAACACCTTCAGATGTTTAGCTATCTTGACCTTCGAAAATTTCGCAATTTTATGTAATTTAAGGGAATAGATTGATAAATGTGTAGCTTAGTTTTTGATAAAATGAGGCATTTGAAAAAAATCAGTGAAATTGCCCTATACATCTGTATACCTGCAATCCATGTACGGTAATGTACAGACAATGTGTTCAACTAGACATGTATGTGTATTTGTTACGTGTTAATATCTTTTTTTTTTTCACTGTGTCTTTTTCGACAGTGTGGAACTCAGAATTGTCTGAGTTCCAAGATGAGGCCCAAGGGTTTTACTTTCACAAGCCGAGTGTTACAGCTTTCTCTGTGATGCTCCACTTGATATATTTATAAAACTTTATTAGAATATTGATACCTTAGAAGACAGTCATATACAGTTTTTCTCAGTTGCTAAAACGCATCTCTTGAAACCATCCATCCATTTCTCTGAACTGTAATCACAAAACCCTAATTTCAAACTACTTTCACAGAACCTTCCTGCAAAACGGAACTCAAGCCTCACAAAAGTTTAAACTTTGCTCAAAACCAAACTGTCAGATCAGACCTCGAGTCCATCAAAAAGAAAACACTACTGAGTAGTCATTACACACATAATGGAAAAACTAGAAGCACTCAGAGAGCGCAAACCTCCGCCAAGGGGTCTTTCAAAGGGTCAATTATGCTAAAAGGATCCCCCTTGAAAGAGTGACCTATCCAATGCTTTAGACTAAATATAGTAACATCATGTTGCATGTATTCATACATAAAAGTAAATGATAGAAATCACATTTTTAATTTATTCCAACATATTTAACATAAAACAATATTGAATAATATTGAATCAATGTCATCAACAGTATCATTCCAAATATTACCTGATATATTCTGTGCTCATACAGTGACAATATCATATAAAAAGGTTTACAAATAAATAAACATTAAGATTACGGTTTCAATTTTCAACAAAATATTCACATGATGAGAAAAATAAGTGTGAAGAACTTTGACATCTGTAATTTCCTCTATCCTGCAATAATGAAGAATCCTTCAAAGAATTTCTGGATTCGGATCTTGATCCGGATCATCACCAAAGTTTAATGGTGTGTTCCTTTGGCCAATACCCACCTGTGGTAAAAAAAAATCATGAAAATCCATCCATAAGTTGTTGAGTAATTTTGTCCACAGACAGACAGACATTCGCGACCAAAAACATAACCTCCTTGGCGGAGGTAAAAAGAAACACAATGATCAGATCGTGAAGCTGTTGAAAAAATCTTAATTGTCCAAAAAATAAATGTTTAAAAGAAAACTCCTCAGAACTCTGGTCCTCTAGTTTGAGGTTTCTGTTTAGCTGTTCCTACAGCTGAGCTCCTCTAGAGATGTCAGAGGTAGATCCTGGGATCTGTTGAAGTCCCTCCTCTAGTTTGGGGGTCACAGCACCAAATGTTCCAGTGACCACAGGGACCACTGATGCTTTGACTCCCCATAACTTCTGTGTTTCCTCTTTTAGAAATCTATTACAACAATAACAGTGCAAAGATGTTTCTATCCATAATGAATCATCAGCTACACGTGTGATCACCTTTGAGTTGCTGTGTTTCACTTCAGACAGCAGTGCTTCATTTGTGTCCCACTTTTGCCAATCATTGTGGAACCCATGTGAATCACAGAGCAAAATGTGTTTTAGTGGGTGAAAATAGTTGTGTCTAACTGGGTGAAAAGTGCTTAAATGTTCTGCCAAAAGGGGGGCCATTTCAATAAAAGGGGTCAGGGCTCTGAGCGTTTGGTTCAGACAACAGGGTTTAGTGTTTTAGCAGCTGAGAAAAACCTGTAATATCCCTCCATGCTTCAGGGTCTGTTTTTAACCTGAGAATATTTTGAGACATTGTAGACTCACTAACCTTAACCCTCCAGAGACCTTAAAGGTCCTTTTGACCCAATGGCAGCAGCAGGGTTAAGGAAGGGGATAAGGGAACTTTCACTTTTGTGATCTCTGTTTTTCTGACTCTTCCATAGCTCAAAATTTAGAGGCTAATGTTGCAGCTATGTGATTATTCTAAGTAAATAAAACATTCTCATGTAACAGGAATGTGTAAATCTACTGCAAACAGTGAAAATGGGGATTGTAAACCTTAATGTAGTCCATAAAGACACGTATGGCAAACAGTAAAACTGTGTCTAGTTCCAGAAAGAGTGTGAAGAAATAGTTTCTCAACAGTTTATTAATGTGAATGATGCTGTTTAAACGTATCATTCGGCACCATGTCTCACTTTTCTGTGCATCTAAATCTCGTTTATAGTGTGTGCAGAGATTTTATAGAGTTACTCAACCCATGTCAGGCATATGGTGCTGTGTTTACTCAGAGTACACAGATCTGCTTTTCCATGGAAAGTTCCATTAGTTTATTTTTATATATAGAAGAAGTCCTTTCAACCCCAATTAAGGTTAAATGGATTTGATTTTTTGTTTCATTCTAGTCATCAAAATTGCGGCAAAAAAACAACAAAAAAATATATATTTTTAATCCAACTGAACACAGAAAAACACAAAGAATACATCATTTTATTCATTGTCTTTACTGATGCTTTTGCACTTTCAATTACAAAACCGCCCATGAGCAGATCTTTGAGTGTTAGCTGTCCAACATGAATTGTAGAATTTGTGGTAAAAGCTACAGACTGAGCTGAAGTTAAGGCTGAGAGCATCAACAGTACTCAGGGCTCTCCCACATTGTCAGAGTATTAAATTAAAGAGTTAGCATTCCTTAAAGAAGCATTCATGCCAGATATCCTGATAAATGAGGGGTGTTTGGTTTTACCTTGAAAACAATGTTGTGTTCGATCTCATGCTGTGTCACAAGATGTTAACTCGGAGTGAGTGCCACAACCATTCTGAGCTCCATATCTGAAAAGTCATTTCTGTGTTGGATAATGTTGAAGAGCTGTGACGGCCATCTTGAATTGGATTTATGTGAACATTTTATTCTGCAGGTTATTATCTTGTGGTTCATGTCATATCCTGGTGGCAGACGATAAAAAGTCATGTTGTTTTGTCTTGACGTGACAAACCTGAGACACCGTGAAAATAAAAAGTTTAAATTGTATTTGTGAAACTGATGAGATGCATTTTTATTCTGTGAATTCTTTCCTAATCCCAGCATGTGCTCCTGTCTGCTTTCTGCCTCCCAGTTGTGAGCCGAGCGACCGTCAGGACAAACAGACATGGGGAAGCAGAACAGCAAGCTGCGTCCGGAGGTGATGCAGGACCTGCTGGAGAGCACCGACTTCACCGAACACGAGATCCAGGAGTGGTACAAGGGCTTCCTGAGGGACTGCCCCAGCGGCAACCTCTCTATGGAGGAGTTCAAGAAAATCTACGGCAACTTCTTCCCGTACGGAGACGCTTCCAAGTTCGCTGAACACGTCTTTCGCACTTTTGACGCCAACGGCGATGGGACGATAGATTTCCGGGAGTTTATCATTGCTTTAAGCGTGACGTCACGCGGCAAGCTGGAGCAGAAGCTGAAGTGGGCCTTCAGTATGTACGACCTGGACGGGAACGGGTACATCAGTAAAGCTGAGATGCTGGAGATTGTACAGGTAAGCTCCTCAACGTGTTTAAAATAGAAAAGCCTAGCAGCAGAATGTTTTCTCTCGTCGTCTTCTTAGGTGTTCTCTGCATTTCACTTCGGTGGACTCCCACAGTAACAGGAACATTAACCAGGGCAGCGATAGTTAAACACTTCTAACTGTGCTGCTACTGTACCCGTAACACAGTCTTTATGAGAGTTGGAAAGCCTGCTGTGGTATTTTAAGAACAACAGGATATACAGCTCTGCCTCAGGAAGAGAGTCAGCCCTTCGAGTCGTGGAGCTGGATGTGGCTCCTCCTAACACATGACTTCTGGGAGATAAGTCAGTCAGGAGCTCATTCAGAGCCAGAATGGAAATGTTACTGAGATTTTACAGGTCCATTTAGAGGATTTAGAAGTCTTATTTACCCTGGCAATGAAAGCAGTTTTGGAAACAGCCACTTTCATGACCTTCAGTCTTTAAATGTGGCTTTCTGTCTCACTGAAAAAGATATTTTATTAGGTTTTATCTGTTTCACAGAGATCCAGAAAACAAACAGAACCCCACAACCACGTCACATTTATAAGATTGTACTTTATATCATGGGTGGGGAATAAGAGCAGATGGAAGATGTTACAATATTTAGCAAATTTATATATCTCCAAATATTACCAGTGCTCAAAGTGTCGTTACATCTGAAGGGATAAATCAATCAAATCAAAGCTATTTCCCCTACAAAAAGATCTTACAGGAAACAAACTGGTTAAAAAGTCATGGAGGTGGAAAACTGGCAGCACAAGCATCATTCCATCTGTAATTTGTGTTTACAAATGTCAATAAGTCACAGAGGCCATAGCACATTTGTAAAGTTTATATATCATAATTAACCATAATCAACCATAACTTTATTCTTTCACCCACAAAACAAGGTCTGTTCACAATGAAAACCTGATATGGTGTTAAACAGCTGTCAGCTCCATCATAATGTTTCATATGTTTAGCCACAAGAGGGTGCTAAAAAGGATTGTGATGAAAAGGTTCAAATGATGAGCCCTGTTTCAAAGCAAGCTTCAGTGCTTCAGAAACGCTTCATCTGCCCTCCACTAGAAAAAAAAAACAAATAAAGCAAAAGCTGACATGGTGGAAAAACTTAACCTTGGTGGAAACACAGACAGAGACGTACAGCATGAGCCAGTTTAATGATCCAACAGTAAAACCCAGAATAAAAAGCAGAACTAAATGAACATCATCACAAACACCTGGCAGGGAGACGAACTGGAGCAGGTGAGAGTGGGCGTGGCAAACAGACGGGCAAAACACACTTAAAGGTGACCGGTGCTGTGTCCAAAACAGTGGGCCGGGTCCTCCGAAGGACCCAGACTACCCGGTCGAGGTGGGCCGGGTCCGTGGTAGAGCGGGAAGACCGGAAAAAGAGTGTCTGTGAATTTGGACGGTCTAGCCTCTTTACCCCGGCTTACGTCATGTCACCTAGCAACCATGACGATGCTAAACAGATTAAAATGAGAAAAAATATCAAATTTTTAGCATTATTAATATCACAAAACAATAAAAACAATCAAATTAACTTGAAGAACTAATGTACCCGCCGTAGATGCATGATTATTTCGCTAAACAATATCGTTTTTTTTTCCTGACAAAAATAATATTTCAAAACATGTCTATACAAATGATAAAAGTAATAAAATTACAACCGCTTGAATTTTGTAATTTTTAGACCGCCAGATTTTTTTTTTAAACATACTTTTCTCTCAATTCGTCCTATATTACTAGCTAAAAAAAAATATCTCCAGCCGGGCCGCAATGCGTTATGGGATATGCAAGGCCGGGAAGGATCCATCGGACCCATCCTTCAATTCGGTGAAAACGTAGGACGCATTTGTCGGCCCCATCGGAGGAGTCTTCGGTTTGGGACAGCCTTCGTCGCGGCGTTGTGACGTAAGCAGTCGACGAATTCGGCCTTCGGAGGACCCAGCCTCGCCGTTTTGGACACAGCCAGGGAACACAGAAACTAAACAGGAAGCGACACAAGAAAACCAAACCGTGGAACCACAGACCTGAAGAAATCCTTTGAACTAAATCAGAGTTCAAAAATTATTCAGGTTGTAATAGAACACAAACTGATTTTTTTTTTAACACGAGCAGGTATCCTCCTTACTGGCTGTCAGGCAACTCTTCATCATTGAAGACAGAGCTGAAGAAGTGAGAGCTCTGGCTAAAACCAAGCACAATGGATCAGTGGTTAGCACTGTCGCCTCACAGGAAGAAGGTCCTGGGTTTGATCCCCAGTTTGGACCTGGGGTCTTTCTTCGTAGCGTTTGCATGTTCTCCTCGTGCTTGCATGAGTTTTCTCCAGGTACTCTGGTTTCCCCACTGCACAGAAAGGTGTTGCCTCCAGGCTGCCTTGAAAAAGAGATTTGGGTAAAAAACAATTAAAAAAAACATATGATAAAGCATAATAATTAACTAATGTTTTGTATTTGTCACAACTTTAAGTTCACTTTTGAAAAAAACATGAGATGAATGGATGCAACAAAAACACGGGGCTTGATTGAGAATAGAGAGACATGACTTTTGGTATCACTATTAAAAGGTGAACTACTGATGTGGGGCTTTAAGCTCCGCCTACTCCCCCACACGCAATCATAGAGTAACACCAGCTTTCCATCTATGCATTATCGTTTATCAATTTAGCGTTACCAATTAACCTAACAGTCATGTTTTTGGTCTGTGGGAGGATACCTGGAGAAAACCCACACATGCACAGAGAGAACATGCAAACTCTACCCAGAAAGGTCTCCGGCCGGGATTCGATCCAGCAACCTTCTTGCTGAGAGACAACAGCTCTATCCTCTGAGCCCCCATGCTGCATGAGCATTCCTTTAAGCATTAAATAACTGAACACAGCCAGTGAATATCTTTAATACCAAAAACATTAAGGTTTACTTGTATGCTCTGTTCAATTCCATCCAGTAAAACACTCATCTCCAAAACTACAAACAGTGACAGGAGACATGAGTAACTGCAACACTAAGTGAGTCCATGTTTGATTTGTGCTGCAGAACTTAGTTTCTCAATCACAGTCAAACCTTCATTCACTGATGAATGATGACATGTGCCCCACAGTTGACTCAGCTTTAGGGGTTTAGACAGAGAAGGAAAAGGAAACATTTAGTTTGGTGTTTACAGTTTGTATCCAAGCAGGTTTTACTCAAAGTTGATTCATGCAAACTTTTATTAGTATTTTAAAAATACTATTAGAATTTCAGTATATTTCAAGTAAGCTTTTTTTTGCGCACCTCTGCGCTGAATGAGTCAGACCATAACCTGTCACTTCCTTCTGTGGTCTGACGACAGAAACCTGCGCACATTAAAAACCTGAACCTCTGCAGTGACAAAGGAACAGAAAGCAGTGAGTCAGACACTCGTGTCTGGATGTTTGCAGGTCTCATTTAGCAAAGACGACAAACAATTGGTTTACAGTGAGAGCATGAATTTGGTAGTTGTTAAATCGTGTAGCTGCAGTTTACTAAAAAATGTTTACTTCCTCCCTGTGGTTGTTAACTGAGTCTGTGTTTACAGCTCAGCAAGACATTCATGTCCTCTGTCCTCACTCCAAATATGTCCATGTCTTCTTTAACTACAATCATATATCTCCTCTGCATCTCTAACATCCTTCTACCCACTGTCCCTCCTCTGGACACGTCCAAACCAATATACCCACTGTCCCTCATCTGGTCACATCCAAACCAATATACCCACTGTCCCTCCTCTGGACATGTCCAAACCAATATACCCACTGTCTCTCCTCTGGACATGTCCAAACCAATATACCCACTGTCCCTCCTCTGG
>JAUBOC010000050.1:19416693-19432332 GCA_032275365.1 Anablepsoides cearensis | reverse complement strand
TTAGTTAGTTAGTTAGTTAGTTAGTTAGTTAGTTAGTTAGTTAGTTAGTTAGTTAGTTAGTTAGTTAGTTAGTTTAGAGTGTAATCTTGGTGCAGTCCTGTTCCTTCTGTTTAAACTGTAAACAGTGTCTTTACAGGCCATGTGTTAAACAGAAAGTTTTACAAACTAAAGAGTACCTCTCCTTTGTTAGGATTTTTTTTAGAGTAGTTGCACCACTGATTTCAGATCTGTTGGTGTGTTTTCTCATGACATCAGGTCAGTCAGAGGACACAGAGACCACCAACCTCAGTGTGGGTTAAATGTGTTGTTTCACCAAAGCTTTTGTTGAACAAGCCTTCAAACTGGATGTTTTTGCTTCTGTCTCTCCTCCTACTGGTCAGTTTCCTGGATATAGTCTTGTTCTTGCAGTTGCATCAACAAGCAGTAAACCTGGGTACTATTCGTCCACATGCTCTCTCTCTCTGCTCTGGGCTTTAATCCCTGCAACACAAACACCTCATGCCACTTAGGTAAAGAGGGCTGGGCAGTAATTTAAACTCTGCACCTTTTTCATCCCACTCCTTAGGATGAGAGATGTGATTGATTGGCTGTGACGTATCTGTCATCTCAGTACTGTGTTTGTTCAAGAAGACATCTGTACCGTGATGGTTTGATACTAATACAAGTTTGTGTCAGATGATCCTATTCTCTGGACTTTTCCTCCTGGAGCATAAACCTTCCAAAGAAATAAATCAGGTGCTCTTTTATATATTTTAGATTCAATATGGCTTCCAATTCATCACGATAAAACATTTCCTGCTTTAGTTATCACAGTTTAAGACCTGCAGTGTGTATGAGATGCCTCAAAATGTATGAGGCTTTTCTGTTACTTTGAGTAGCTTCAAAGTAAGGTTAGCTCTGCTCTGTGGTCAGATTTACCTGCGTTGTACCAATCAAGTATTGTGGTCGAGCAGGGGCCTTTTGATTATTGATGATAATAAATGTGTTGAAATGATCAGCAGCACATTTATTGAAGGGTTTAATTGTAACCACACTGAGAACTTGCTGGGATTCGTTTTAAATAATCTGAGTTGAGAGCAGGTGCCCTCCGGCCTCCTTTGGCTCTTTAATGTCTCCCTGTCTGTCAGTGTCGTAAAAATCCACTTGGCTCCTTATTGGTTACGGTACTTGTAATTTTGTAATTTGTAAAACTGGACTCTGTTCAACTGCGGTGCCTGAAAATAGACTGACAGCTAAATCCCTAACTAATAACGGCTGGTATTAGCTGTCGCCAACTGTCCCTCAGCTCCACTCTGACCCGGGACCAGAGCCATCAAGCTGCATAATCAACACCTTTAGAAAAGCTCTCACTGCTCTGTAATCACAATCAGCCCTCCTCTGCTCACATGTCAGCTCCCATTCCCCTCAAACCCGCCTCCTTATTAGAGACGGAGTGGGCTGTGATTTCACTGTTTACTGCCAAGCAGCCTCGCCGTGCAGCAGGGAGCAGAGGAGACACAACACCGAGAAATAGCCTGCGAGGGATATTGTGTGTGCGCATATGTTTGTTTACAGCCCTCTCTACCTCAGCCGCGAACACAGAACGGTGAGGCAAAGTCAACAAGCATGACATGTTTGGAGGAAGTTCTGAGTCTGTGAAGACGAAACGCCACTCAACAGTTTGGGCGCGTGTTCAGACTCCCATCTTTTTTTACATCCGTTTTTATGCACATGTCTGTGTGTCTAGTAGCAAATTACCTCCTGAAACATTGGGTAGACTGGCCACTACAGCTGATGTGATCAGCTTTAACAAACTGTACAGATACTGAGCTGAAGTTTGATGTGGTGGTCATCAGCAAGATATACTTCCAGTATTTCATCATGTTGGATGAGACCACAGGGACGTTTACTAAACGTGGCACAAAAAATAACAAAATTAGTGTTTAGTACATTATTTCTTTGTTGTAACAATGCTTCTTGACAATACATCTCATACCGTTGGAAAGTTTGTTAAAAAAATTGGTGCCACATTTGTAAGGAACATGCATCTGTGGGATCTGAGTAATTTGCTAAATCTTCTCTGCCAGACAGCTTATTTTGCTGTTGTTCACACCTATTTTAAGCTTCTGGCAGAGGTGGGACCAAGTCTCTCTATTGCAAGTCTCAAGTAAGTCTCAAATCTTTATCCTCAAGTCCTGAGTCAAGTCTCAGGTCAAGTCTTAAGTCTGAAACTAGGAATTTCAAGCCCTTTTTTTAAACAATGTTGCGGTTTTATGTTAAATGTAAATAATAGACTCTGTTCTTTTCTTTTAAATCTATTTTTATCTCAAATTGTGATGAAAGTGCAGCTGAACTTACAAAATTAAAAAAAATCATATGAAGATTTCACCTCTATAATGCACAGTTCAAATAAACTTAGCAGCAAAAATAGTCTTCCTTTAAGCTATAATTTTCTATTTTTTTTATCTTAAATTAATTTGCTGCAGCTCACGCACTCATACATAAAGAGTGTGTGTGGGGGGGACGGAAGGTCTGCCTTTGTTAATATGAATGAGTCAAATGAATTAATGGGGCCCACTTTATAAATAATCTGTTCTAAACTTTAGATTGAGGGGAAAATATCAAGTCTTTTCAAGTAAACAGGGTCAAGTCCAATTCAAGTCTCAAGTCATTGGTGTAAAAGTCCAAGTAAAGTCTAAAGTCATAATGTTAATGAGTCGAGTCTGACTTGAGTCCAAGTCATGTGACTCGAGTCCCCACCTCTGATTTCTGGTCCAGGTGCTGCCAGTCACCTGACATCAACAAGAAGAATTGTTCCAACAACAAAATAATCCACCAAACACTAATTTACTGACTGTTTGTGTTGCGTTTAGTTACAAGTTCATCATTTCTTATCAACAGATGTCTGAGTTCAAAATCACATGATATACATGCTGTTAAATTTTTCGTGGAATTACTTTAAACTAGGAAGTGCAGCGACAGGAACTTTGTTTTATTTGTGTTGCATCATCCAGCTGCATGAAGACGATGAAGAGCGTCACACGCAGACGTCCGGCCGCAGACATGTTGGACATTTTAGAGACATGAAGTGTTGATGAGCTGTGACTTCATGAGCCCCTCCCTCCCCGTGTGTCTTTGTGTAGGCAATATATAAGATGGTGTCCTCTGTCATGAAGATGCCTGAAGACGAGTCCACGCCTGAGAAGAGGACGGAGAAGATCTTCAGGCAGATGGACACCAACAGAGACGGTATGATTGATAAAACAATGGTTTTTCCTGAGCTGAGAGGTAAAAAGACGACCTGTAGCTTCTGCAAACAATCAAACGCCATTGTTTTTGATCAAACTAGAGGCGAGCCACTTGTTAACGCCAACTACCAAAGTAATGTGTTTGAATCTTTTCAAAAACTCAGCTTCAAATTTATTTTACATCTCAGAGCCTGTAGGACATCAACTAACCAATAAATAAAATGAAATAATCATCTCACAACCCGCTCTGCAAAGACACACTTGCAGTTTTATAAAATAAAAATATGACAAAAAAGGTCAAATTCAAGCAAACACATTTTAAAAAGTCACTTTAAAAGAACTAAATCTGTCGTCTGTGTGTTTGTGTGGGGAGAGAGATATACATACATGTAGGCACTATGATTATTTTCTGATTTATCTGTTTATCACATTATTCTCACTTTGACTTAATCTCTTTCCTGTATGTGTATGTCTGCATTTAGCTGTGTTCTAGCCTAATTATGAATGTAAGCAAGTGGTACAGTTAACTATGTCAATTATTCTGCTGCCTTTACTTTGTAACTCCCTTTAAAGCATGAATAACCTTGGAAAAAATGTGACTTTTAAGATGTTTAAATGAGAACTGAGGAGCTAGATTAAAAATCCGGATGAGATTAAAGAGAAGTAGTTTCAAACAGCGCCACCTGCTGGTGAGGATCAAACACTCAGCTGCTCAGAGCTTGGCCATGATTCATTTCCCCCCAAAACTCACTTTGTTCCTGTTTTTACTGGTCAGAAGGAAAAACCAGACAAACATTTACAGGGTGACACAAAGCAACATGTTAGTGAGACATCAGATAATTACTGTATCATTAAAAACAATGTTTTTGTTTCACAGATGGTAATTGTTGTAATACACTGTTGTTTCATCTCGACTTTGAAAGAAAAATATTTTTCAAACATCGACTAAAGTCAAATTTTACTGTGATCAATATATGTATAAACTGTGTGTATACAATAATATATATACTAGGGGTGCAACAATACATGTACCCGTATCGAACCGGTCAATACACGCTTGTATCAAACAATAAAACAATTTTAAATGTATTTTATCAACTTGTTTTCTGAAGATGCTCTGCGCTGAAGGATCAGTGGATCTGTGTTCGACTACTCCACCTAGACTGCACTGTCGAGCGCAGATCCACTGAGAAACTTGCTGTTTCAGCAACATTTCATTTAAAAACTGCATTTTTAAGGTTAAACAAATGTTCATAATTAATTTAAACAAATTACAAGTTAAGAAAGGCATGAACATTTCTCTTTTTTGTATCGAAAAAATATTGAACCGTGAGACTAAAGTATCGAACCGTGAATTTTCTGTATCGTTGCACCCCTAATATATACATATTTAAATATCTATATCATGGCCTATCTTCAAACTTGAACACATCTTTATATATGTGTTGTTTATCAACAATAATATACACCATGCAGAAGGCTACAGACCATAATAACAAATGCATTTATCACCATTAAAACAAAAGATGTTTTATATTCAGTATTTAATGAATCACAGGTGGGTCTTCAGACCCTCTGCTCATACTGCTGTTAGTATGATCACTTTATATCTGTATTTTATCTGGAAATATATCTGATATTGTGAGCTTCTATAATAATTTATTATATTTATAGTGCAATTATTGCACAGCAGTATAACATTATTTCAGTTTTTGCATCTCCAGATGGATATTTTAGGCTCTAAACCCAACAGTTGAGCCATGCAAAAGTTCTGGACAAGTTTGTCTTTTATCTGATTAGAAGTTGGTTCATCACAAACCAAAATAAATGTTTTAAGCTGTTCAACAGTCCAGTCTTTAAAGTGTCAGGACCACTAACAATAACACTTGCACAACATTTCTGGTAGGCGGTGCTAAACATTATCCACAAAAACAAGTGTAAGTCACAACAACATCTAAACAGAGTCAAAAGAAATAAGAATTAGTAGTTTGAGGGTTTTACCTGATATTTTATTAGATCCTTACAGTTTGATGCATGCTGTCCTCACTCCTCCACAGCTCCCAGCCATGTTTTCAGATGATTTGAACATCTCCTGACTTCTTCTTTTCTGTTCCAGGTAAGCTCTCTCTGGAGGAGTTCATCAAAGGGGCAAAGAGCGACCCCTCCATCGTCCGCCTGCTGCAGTGTGACCCCAGCAGCGCCGGCCAGTTCTGAACCCGAGGCATCGTCACGATCTGTAAGTCGCTCTTTCATCGACTCCTACAAAGTTGACTTCGCTGTTTGATCAGGTTGAACTGAGTGAGGATGAGCAGCGGAGTGTCCTCCAGTCCCACAAACCTGCCTGCGAGTCAGAGATGCTGCTGTTACACAATGTCAGTCTGTTAAAACTAGCTCTATTTCCCATGTTTTTATTTATACCTGATATTGAATTGAGTTAAACTAGTTTCAGCTCTGTCTCTAAAATCCCACTTACTTCTACAGCCTTTAGTTTGAAACATGCTCATTAAATTCAACTTTATTTAAATCTATTTGTTCTGTTTACTGTGTTTATAAATGTTTCTGATTGGCGACACGTCACATTCACCAGGCTGCTAGCTTGTTTGCTCTGGGATATCTCCTAAAATTATCCTTGGATCATCACTATAATCAGATTGTCCTTAAGACAAAATAAGGCCATAAATTTGTCAGGAAACACAGAAGCAAGACCTGTGTGAACAAAAACTAATGATAGTAATCAGTAATTTACATTTAGAATAAGCTCTGGTACAGAAAATGTAACGCAGTTTGGAATCACAGACTTTAATAAGTAGCTGTAATTTCAACGACATGTTAAAACTGATAACTTATTATTTTACGTTCACTCAGCAGTTTTCAGTTGTTTGTGATCGTGTTTATTGACATGCCTCAGCCAGCAGCACACCGGCTCGTTAGGACCATTTATCATGTGTTATTTCTGATTTAAACTCAACCAAAACTTCAAAGCAACTCATCCAAACATTAAACTCAACTCTTTCTGCTGCCAGCGGTTAGTTGGGCAGAAATATGTCGAACAAAGTTTTGAACCTTCCCTCTCCTTCCTCTCGCAGTGCGACTCTACAAACCTTTGGTTCTCCTCTGTGGAGCAGACTGATGATGATGATAATGATGAAGAATGACACAATGAAGACGATGAAGAAGCCAGGCCTTCTGTATGTACTGAGGACTTTTTAAAGACGGGCACAGGAACCTAATAGTCTCTCCCTCTCACCACTAAACCCCGCCCCCCCTCCTCGTCCCACTCCAGAGAATTAAACAAAGCTGTGTTTAAACCTTCCAAATTCCTGCAGAGATAAATCTAATCAGATCGTGACCCCCACCCCTCACCCCCTGACTGGAACTGACACCCTCAGTTCTCCTTTCGGCCCGTTACAGAAGGTTTATGGTAGGCTGTATATATATGCAGTGTAAACTGGAGTCTGTGTTTCTGTGTGTTTGCTTGGCTCTCTGTACGCTCTGAGGGTCCAGTCAGAGCCTATATCACTCGCGTGTGTGTGTGCGTGTGTGTGTGTGAGACCGGGAAAGAAAAAGACTTGATGGTGTCGAGGAACAGAACACACTGTAGGTGGGATCAGGGGGGACCTGAGCGAGTACAGCTTTCACTTTCTTCTTTTCTACTGTGAGATGTTTTTTTGTTTTTTTTTTGCCAACTTGATGGACTTTGTTTCATATATTGTGCTGGAACAACAATAACAAAATAAAACCATGTATTGTTATGCTACTATGCATATGCTCCCTAATCAGTACTTTGTGAAGTCTCCCCGATGTAATGAAGGATGAAGAGCATCCCTCCTTTTATCGTCTGTTCCTGTTTCGTTTTTGTTTGATTATTCATTTTCAGTAAGAGTACAGTTAGTGTTACTGTGCTTTAGCTTCTAATATAATAGAACAGTAGTCTTTACAGGTTTTTGAGTACAGTGTAGATATTTTTTTAAAGCGCACCTGAACGTGTTGAGCAGCTCCACGACGATCAGACAAAAATTGATGTGAAATAATAATATTAAAAAAAAAACTTGTTTGTTAATTTAAGCTTCTGCCGGCTATCCAGCATGTAAACCGGGTTTTCTTTTGAGTGTAGAGAGCTGACACGTCACACTCACTATGAACTGTTTGTAAATGCTGCATGTTGCATTAGTGAGCAGGTACACGGGCGTATAGAATAACATGACATGTATGCATGTGACTTACAGCATGTGTTGTTGTTGTTTCTCCGTATCAAACTGCCAGTTCAAAGTGTTTTCTTCTCGCTGAGGATCCTCAGCTCCGTCTTCTCCCTTCAGCTCCCCCCCCGGGGGGAGGGAGGGAGGGAGGGAGGGGGGCACGTTTAACTAAACTCCATGAAGAATCAGCCTGAAGCCCTCCTGAATGTAACCGAGCAGCGAAGCCGTTTCACCCGCAGCTTTTTTTTTTGTTTGTTTTTAAAGAGAAGATACGAACCAACAAGAAAATCACAACTACTGCAACAACACTGTCGCGACGAGTTGCTTCAGTTGTTTTTATATATGTATACAGATGATTTTTTTTTTCCTATAAAAAAACAAACAAACAAAAAAAAAAACAACGTGTCAGGTGTAATATTTCTGTTAAACACAAATTAGCGATTTGTGATCAAGTGCCAAATAAAAACAAAACAGTATTGTATAAATTTATACTGTACGGTTGTTATATGTTGAACAAAAATGTTTGCAACTGTTGACTTTTTTGTAGGTTTTGTATGGTATTTAGTGACTGCCATTTTGCAAGACCGAATTCAAGTTTTGTTTTTTGGGTCGATTTCAAAGGCAAAAATTAAATTTACCATATATTGTGTGCAAGTATTCATGTGACGTGTGGTTATTTGTGGAACACCTGCATGCAGGCAAGACTTCACCAGGTGGCCCATGTGCAGTTTTCTAAATCTCACTGCCAATTTACAAACAATATTAAACCGTTTTGTCCTTGATGGTATTTTTTTATATTTAGAAACAAGGTTGTCCAGTTCAAATAGTTAACAATATGATTGATTTTAACAGAATTACAGAAGTCTACCTCATACCTGCTGGTATCATGAGGAACACCTGTTCATATTAACCATCCCTGCATCCCTGTTGTGTGGGCGGAGTTTGTCCTAAACATGATTGACTTGTCTTGTGGGGCAACTTAAAAGAGGAAGTAATGGTAATAATAAAATAATAAGATTTATTTACAGTTTAAAACAAAACAATGACTTCAATAAAAATTATTATGAACATGTAAATATAATTTATTGACTTTAAATCTTGTCCCCGTCTCAAGTTATGACTAAAATTAATATTTATAAAATATAGGTTCTTCCTGGTCGTTTCATTTAAAAAAGTCAGTTCAACCAATCACGTCTTTAACAAACTTCACCCGCAAAGGTTTGTGGGTAAAGGTCCGTGGGTGTACTCCCCGAAAAATGTTGTAAAAGATCTATTTAAATCTCTGCATTTTCCAGCCATTTGAAGAACATTAGACTAAATTCTTGGGATTATTAAAACAACATAAAAACAATATTTTATTAACACTGAAAACCAGACTTTAACCTGAAATTTATCTAAGATCATAACTGCAAACTCCATTCATCCATCCATCCATTATCTATACCCACTTCTTCCTTTCAGGGGGGTACACCTGGACAGGTTGCAAGTCCATCACAGGGAGACACATAGAAACAAACAAGACAAACAAACATTTACTCTCTCACTCATGCCTAGGGACAATTTAGAGTTATCAATTAACATAACCTTCCTGTTTTTGGTCTGTGGGAGGGAGTGCTCGGAGAGAACCCACGCATGCAGGGAGAGAACATGCAAACTCTACCCAGAAAGGTCCCCGAGCCGGGGTTTGATCCGGACAGACATCAGCTCTACAAACTGAGCCATTATGCTTATTTTGTTTTCTGTTTCCACACTGAGCACCAGCAGTTACTCATGATATGATATTTTTATCATCAAACATCCTCTGCATCATATAACACCTCATATTACCTTCATAAATCAGTAACCAGTGATTATTCTACAGATTAAAACAAATAAACTCTGATAAAAAGTTATAAACATGTTTTTTCATCCCCCATTCATGATGCCCCCTAGGTGGACGTGGCCTTTACGCTTTGCCTACACTGCCTATAAAAAACAACCCTGCCTGGATGTTATCTTACTACTGTTTGTGTAAGAAGTGAAAAAAGAAAATCCTGGATTTAGAAGTTGTAATAATGTTACAGATTTATTTGTCCAAGTTTCACCGACCTTTTTAGACTCACTTATTGATAGGTCCATCTGTTCAGCTGCTGTTAACACCACCAGCCAATCACGTGGAAGCAGCTCAGGTATGAAGTGGATGTATGGTGGTTGTTGGTCCCAGACAGGCTGGTTTGAATATTTCAGATACTGCTGAGTTTCTGGGATTTTCACACACACACACACACACACACACACACACACACACACACACACACATCTCTGGAGTTTACAGAAGACGGTCTGAAAAGGAGTAAACATCCTGTCAGCAGCAGTTTTGTGCATAAAAAAGTCTTGTTGATGTCAGAGGATGGGGGAGAATAGGAGGACCAGTTTGACATGACAGAAACTAAACAGTTGCTCAGATAATCACTGGTTCTGACCAACGTCTGCTGAACATCTCCTCTGAACAAACAAACTGTCCGACCCTGCAGCAGCAGGAGACCTCTGCTGTCAGGTAAGAACAGGAAACTGAGGCTACATTTATATTTTGAGATAAAAGGTTTTTTATTTACTGTCCACACTATTTGTCTGATAAATCTGGGGCTGCATTCGCTGTTGCGTCCACCTGCTGCACTTTGTATTTCAGCTGTGGTCAGAGGAACAGGAAGCTGCTTGTAGTTTTCACCTTTAACATGCAGGTGTGTCTTCTTCACTCTGAGCTCCTAAAACTATTTAAAACATGACTAAAATGCAAAGATTATTACTCATTTTAAAAATTAACATTACTCTAAAAGTAATAATTCATCACAATCAAAGTTATCAATTACTGACCTAGTCAAGGCAGTGATAGCCTTGTGCCAAATATTCCATTTTGCAACTTATTTTTGAAATTTCTGCATATTTTGTGTTTTTCTCATAATGAAAATCAAGGTTTTTTTTTACTGACAAAAATGTTATAAAAATGAAAAAAAAAGGGAAAAAATAATATGAAACTTTATATGAATGGTTAGGTCTGAAGTTAATGAAAATATTTAAATCAGTTAAACTTAAAAAAAAATCATACAACATATTTATTAGACTTTTCTGAGAGGGACCGTTTCAGGTCCAAAGGTTAAAAGTGTAAAGTGATTTTAAAGATGCCCCAAGGGTTAAAGACTTAAATTTGTTCATACTGTTTTTTTACATTTTCCTTTTGTCTAAATAAGATAATATTAGATAATTGCTTTTAATTTAATACATTTTCATGATAAATGAAACCATTTTAATGAACAGTAAAGGTAAGAAAAGTCCACACAGACCATACAGGAACAGCTGAACCAACCTGCTGAATCCTGTTAGGGATCAACAACAACTGCAGGTGGAACTAAACCAGAAACTCAACCTGCATCCAGATATGGTTTTTGTTGTGTATCGTCTTTGGTAAGACATTGATGAGATAAATGGAAGACAAAAGCTGAAACATGTCAATCTGCATGTAGAAACTGAGGCTGAGGAGTGAGGCTGGAAGGAGCACTCAGTGGTGGTTATAGGCTCAAGACCCTGCAGTGAGCAACCAAGGTGCGGTCAACTGTTGCTCAAAGAAGCATCTACTGTAGGGTCTGAAACACAGTTATTAAATGAGACATATCCTGCAAAATCCACTTTTTAAAGTCATTAAATACATTTTGTTTTGTACTTTGAGTCTCTACGAGGCAGAAAAGCTGAATTTAGTCTCCTGGTGCTGCAAAGATATGTTCATATTGTTTAGGTCAGTTTTCTTTATGTTTTATGAACATCAAATTATTTGTGACAGAACAAACATAAGGGGGAAAGAGGGGCTTGTGGAGTTATAAGGAGGAATTCAGACCAAAGCATTGCAGTTCTACTTTATAAAGGCCCGACTGAAGGATTTAAATGTGAAAAAGGATTTAAAAACATGTCTACTAATGTAGTCTTCATTTGTGTTCAAGCTTTAACTTCCTGACTCATGTCTTGAAATGTTGCTCCAATATTTCCAACAGCAAACCTGCTTCAGTTCAGTCAGGAGGAATGAGGGAGAACGTTTGAACCAAGTCATCCAGTTTGAAGACATTACCAAAGACAGTGGATGTAAACTGCTGACTTGAAATAATAAAAAAAAATAAAAATCTCATTATTTAAGCATTTAGGAAACAGAAATAATTTGGGGAATCCTCACTGACCTGAGAGTTACCTGAGGTTAGAAGTGTTTCTTTTACAAACAAACCTTCCTGCTGGTTTAGATTAAAAATTCTACAAGTCAGCTGCTGTTTTACAAACAAAGGAAGCTGTAAAGAGACACAAGCACCTGATACAAAACTATATTTATTGACTCATTTAAAAAAGGCTGTACATTAAGGCACAACAACACATGAAGGATACAGAAGATGCTGGGGAATTAGGTGTAAACAGGTCAGAACTTAAACATTTCACAGTTAATGTCTAATGATTCTCTACAGCCTCAGAAGAAAACTGTGTCATAAATACTGATGACAACAGCCTCAGTAATGAAAACAAACAAACAAACAAACAGATGCACACAGGAAGAACTGTTGAACCACATCCTGGAGACTTGTTCTATGATGGCACCTCGTGTCATTTAGGTTCTGGGATCAATACTTATCAGAACACATGGTGACGTCTCACTGGCACCGCATCAAAATGTACAGAACATAAAACAATTTGAATCTGTTCAAAAACCATTCAAACAGTAAGATATAAAACATTAAGCCTCATCCTGCAAACACACACCTGGTTATTTACAGAGTCCACTTCCTGTCAGAATAAAGGATGAAACAAAAACTCTCTGGTAATCTGATACATAAATATTTTCTTTCTGTTGGATCACAGCAGGCTGGCTTATTGTGTGTTATGGATAAAATCTTATCTTAGTTTGAACAATAATTCATTCTAACGTTTATTATTTCCTATTCGATGAACATGTGAGTCCCTACAGAGCAAAAACCTGAGTGTAGGAAGGAGCTGCAGCGTGGAGGACGTGTCAGCTGTAATCAGGCTGCTGTGACGGTGGTTTAGAGCCAGTGATGGAGCTCGCCGTGATGTTTTTATTTACAAAGTGAACACACACACACAGACAGCAGTCAGATTTCTGACAGAGTCACCCTCACAGAGTCAGCCGAGCTCTCCAGAGACAGCAGAAACGTGTCCTCGTTGGAGTAGTGCTGGATCATGTTGTCGTCCATGTTCACCAGAACCCTGAGTCCGAAAAAACACAATTTTTTCTATTTTAAATGCGATTTCATCAACATATAAACAGGTTAAATGTGAATGTAATCCAGTTAGCTAAAAGTTCCTTTTACTAAATGTAACTTGATGTAGTATGCTAACTGTTTACTGGACCAGTTTATAATTGTAGCTGATTTAATGGGGGACAAACTGACAGCAGTGAAAATAGAGGTTATACTGCAGCTAAAATCATCCTAGTAATAGTAATTAGTAATATTTTGTTTAAGAAAGTTAAGCCATTTAAGGTTTTCCCCAAGATTTCTGAGATTAAAGTCAGAAAATTTATATATTTTCAGTGGCCCTCAAATTGTTTTGTCATCTTGCTGTGGACTGCCTCTATGTCAATGTTTATGAAACAATCCAGAGTTACTTTAGGATCATGATTAGTGTAATAACATCCACATTATGTGGCGACTTAATCCAACAATGCAGCCATTAACTGCAACACCGACCATACAGCTTCAGATTATCATATGAATCCAATGAGTTAAAGAACATTAATACCAAAGTATAACTTCATAAGATGCTCAACATTCCTTATTTTAATGCAGTGGTAAGACTTATTTTCATGTAGGAGATCTTATAATATTATGACTTCATTCTGGTAAAAGAGGAGCAGTTGAAAAATGATAAGAATTCACATTTTTCACTGTTGGATCTTAAAGTCCTGTCACACTAGACAACTTATGAAACATTTTTTATGTCTAAATTGGCAATAAAGTTATATTTGATCAATTTGTTTGAATTACATTATGTACATGCATAAAAGGAGTTTCCTGTTGATTTTTTCAATTCCATCTTCAATGTAGACATCTTTAAAATGCACATAAGTTGTCTAGTGTGACGGAGCCTTTAAGAAGGTTCTAAGCAGAGCTTCAAAATGCAAAAAGAAATGGGAGTGAAAAAAAAACATCTGAGTCATCATAGGCTGTTCATCAGCTCATCAAAACTTTAAGACCATCTCTAAAAAAAAAAAAAACCCTAACATAGGGTGCTTGATGCTTGATGCTGGTGTTTCCAGGAGGCTGTGATGATTGAATGTATTATGTTTGTGTCCACTAGATGGTGATCACGAGTATACATGAATGTATAAATGTGAAGTATAGACAATAGAGTAAGATGAAATAAGAGAACCTGTGTGAGATTTGTTTGATCAGGTCATGAGCAGAGCCACTTCAATAAAGAGTACCTGAGCAGTACCAAAAGGACTGGTCCTTATCCAAGGCAAACATAACAGAGGCTAGAGGGAACGTTGCTCCAAGTGATGAAGATTGCTTCATGGAGGTCATCCACTGTCTGGAACTAGAGTCCATTTATTAAACGTCTCTCACCATCCAACCCCAAATGTTCACAATGGATTTTAGATCAGGGGAGCAGACAGGATGGTCCAACAGAGTCATGATGTTCTCTGGAAGAAGGTCTTTATCAGGCAGACGGTGGTCTTCAGTCATGATGGAGACCCTCTGCAGTATCTCCACAGAGCCAGCTGCTGTTTGATGCCTCTGCTCAACCTGAAGCTCATTTGTTCTATTGAAGGAAAAAAGACCCCCAGATCCTGATGGAGCCCCTCCACTGTGCTGTGCAGACACATCTCAGGTGGGATCTCCTAGTCATGGCAGTAATGTTGGAAACCAATGGTTTTTTGCAATACAAAGCTTACTAAGAATTTTTTTTTGTCTCACTCTCTTTTCTTTTTGGCATTTTGAAGTTCGACTTCAAACATTCTTACAATCCAACATTACAAAATATGAATTTATTTTTTGACTGGTTGTAAATTTTTTAATCAGGACGGTATTATGACTTTAATCGCATAACATAACTTTGTTCTTGTAAAAAAAACTTGTCTGACACTAGTACTGCGTTGTATATTTGTACTCAAAAAACAAAAGTTCCAAGTAAAAAAAAAATGAACTGTAACATCTCATGAAGTTGGATTTACTATATGGAAACTGAGACTCTTAAACCTTAAATCCAAGATGGCTGCCATGGTGATAGCTGCAGTAATTATCTTCTATTATCATGAATCTCTTTAAATAAGTCTCAGAGATAACCTTGCTACAGTGTGTGAAGAAATCGAATACAAAAAATATATTATCTTGTTTTGCTAATAACAGTTAGCAAATCTTGTTGGTTTTCTGTTTTACTGTTTTTTGTTAAGTTAAATATTCCTCTACTTCAGATATGATAACTCTGATCTGAGGATAATCTAATATGAGCTGCTCAGAGCTGTTAGTTGACAGGAAAATCTGCAATTAGTTTTGAAGTCTCTCACCCCTTTTTGCTTTTTTGGTAAACTTTGGTCATCTTGTCAACAGGGACTGAGTATTTCTCAGAAATCTGTGGAGACAAAGAGGAAATAAAAAGGATCAAAATACATCAAGTTAAAAAGGTAAAAATGATAACTCTGTGTAACGGTTCCAGCAGCAGGTTGATGCTTACTGCCTCCATCAGCGCTCTGAGGGTCGGCGCTCGCAGCATCAAGGCATCGAACACTTCGTCACACTCCTTCCTCACATACAGAAGAACTGATGAAGATGAGACAAAAGATTTGATTTAATTAGATAATTAATGGAATAAAACAGTTTTTACAGAAATTAGTCACCTTTTCTTTCTTGCTCCTGTTTGGACTTCTTGCCTGGAGGGGCACAGAAATCTTCCTGACTCATCTTCTTCAGGGGAACTCCTCTGATGAAGACATCAGTGGACAAACGTGAGGTCAGAGGTTTACATACATTAATTTAACTCTTTTATTAGGTGGTGCAGAAAGTTTGAGGATTATAATTTGATGGGGTAAAGGCCAGTTAACTTCCTGTGACCACACAGAGGAGTCATTGGACTCTGAGCTTTGCTGAAAAGTCATTAACTCTGATTGAAACCAGAGGCTCATTTCACAAAAGTCAGATTTATAAATTCAGGATCTCAGCTGTAAGCTGAGCTTGAACAAGCCTTCA
>JAUBOC010000050.1:19384520-19398900 GCA_032275365.1 Anablepsoides cearensis | reverse complement strand
TTTATAAGATTAATATGATTTATTTTTCTAGAGTTGTTTTTATATTTATTTAACTTAGTCCGTGGGTGGGCTGACACGGTTTTAATGGAGCTTTGGGAGTTATTATTATTATTGTTGTTGTTGTTGTTGTTGTTGTTGTTGTTGTTGTTGTTGTTGTTGTTGTTGTTGTTGTTGTTGTTTACAATAAGGATATATACATTATTTAAAATAAAATCTAGTCCCCCTAAAACCAGTCTAAAACAATGTCTTCAGCATCAGGATGCTCAGGTTTCAGGAGGTTATAAGGATAAATGTTTTATACCATATAAGCTTTAGTAAGATGAGCAGTGATTTTTTTTATTTATTTATTTATTTATTTATTGCCAAAAGATGCAGGAACATGCAAACTAATTTTTATTGAAATTAACATGGCCTAAGAGTAAATAAAGGAATAGTTTAGGGTTAGGGTTTTTTTCTTATCTTTTTGGGCATTTGTAATAACATGTATCTGTTCGCTAAAGTAAACAGCAATAAAACAGTATTTATTTAAATAGAAGTTAAGTATGTACGGTTCAAATTAATGATGTACTAAACTGGTTTATGTCCCAGAATCAGTCATATTACCTGTAAAAATAAGAAACTAAGCTACATCAGTTGGCAATGCGTTATATCTTACTTTGACTAAGTTTTCAAATTAATTACAAAAACAAAAAAGTTTTTTATTTTGACTCTTTTAGGGCTTTTGGTTTTGGTGCCACACCTGGATTTTCTGTGGCCCCCACATTAAAAAAAAGTCTAGAGGCACCACTGCTTCAAGGAAAGCTAGAAAGCATTTCATTTAATACATTTACAGAACACAGATTTCAAAACTGGGCAGTTTAAAAATCCCGTGACATTTGACCAATAGGTGACTCTTTATTTCTTCAACAGAAATCCAAACATTTATCTAGAAAATTGCATTTTATTCAAGAGGAAGCCTCTTAAACTAACTCACAATTATATAAAACAGCACCCCAATTACCCTTACTGTTGAGTATATTGTAATTATGATCACATCTTGACGTTTAGTGTATGTTTTTAACTTCCTGTGCAAACTATTTTAGTGTGGCGCTTTTTACATGGGCATTATCACATTAAAATACGTTAGTGTAAAGTTGTTCCGAGCTGCACCGTGACATCTAGTGGTGAGCATTTGATTTTGATCCGAGCATACAAAAAATCGTTTGCTACATTTTGGGTAAATTATTGCTTTATTTTCTCAAACATGGGTGTGGTTTATGAATGTTAATAAATGGCTTTAAAAGTTTATTTTCTGTACTGAATGAGAAACCCCCAACGCTGCCTTTACGTGTGGTCGGAAAATATAAACTTGAGTGTTACAAAAACACAATTTTTATTCGTGAAACCCATTTTTCCGGAAGGCCATGAAGGCAACACAGTGTACGCCCTGGGCATGCGCAGTTGAGCATCATGGGGCAGACCGCTATGGTTCAAAGAATCCTTTTAATTTCACTTTGGAGGCTGTCGTGATAAACACACGGTTTTATTGGTGAGATGTCTATAATCCGTTTTATTGTGTCCTGATATTATGTTTACTATATTATATACTTTTCAACTGTCTTGTAGCTAACCTGACTAAACAGCAGCTAGCAACCGGCTAATAATACGAGCGTTAAGAAATAATGAAATGTTATTTTGTTACTTTTCTATGTACGAAATTATGTGAATGTATTAAAAAGGTTACTTCGGTTCCCAGTGTTTTAATATTTGATCTTTGCTTTTAACTTTGTGCCTTAAAATGGGACATTGTGTACTCCAGCAGCTCTTGTGACAGATTTTTTATTTACTAATTCTGTTGTTAATAATAACAGATTTAACTTGTGAATTGGCACTTTCCTCTCCCACTGTCACTCATAGCAAAGTTCATACAGTCAGTGATACAGTGATACTGACCCAGTTCTAACGTTCTGTCTGTCATATATCTGCTGATTTTCTTCGGGGAAATTTTAAGTTAATTGCCTTTTTTCTCTGTGACCCAGAAACTAACAATTAACCCAGTTCTGAGAAATGTTTCACAGCCAAACTGCCTTCATGTGTTGAAGCTTTTGATTCAACCAGACCAGAATTTTTGAATTGTAAAACTGTTTTTTCTGTCATCTTCTCCAAAGTCTTTGTTTGTGATGCAGGTTATTTATTTTCTGATGTAATTAAAGTGGTTGATGTGTATCCTCTCTCAGGTGTAACGACAGATATGGCCCGTGGGCACCAGAAGTTTCAGTCCCAACAGAAGAATGCCAAAAAGCAAGCGGAGATAAAGAAGAGCAAAGGACATGACCAGAAAGCAGCAGCTAAGGCTGCTTTAGTTTACATGTGCACTGTGTGTCGGGTACGTAAATAAACAGGAAACACACCAGTACCAGTATCTGTTCTGTGATAACACACCACGGTGGTCTCTATAAGGACACAGGTTGTTACTCTGAACCTCACTGGGCTGGTGATCAGTCTCCAAACTGTCCTAAAACATTCACTGGAGGAGCGGTCTCAATTTTCTCACAAGTGTCACAAACTTGCATTGTTGTCACTTGAACATTGAACAAAATGCAGCAAATTTTCTCTAAAAACAACTGGAGTGTTGTTGCTTGTTCAAGGTTTTAAGCTGTATCTACAATAATAATATCTTGAATAATTCTGCTTGGAAATGTTTATTTCTTATAGAATAAATGAGATCTGTTATGGAAACCTTTTTTGAGTTTGAATAACTGTCTTTTAGCTTGAATGCTGTACATTTGACACCAAATGTAAGTGAAAGAGTGCAAACTGACCAACACTCCCTGTGACACCATTGTATTCAGATGAAACTTGTGTTTTCAGTGTACACTGAAGTCAGTCACTGCATAGAATTCCAGTTTTAGTGTTTAGCACTGGGTCTGGGGGGTATTCCAGAAAAGAGGTTTATCCATAACTCAGAGTCAACTTATCTCATAAGGAAAAACTGTGTTTTTCATCCCTGAACGGCAGATTAGAAAATGAGCTTTTCTCGGTGGAGCTCTGATCTGTTGATTCACCATGACAACTGCAGGTAAAAACAGAGTTGGGCCGTGTCTGAAAACTAAGTTATGCAACAATCGTTGAGCAGCTGGAACAAAGGTGCTCAGCTCAGGTCTTGCTGAAGGCTTGTGTTTCAGCTGTTTATCTTTAAAATCATGTTAAACAATTAAAGCAAAAACCTCAGAGTGTTAATTTGTCCCAGCAGGGCTTTAATCTATGTAGATAGTTTGTATTAAAAACATGTTCAATATGCTGCCTTCAGGCCCAGGCCTCCCTTGAAAAACAGATCTGGGATTCTCAACGGGACTTGCCTGGTTAAATAACTGTAAATAAATAATCATTTTAACTTTTTTTTGCATTTATATGAAGAGTCAAATAATTTTAAAAAGCCTATAATTCAAAATGTCAATTAAAAAAGAGATTTTTTTAAAACAAAAAATGCTTAATTAAAACAACTAAACTGAAATAACTAAATGTTATGTTTGATTTTAACAGTTTAGGGGACATATCGTACAAAATACGATACAATAAATACATTTTGTTGTGTACTTTGAGTCTCTAGGAGGTAGAAAAAGTTAAATTTATTTTTTCCTGGTTCTGTGTAAATATCTTTATATTCTGTTTGGCTCGTATCTTTCAGGCTGTTCAGTTTTTTGAAATATTACATTGAATATTTTGTAACAGAGAACTTCTAAATAAGGTCTTGACTTACCAACTACAGTTTGGTGGCGTTATTCTCTGGTTCGGGGTCAGACTCTGGTTCAAACAAGCTGGAAGGACAAGTCCTCTGATTTATTTATTTTTAGACAGTCCTCTGTTTTAATATAATAGCCACTAAAGACTAGTGAACACAAATAAATGTGTTCAATTATCAACATTAGAGTCATTGAAGCTGTTTTCAGTATCAAAATCAGCTCTGCTGCTCTCAGTATGTATATCTGAGGTGTTGTGTGGGATATGTGCAGTCAAAGAAGGTCACTTGGAAAAATGTGATTATCTGATGAAAAGTGAGAACATTCAAACAAAAAAATATCTATTGATCTCTTTGAATTAAAGAAAATCCAGTCTGGGTGAGATATTCCTTTCCTGACATCAGAGGACATGAGGTAATTCTCTGGTATCAGAATGATTTAAATAAATAACTCAAACTGCTGCTTCAGGTGAGAGCAGACAGGTAGAAACTCGGGGGGGGGGGGGGTTCATTAAACCTGTCAGCGATCAGGTTTAGTTCAGTCAGTTTCCATCATGATTCATTCTGAGCTGTTTTCTTTGTTTTTTTTCTAAATAGAAACTTGATTTCCAGTAGCTTTGGATTGACTAACTCTGAGTTTTTAACTTGCCATGCATTCTGGAATACCCATTGATTTTATTTGCTTAAAAGAAAAACATTTTGTATTGTTTCTTAAAAGGGATTTTCAACAAATGTTTTTTATTATTATTAACCTCATTTTAAGTTTGGTTCTACATCTTTAATATTGTGATTTTTACTGTTTGCAGAAAGAACCTGCTGCAAAAGTAACCAAACATTCTTGAATTTTACTTTTTGTTTTTGCTCAGACACAAATGCCTGACCCGAAGACCTTCAAGCAGCACTTTGAAAGCAAGCATCCAAAGTCCCAGATGCCCCCAGAGTTGGTAGATGTGGAAGCGTAAATATTCGCCCCCTACTCTGGACGAGCATATCAGCTGATTCAGGACACACCAGGACACTTTGGAGACAGTTTTGGATAAAATCCTGCAGCTGCTCCATGAGTTGATGTATGAGTGGTTTTCATGCAGGGATGTTTTTTTTACCTTCTTACCTGTGGCAAAATGATCAGATTTTTAGTTGTTTTTGGCCTCAGCTTAAATCAGGTTCATTACTGAGGGACAAAGGAAACATAAAGAGTTGCATCAATGGTTAATGTTACTTTCTTGATTGTTTGGGATATTTTCTGCATATTTTAAAAGTGATTAGCTCTGGTTTGTGTGCTCTGTGAACACACAGATTCTATTTTCACGCACCAGAATTTTTGAATAACAAAATGTGTTTGTTTTTTTTAGATCTTAAAAAAAGTGTGTCGTTTGAGTGAAATATTTTTTACTTCCTGGCTGCACTGATTAATTTTGGTACGTAGAATATTTCAAGAAAGGTTTAGTTTTTTGTTGTTGATATGAAGAATAACACACTGTGCTACACGGGTACTAAAAATGTTCTTTACTTCCAGTTCTCGTATTTTTTTTTTTTTCCAATGTTTAGTTCAAGTCCTGCGGAACTTGGAGGCAAAACTATACAGAGGGTGGTGAAAACGTTCTGCATAGACGTGCTTTAAAGTGGGTGCAGTAAATGATACGGTTGAGTGACTCCAGTTCCCACAGTTTATCATGGAACACTGGCAATGGCATATTTGTTGTTTGATAATGATTCAATTCATCACTTGAATTTTCTCTAAAAGTTGCACTGAAAGTCTAAACTGCACTACGCTGTAAGTCAGCTCTGGTCCTTATTTTTGTATGTATTTTCTGCCACAACACGTCCACAGATTTCATTTAAAGAAAGGATCTATTTTCAGTACGTTTGAACCTCCACTGACGTCTGTGCTGGAGTCTCAGCCATGTTTTTACTTTTGTAATAATTATATCTTTATCAGTCTAATGTGATGTATAGCCTCTTAATAAAATTTATTTTTTTAACAAAACTTTTTGTGATTTTTAACTGCATCTTAAAATCTGTAAGAACTAACAATCCACCTACAGTCTGAGGAACTGTGGAGAATCAAAGTGGGAAAGGTACATTTATGATTTATAAACAGTGAGAGAAATCAAAACAATCCCAATTTTTTGGGTTCAGTTTAAACTTCTTGTGAAATTGAAAGTTTTATAATCAAGAAATGTAATTTTATCAGTGGTGGGCACAGTTCCCCTAAAGCACAGGGGTTAGACAGTGAAACTGAAACACCTGTCATTTTAGTGTGGGAGGTTTCATGAATAAATTGGACCAGTCTGGTGGCCAATCTTCATTAATTGCACCAGTAAGAACAGAGTGTGAAGGTTCAATTAGCAGGGTAAGAGCACAGTTTTGCTCAAAATATTGCAATGCACACAACATTATGGGTGATATACCAGAGTTCAAAAGAGGACAAATTGTTGGTGCACGTCTTGCTGACGCATCTGTGACCAAGACAGCAAGTCTTTGTGATGTATCAAGAGCCACAGTATCCAGGGTAATGTTAGCATACCACCAAGAAGGACCAACCACATCCAACAGGATTAACTGTGGATGGAAGAGGAAGCTGTCTGAAAGAGATGTTTGGGTGCTAACCTGGATTGTATCCAAAAAACATAAAACCACGGCTGCCGATATCATGACAGAATTAAATGTGCTCCTCAACTCTCCTGTTTCCACCAGAACTGTCCCTCAGGAGCTCCACAGGGTCAATATACACGGCCGGGCTGCTATAGCCAAACCTTTGGTCACTTGTGCCAAACGTTGATTTCAATGGTGCAAGGAGCACAAATCTTGGGCAGGGAACAATGTGAAACATGTATTGCTCTCTGATGAGTCCACCTTTAATGTTTCCCCACATCCGGGAGAGTTACGGTGTGGAGAAGCCCTACAGAAGTGTACCACCCAGACTGTTGCATGCCCAGAGTGAAGCATGGGGGTGGATCAGTGATGGTTTGAGCTGCCATATCATGGCATTCCCTTGGCCCAATACTTGTGCTAGATGGGCGCGTCACTGCCATGGACTACCGAACCAATCTGGAGGACCATGTGCATCCAATGGTTCAAACATAGTATCCTGAAGGCGGTGCCGCGTATCAGGATGACAATGCACCAAAACACACAGCAAGACTGGTGAAAGATTGGTTTGGTGAACATGAAAGTGAAGTTGAACATCTCTAATGGCCTGTGCAGTCACTAGATCTAAATATTATTGAGCCACTTTGGGGTGTTTTGGAGGAGCGAGTCAGGAAACGTTTTCCTCCACCAGCATCACGTAGTGACCTGACCAGAATCCTGCAAGAAGAATGGCTTAAAATCCCTCTGACCACTGTGCAGGACCTATATGTCAATCCCAAGATGAATTGACGCTGTACTGGCCGAAAAAGGAGGCCCTACACCATACTAATAAATGATTGTGGTCGGTGTTTCAGTTTCATTGTCTAACCCCTGTGATTTCTTGATTAGTGCTTTAAGGCTTTTGCCATTTTTTAATTCATTAGTGGATTAGCACTTGCTAAATTTAGAAGCCCTAACTAAGATCTTCAAATGTTATTGATCAACATTATTGTTCACAGTTGAGGGTGAAAGCTGTCACACATTTTGTTCATATGTGTGTCACTTATCTACGAGGTCATGTGTCAAACTCAAGGCCCGCGGGCCAAATGTGGCCTGCAGGTGACATTTGGCCTGCCAAGGGCACTAAGTGACAACATTCTGCACACAGTAGATATTGTCTCATGTTGACTCTGAAGAATGTTCCATGTGTCAACTAGTTTATATTAGTACTTTAGAATTAGCTTTTACTAAATTTTTCATTGCGTTAGGGCTTTAGAATTTTGGGACCTAAATATTTAAGTTAGTGCTTTAGGGTTAGTGCAACTAATTAGTGCTGCCCATCACTAGTGGTGTGAATGAAAAAGTTTTTGACATTTTAATTTAAGAAATAAAAAGTAATAATTTGAGGCCTATCTATGCAATACAGCTAACATCCTGCTCAATATATGTTGCAAAATTTAGGTTAATGAGTAAAATTTCCAGGGATATGGTAATTTTCGGGTTTTCCCTGGATAATTAACTATGGTGGACAGCTTAAATTTGATTGACTCCAAATGTTCCAATCCAATATTTTATTAGATTTTTTGTTAACAAATACAGCTTTTGCTCTGCCAGTAGCACTCGGAATAAATGTTAATGATGCTCAGTGGCTACACCAAGTTTTAGCTCAGTATCTGTGAAACTGGTTGAGTTTTAGCTGCTTTTGTGTTAGCTAATGTTGATTACCTGTGGCAGTTGTTGATCTACATCCAATGATTATTTCCTGCTAACTAACAGATCTGTTTCCATTTAGGTAATTGTTATTTTTTATTAATGATCTTGTGCAATCTGGTAGCGCTCAGAAAGTGTTACTACCACACCCACTTATATATCTTTAAAACTGTAATTACCGTGTTTGTGTTTTATAGCTCCGCTGGCAGCCATTTTGACTTGGGTTGACAGTCGACCTTTAGGTGGCTAAAGGCTTGTGTTTCAGCTGCTTATCTTTAAATCGATGTAAAACCATTAAAGCAAAAACCTCAGTGTTAATTGTACGTAGTTGAAGAGTTTAGGTGTGCTATTTTTAAACGCCTCAGTGTGAAAGCAGTGGAAGCAGATCTGATCTCATGAATAACCTGTCTTTAGTGGAGAAAAAAACCCAGAACTCATTTGGTAACTATGTAAACAGTGGGGTCAGTACAACTGGGCCAACAGGTTTTGTGAACATGCCTTTACACGGGTTTGGTTTATGCTGACTACAAATGCTACCAGGTATGCCCTCCCAAATAATATTCAAATGTAGGGAAAAGCTGAAGGCTAAATGCAGATTATACTTACCTGGGCATGTGGGTAGCTTGTGAAAAGGTAACTGTTATGTTCTTTAGGAGTCAGTAAATTAGATGACTGATTATTGGCCGCTGCAAAAGCTGAAGATAATGTTTTTACCTGTATCTGTGTTACCAAAATACCTCATGAACCACAAGACATATTTTAATGAAATTCTCAGAAAGTATTTGCGTACATCTGATTATCTTCTGGAGTCAATTCGATTCAACTTGGCCGCCACAGCCAATCAAACAGATTTCAAAATGTTTAATGAGTCATTTAAAATGAGTCATTTTAAAGGTTTGACCAAAACGCTTTAACTCGGTCCCCTCTCAGCATGAGATCATTTTAGTTTAAAACTCTGACATGAAGGTCAGCAAGGGGTGTGCATTGGTCATTTTAATGTTGTTATGTTTGTTGTTTTGGGATTTATTTTACAGCACTTTAGTTGACTCTAATTGTTTTAAATGTGGTTTCTTTTTTCATTAATTTGATTTGTTTTTGTGAAGAGATAGATTCTTGTAAATACTTGTCTTTTTGACTGAACACTGCAACAGTCAGAACCTCAGCTTGCCACTGTATAAACGCATTATTCTGACAAACAGAAGCTTGGAGGCAGTGTGTTTCCCTGAGCGTGTGTATTCAAGTAGCTGGACTAAAGGAAAACTCGCCTAACTGGTTTTTTAGACTTCTAACCCATAATTTAACTCTTTTTTTCCCCCTCTCTCTACTGCTGTCGGAACATTTCCTATTTGAAGTGTCACCTTTTTTTGACCCATAATTTGACAGCATAAGAGAAAAATATGTTTTATTTTCCTCATATGGCTCATTTGCCAGCACATTAAAGCCAAAGTTATCTGATCTGCCTTTAAATAGGTTACAAGCTTGAAATCTTGGCCTAAGGGAAAACCATGTGACAAGGCAAAAATAGCTTCACTCACTCCCACTGGAAACCAACCAGAATGCAAAAATAGTAGTTTCTATTAGGCTAGATAGATATAGCCTACTGTAGCTGTGTCTTGTGTTCTAGTTTACAGTGCCCTCTGCATCTCAGGCTAATAGCTGCTCCAACATCAGTGTCAGCATACAGTTAGAGACTAATTACACTTCTTCATGATGAGATTTAGGGTTTCTGTATTTACTTACAAAACTGTGATTTAAAATAAAACCCATATCAACAGAACCGAAAGTTTATCATAAAAACACAAAGTCATTCATTTGGGGGATTACAAGAGATAAACTGGTCTTCAACCATTTGTCAAAAATGAAGGCAGTGTTGCCAAAGAGAACTACACTTCCCATAGTGCCTTGCGCTCAGTTGCCCTGGTAACGGTTGACGTCAGTCTTTCTTTGCTCCGGCGCTGCTCTGGCGGAGTCTTGGACCGGTGTGATTGGGAGGAAACGCCGTTGACTGCATTCATTCGAACGGTCTGAGAGAGAATCAGCTGTACGCCGACATCCGCCAGCACTCAGGTAGTAATTGGGTTTATATAACTGTGTTTTTTAGTTAGCGTAGTTTATCTGGTTAACGGTATAAAAAAATAAAAATAGCTCGCGATAATAGAGCCCTGTAGGGCTGCGTGTAGCGGCTACGCTCACCAAACTACAGAACAATGGCCAGCTTAGCTAACGTTACAGCTCGGGATGTGTCTAATTGCTGGATTCTAAATGGTACGCCAAACGAGGAATGGAAGGCGTGTCACTGGGTGTAGTGTAGGCTAATGCTACTAGTAAAAAATATGTCACGCTGTTAATTAAAGTTAAAGCCTGGTTTTGAATTGGTGTTTCTGTTAACTGGACAAGCAGAAGGAATATGTTCCGGTGGGGGAAAAAAAACTCATAGTATTTTATGCTTTTATACAATCCGTTAGCAAACACATTTTTATTATAATGCTACACACAGGCAGTATACCGTTTGTAATAGTAACTAAAAAGGAAAATCACCGTCTTCTCGCTTGTAAAGGTTTCATAACTTGGAGCGCTTCTGTTTCAGGAAATAGTTGGCGCCATATTCTAGAAACTGGTCACAAGGGGGCCATGACATAGTAGTTGCTTTTGAATTTTAATAAGTGGACGGTGTTTCTGACCAGAAATGGGCTTTCTTGGTTCACGGTTAGGTATCTGGCGTTAAAAAAAATCTGTTAGGAAATCCATACTGGGTGAAAGTCTGTCCAGCCCTAAGCGCTTCTGTTGAAACTTCAGTTTCCGGTTGGTAGACAGAAGCCACAGGTACGAGGCTGGGTGTGGTGAGCGTGAAAGAGAAGGAGCACATGATTAGGCGTGACGTTTGGCAGCTTTTTCGTGCCTTGCTTCAGTAAACTGTTACTTTTTTGTATTGTTTAACCATAAAACGTGTAGTTTTTGTTTCATCGTCACAGCTTCGCACTCCCCCAGTCCTGTTCCTTGTTCGCCACAAGCATGTCTCCTCTTCGTGTTTAAACAGTTCCAGTTCTTATTCAGGTATTTAGCACCTGCCCCTCCCTATAACAGGAACATGACCGCTCAGAAACACGTTTCTATCTGCGTTGTGCTCAACTTGTATAAAATTAAACAAAAATGGAAGTTGTCACTACATACAATAAAGTTTTATTTCTTTTGTTTTTCTGTGCGGATTTTGAATATAAAAACTCAACCTGCTGTTTGTTTTTACAAATGTTTTATTCTTGTGTCTGTCAGCAAAATCTCTCAAACTTGTTGATTCATTTTAATAAAGCTCATGGTAAGCAATCGTTGGACAGACATCTGCACCTCAATATAACATTTGTTGGAGTAAGCTTTATTAAAGATGGCCACCAGAGCTGAACAACACTAGCATTTGCAAAAAAACAGCTAAAATGAATCCAGTTTCAGCAATTCTGACCTAAACTTTAATGTGTGTGAGCCTAAGTCCTGCATAAGATCTGTTTAACTTTTCAAATCTGCTGTCTGTTAGTTAAGCCCTTATATGAACTATAAGACACATTTTAACAAAACCTCTACAAAAATGAAGCCAACCCAATTCAAGAAGGATGCCACAGCTAATTGATATTGGTAAACAAAGATGGCAAAAAATGTAGTCAATGTTGCTGATAATGGGGTAAAATTTGGTAGACACAACACATTAGTCTGTAATTTTGCTTGAAGGTTTGTCAACCCTGTCTGTTAGCAAAATATGTCTTCAATCACTTGACCGGTTTTAGGGAAACTCAATCATTGGGGGTACCTCTACACCAACAAAAACTAGAGGGAACCAAATTAAAAATGGCTGCCACAACTAATCTACGTTAGCAAACCTAAAATGCCAGTAAGTTTTACAAAAAAAAAACAAGCTAATTTGGGTGTGGTTAGTAGATGAGTGTCATCTTTAAAACATCCTCTAAGTACTAACACGTCATATGAGATTGCACATAATGTCACGTGCTACATTGGACCAAAATGGCTATAACTAACTTTTCAGCACAATTTATTTTTTTAAATAATCTTAGAACTCTGGCATGCAAGTTGGCAGGTAATAGGCATTACTTCAATGAATGCTCTGCCGTTCATTTTTCTTATGTGTGTGTGTGTTTTTTTTTTTCATTCCTCAGTGAGCAGTCATGAGCGAGCCATCTCAAAAGGAACAAGTCCAAAAGGCCAAGCTGGCCGAGCAGGCTGAGCGTTACGACGACATGGCCGCCGCAATGAAGAAAGTGACAGAGGAGGACGAGACGTTGTCGAATGAGGAGCGCAACCTGCTGTCTGTGGCCTACAAGAACGTGGTGGGTGCCCGTCGCTCCTCCTGGCGGGTCATCTCCAGCATCGAGCAGAAGACCGAGAGCAACGAGGGCAAGCAGCAGAAGGCCAAAGAGTACCGGGAAAAAATTGAGAAGGAGTTGAAAGAGATCTGCAGTGATGTTCTGGTGAGATTTATGTTACTGACTTTCAGTTCCTAACAGCTTTTTTTTTTCACGTTAGGCTCATCTGTCTTTAGTGTTTTAGCATATAGCTCAAATCTAACGATGGTTATATAATAGCTGCTAGGGCTGCAACTAACAATTATTCTAATAATCGATTAATCTGTCTTATTTTTTCGATTATTCGGCCAAATCATTAAAATGCTTAATTACATGAATAAAATTAACTTCATTCCTGTATAAATTAGGGATGCAACTTATTGATTAATGATTTAATCTGAAGTTGATTTATGGTATGCATTGACTAACAATTAATTGATAAGCAGCCATTTTCCTAAAAAAACAGAGTTTTCTCTTGAATCAAGAGGGTATTTTCATAACATGGATTGTTTTTATAATCTCCTGAATTAAAAAAACAGAAGCACATAAATATTTTAACAGTTTATTTTGCCAGCTGTATTAAATACTGACTGAATGTGTATTTCTCATACATGATGTGATTATTAGATGTAAAACTACTATTAATTTATTATAATTACAATTTATTTACATTCATAATTTTTCTCTAATTCTTTACTTTTTACTTTCTTCTTGATGTTTCTGTCTGACTGAAACAGTGTTCTGACCCAGTAAGCGGTTCCGAGGCACCCCCCCCCCCTGTAATCCTAAACCATTTTGCTGCTCAAAAAATAACTTTGAGCCAGAAAAAACTGGATGGTTTTTATACTTTTGTCCCGAAAGGAGGAAAAAAGGTGGATATAGGTGCCCCCACCCCCGCACGCATTTCCTTCTCGTGACGGGGCTGAGCTCTCATCAAATCAGACTGTCATTTAAAAACAATAAATGTAGCATAATGCTTTTTTATCATAACTTTGGTTCTACTTTTCCTAACCTAATTTATAAACTGGTTTAAAGTTCGAAGTCTCTACTTTTCACTCGATAGTCTCAGAGAGGGCGGATCTTTACAGGTAGAGATTTTTTTCTTCCCATACTTTATTTAGATCAGCAACGTTCTGCGGGTGACGTAAACGACTCTGCGACATGGTGAGGGACGAATAAATCGCGCAACACAAAGAATTGATAATGAAATTCATTACCATTCTTATCATAATCGATTTTATCGATTTTATCAATTCGTTGTTGCAGCTGCCTTCCGGTGTGATAAGCTGTATGTTTTATATTCAATTAACGTATGATCCGATTAGTCGACTAATCGAAAAAAATAATCTGTGATTAGTCGACTATAAAAATAATCGTTTGTGGCAGCCCTAATTTGCACTTAAAAAGATCATTACAGGCATTGTAGCCCACATGATGTTTTTATAAAGAAACAACCTGACTGCAAGAGTTTGAGTTCAGTAAGAACAGGATGAAGCTTATCAAAAGACCTACTGTACATTAGATTCATGAAGGTCATAAATTTAACCATGATGTTCAAGACTAAGTGACCTGGCTAAATGTAAAGCCTGTGTATTTGACTTTACAATATTTAAGTTATTTATCTATTTAATTAAATGTGATCCCATTAATCTCAGTCATGTTTTAGAAAATTCAAATACTCATTTTTTATATTGAGTATAATGTATCAAATATAAATGAGGGCTGCACCTGCGGTATGCGATAACAGTGCTTAACATTGCAATGACAATATGACATGGGATAAATGAACAAATGCTCAAGTATGCATGTCTTTCTGTCCCATAAAACATTGTCTGATGCTCTAAATCAAGGGTGTCAAATTCATTTTCACTGAGGGTCACATATGGTATTAACTTTAGGCGCTTACGCACTGCCCGGCCTGGCCCGGCCCGGCTTCTAACCCGGATTCGTCGTTTATGCATTTGCCTTTCCGGGCCGGCTCCGGCCCGACTCTTGGAACCTGGTCAGCCGAGGTTCTAGCCGGGCCGGGCTGATC
>JAUBOC010000050.1:19363584-19384420 GCA_032275365.1 Anablepsoides cearensis | reverse complement strand
GTGGCCGCGTCCATTGTTGAGTCGCAAAACACAATGATGTCACTATTCAAAGATGCACTGTTCCGGTAAGAAGCTCACCCACTTCCAGGCGGCTCTCCGCACAGTGCAAAACAAGCGGGGGTGGGCTGGTGTCGGGCCAGGCCGGGGAGGGCCGGACAGTGCGTAAACCCCTTATGTTACATGTTCAACTTTGAATAAACAGAAATCTTCCGTTCCTCGTCTCATTGTTACAGCTCAGCACAGCTAAAAAAACAATAACTGAGCTCTACATAGTATTTCCTGCATAGAAACAGTGTTTTAGCACGTCCTCTTATAAACACTGACAAGTGGGGGCTTTTGGCGGGCCGACCAGAAGTCATGCAGCCTGTGAGCCTTGAATTTAACACATGTGCTATATAAATATTAATTGGATAGTAAGCTAATATAAAAATAATAATAGAAGCTCATAATGATACTATCAAAGTCAAATTCATGCATCTCAAACGATGCTGGTATCATGGCTACACGGCGACAATGGAGCTCAAAAGTGTGGGATCATTTTAGGAAAGTGAAAGAGAAACCTGTGCAATCCAATATCTGCAAGGCAGAACTTGTCTTCCACTGCAATTATTTTTAGCATTTTTAGCATAGCTATAATCTAACAATGGTTGTATAATAGCAGCTGCATTCTGGCGCTATAAGCTGTATGTTTTATATTCAATTAACATATGATCGATTAGTCGACTAATCGGAAAAAATAATCAGTGATTAGTCGACTATAAAAATAATAGTTTGTGGCAGCCCTACTCTATACATGTACTCAGTCAGCCATCTTCTAGACTGCTTAGACTTTTCAAGCTTCTGAGTGTCAGACTGTTTCAGGATGTGTGAGTGGAACTTCCTCATTCTCCTCCTAATCCCTTTTCCTTGTCATCAGACTTTTATTTGCAAAAAGGCACTCACATGCTGTGTGTCTCAGTTCAGGGATTGCAGCCGACATAGTATGTCGACCACTAAAGTTATTGTCCCGCACCATAGGCTGTCCCAGTTTATGTCTACTCATGCAACCGACAAAACCTCAACAACGTAGGCTGCATCTAAGTATCCTACATGGCCAACGATATCCCAGGATATAGGGTGTGGCCAATGTGGGCCACTGAATTGAGACACAGCAACAGTGTCTTTAAGGGTCAGAGGTTAAAGCAGAAAAAATACTTGGAAATCTTTTCTACAACTGCAGGTTACCCAAACACAGTTTAGTGTTCTTTGAAAGCTTCAAGAAAACGTGAACCTGCACCATTTAGATTTTTAAAATTTATGACATTCTGAATGAAGAGAAGTTTTAAACAGCTTTTCTATACGTTTGTCATTTCAGTGTTTTCACCTGAGATGTTGTCTGATATAGAATTATAGCACAGGAAGTTCATACAGTTACCTCAGTATGGTTCTAAATATAATCAAGTTTAGCACATGATCTAAACAGCCACAATGCCTTGTTGTTTCTGGTGGAATTCATTTTTGTAGATATTTAGTATAAACTATAACCACATGAAGCGGACTTTCACAGAAAGAACTTTGTGATTCTGGGGGGAAAATTAAAGTCAAACGGAGATGCATCTATGTTACAATCTCAGGCATATAAATATTTGTCTTTAATATTATTAGAGTGTTAATGTTGTTTAATTATTAGAATTAAAGAATGTTCCTGCTGCCACACTGCCTCCTCCTTTGAAGATCAGGAGTTTGGTCACACCAGCAAGCTGCACGTCAGTAAAATAAAGAAGACGCTGCAAACACTTGGTTTTCCACCAGACAACCAGGAGGCAGGATCTGGTTGCTCGAAATGAAAACAGGTTGTGTCGGACAAGCTAAAAACCTTTGTGTCGACCCCTGTGATTTATATTTACTCTCTTGCAATGACTTGAAAATATGTTTTGAAATCATTTGTACCTTTTTAACAAACATCACAATGCAGAGTTCAGTTTGATTATGTTGAAAATGCTGGATTTTGTCTGAACAGTTTTGTTTAGTATAATTTGCAGTCTGCTTTATTTTTGTCACAATCGTCACTTTGATGTACCTCCACACATTGTCTGCATCTTTTGGGGGTTAGCAGTTACCAAATAACATTATGTTGCATTACACTGGCAGGTTTTAGATGGTTACAATCATATCTACTGGTTTTGTTCTGGACAGCAGTTAATCATTTGTACTGCTGTCTACCACAGGTAAGACACTGACTACCAAGTTCCTAAAGTAATCCTGTATTTAAAAAGAATTATTTGTTTAAAGTTCATCCTTCACCCCAAGAAAGACAAGACTCAAATATGTATTTTATGAACTTGCTTGTATTGTTGAACAAGATTATTATATTATATTAAATTTACAGCTTGGCTTACTTATAATCAGTTTTTCCATTATTGTCAACTGATTTTGCTATTTAAAAGCTTATTCTTTTACAATATTTCGCTCCCTTTCTGCATATGAAATACATTGCTCATGTACAACTCCTATGCCGTTCTTCTTCACTTGGATATTCTCTGCCCAATGATGACTCAGGGTCTTAATCCTAGAATTACAGAAGCTGACCCACCAGTGTTCTTCATCCCTGACCTGTACTTCAGCTTACAGCTTTATGGAGAAGGAAGGAGGGAGGGTGATAACATGGGCAGAGGAGGAAAGTAGGTTCAACATATGGCTAATGTAAGAGAGCTGGTTTTATTTAGTGAAAGCTGCTTGTTAAAGACTTGGCTACATGCACAAGGTAACCAAGGCAGTGGAGTTGAATCAAAAAGAAAAGAAAAAAAAATCTATTTTTGCTTTCATTCTCTAAGTTCTTGTCTAAAGCAGAGCAATGCTTGTTGAAGTAAAAAAGAGTAGTTGTTTTATGTTGTTTTGATGCAAATCCTATATTTTAACCTGTTTGGGCCTACAGCAATTGCTTTATATACATTCATGTAGGGCTGGGCGATTAATCGATTAATTTGAATTTGCAATTTATAAAGTGCACTCTTTGGAGCTTCTGTATTTCAGAAGTCACCCCACCTGTCCCTCAAGATGCTTGGTACATGACATGACAATATGGCAGCTAGCAAAGAGGGTCTTCTCAAAAAAGGCAGTGTTTCTTCAGTTGTCTGGAACTGGTTAGGTTTTGCAACCTCGGACTTGGAGCAGCAAACACCTCACTGCAAAATCTGTTTGAAGGCTCTTGCTACAAAAGAGTACAACAAATTTGTTTCGACACCTGAAACAGAGGCACTCTGTTAAATGGGAAGCAAAGTCGATTAAAATCAAATTAAGGATGAAAGAAAAATCAGATTTTTTTTTTGGGCCATATCGCCCAGCCCTACATTCATGTGAGGAATGGTGCTCAGCCTGAATGAGCTACATAGATTCGCCTTTCTGTGGGCCCACCACCTCCAGGGGGTACCATATGAGTGGGTGCAAATTTCTATGAATGGCAGCTGTAGTACTTTGCCATAGTGAATTTGAGGCCTTGCACCTCTGACTCTAGCTTATCAACACTGGCTCTTTAAACATGGAATGTCGCCTCTCTGCTGGGCAAGACGTGTGAGTTGGGAATTACTCAGATAGGGCTCACCTCAATGCACAGCCTGGGTTCTAACTCAGCTTCCTTTGTTTGTGTCTGTGCAATGAACAGCAGTTCAAAATACCCAGCTGCCTTGGAGTCCTTAGCACGGCTGCTGGAAGGTGCTCCAGCCTAGAACTATGTTACTCTGCTGAGGGATTTCAATGCCCACATGGGAAGCGACAGTATAACCTGGAAAAGTGTGATTGGAGAGAACAGTCTCTGATCTGAACCCAAGCAATGTTCTGTTGGATTATATGCTTATCACAGTTTTTGTTCCAAGCCTCCATTGTCAACACAGCTGCCATAAACTGTGTTTGCAAGGTTTTTAGTGCCTCTTGTGGCAACCCTCCTTGAACGCTGTGGTGGACTCCCCAGGTGAAGAAGTCCTATCAGGGCTTATTAGCTGGTAGGACTCAAGGGAGAGCCGAGACATATCATCAGGCCAAACTATCTGCAGCCCTGGCTGTTGTTGAGGCAAAGGTTCAGATGTGGGAGGAGTTCAATGAAGCCTTGGAGAGACTCTTGATCATCTCCAAGAAGATTCTGACAAACCATAATGGCTGAAGCAGGCAAAGCAACACTTTACCAGCAGAGATTGAAAGATAAATCTGTGCAGCTTTTAACATATTGCAGACTGTGCTGGTTTGTTGTTATAAAACTCTTCATCAGTTTTTCTACTTTACTATCTTCACCTATGGTCACAAACTCAGGCCAGTGACTGAAAGAAGAGAATTGTTAAACAAATGTTTGTGCTTCTTACCTAATGTGTCTTTAAATCAGCTCAAGCCATATAAACAAGCATTATGAATATATGTGTCATTAGAACAAGTCAGAAGTTTGAATGTTAATTTTATTTGTTGTTTTTTGAGTACTTTGCAGTCTAACACTAAAAGTTTCATACTGTTTGTGCAGTTCAATAAACTACTGACATAACACTCATGCTAACTCACATGAGTTGTTTTTACAGTTCCACAGACACAATGAGATCCATTTTAGAAAACTCTTCTGCAACTTTAAAAGATCAATTAATTGTTTTTAAAATCTGATTGTTTCAGATACCATGCACAGTTTAGAGTGCAGGTTGGATTTGGTCTGTATACTGCCACAGCCATAGTCTGATTTTAGCTCTGCCCTCACTGGTGTCCCAGTTTTACATTCAGATCCCAGGGGGCTTCTCTGATCTTACACCAGTTTATGATCATTTAAGATCATTCAGCAAAACCAGACTCATTGGCTTTATATATCTTGTAATAGTTTTTTCACAATTATTTGCTTTCTTTATTGTGATCTTTGTTTTCGACGTAAGGACTCACTTATCCTCTTTTTGATAAAAGCATTAATCATGCATAGATTATTTTTTCATTGTGATTTTACACATCAAGAAAGTGTTTATGCCTGCTTGAATCTAAAAAGTTTGCCTAATAATAGACGGTCAAATAATTTTTATTTGGATTAAACCAGTCTAATATAAATACCCCACCCCATTTTTACAGTTTTCATGTAGCATCTTCCTCCAGCTTGTATTCAGGTTAGGAACATAAACAGATTATCAAGTGGTGCATGCTTGTGTTGTAGTGTGCCAAGCTGGGTTGCGTGAATGACCTACTTCTCATCAGGAGTTCAGCAGCCTGGTTTCTCTTTCTCCAACCCCCACCAGCTTTCATCCATACTCCAGTCCTCCTGGATTCCCATCACACCACCATTTCTTTTTCTCTTGGCCATCTTTGTCTCCTTCGTCCCCCCCTCCCCTATCTCCTGGGCTCTCATGTTATCTACATTTACATCGATCCTTTCTGTAAAGCATCTGAAACGTAGCTTATCCAAAGTCTTAGGCTCCAGCCTTGAGGCAGCTGGTGGTAGTGGGCTTGTTTCTGATCATAATTAGGTTCGACTAGATATTGTCTAAAAAAATCTGCCATGTTTCTTTGAACTTTAAACTCGCTGTTGTTGGGACAGTGAATGTGATTTCAAAAACTGATTTTAAAAACTCTGAGCTGTTGTAGTAGTGTAAACTCTTCTTTTTCTGTCACAGACTCTCTTGGACAAGTATCTGATTCCCAAAGCAGACACGGCAGAGAGCAAAGTATTTTATTTGAAGATGAAAGGAGATTACTTTCGCTACTTGGCTGAGGTGGCTGCAGGAGATGAAAAGAAAGGTAAGCTTTACGTATTTATTTTTCCAAATGTGGACTACGTAACATTTAAGTCAAAGTGAGTCCACTCTGTCTTTAATAACAACTTCTCCTGAGTTTGTGTGTTTGACTGCCTTGTGTTCAGAGGACCTGCAGCAGTCATTATAGACTTTTAAAATTGATTTGATCTTGACAGCTTACTCTTACCTTCACTGATTGAGGTTGAAAAGTCAGTTTGTGTGCAATAAGTCCTTGTAATTACATAAAAAGTAAATATTGGAGAAAACCTGTTGACTGCAACTAGTTGAAACTTTAATCTGTGTTTTTGGTTGCTTTTCTTCTAGAGATTATAACAGATTCACGGGGCGCATACAACGAGGCCTTTGAGATCAGCAAAAAAGAAATGCAGCCTACACACCCCATCCGCCTCGGTCTGGCCCTCAATTTCTCAGTGTTCTACTACGAGATCCTCAATGCTCCCGATGAGGCCTGCAAACTGGCCAAACAAGTAATTTTACAACACGTTATATTTACACACTGCCTTTTAAACCTAAAAGTATTTAAACTTGTTTTAACAAAGTTTTAAGGTTCTAAAAGGTTTGACTTTTTTTTTTTTTAGGCTTTTGATGATGCCATTGCAGAACTCGACACCCTGAGCGAAGAATCGTACAAAGACAGTACACTAATTATGCAGCTATTAAGAGACAACCTGACAGTAAGTTTCCTTTTGATTCTGTTTGTACCTGCATGATCAAGTTGAATTATGCTGGTACAAAGAATGAAGGGGGGTTATATTGGTCACAGACTGTTATAACATTAACATAGTATCTTATGAACCATTGGACAGATTTTAATAAAACTCAAATTCATCTACATTGATAATATTTTGAAGTCAATCTCTTTCAACATGGCTTCCACAGATAAGAGACCTTAGCAAACACAAAAATGGATATAACTTAACCAGTTTGGTAAATATTAAAATACTTGGTGTGGTAGTAAAGTCATTCAACATCCCTCCTGAGATCACACATAATTTCAAGATTTGACCAAATCAACAATAGGTCTGTTCTACTCAACACAAGATGATTTTAGTTCAGAATTCTTAAAAGATGGAGGTCGATATGTGTTCCTCCAAAAAGGGCTAGGTCTTTAATTTTAAATGTGCAGTTTACTGATCAAAAACCTAAACATGTTCAGAAAATATTAAAACAATTTGCTGTTTGCAGTTGAAACAATTACAATACTTTTTTTTTTTTTTAAGAAAGTAGGCGCTCATGTTTTTAGTTAGATTTTTCAAATTAATTCTATTCAGGGCTGACAGCACCATTGCAACCAAACCTAAAACATGGTGCACATTCATTTTCTTATGTTGTTTTGTGCACTATTGTTGACTACGAAAATGTATTCCTAAAAAACTCCACATAGTGACCTGAATTTTTTTTATTTTGTCTCATTTTTAGGTGGTCAAACTGTTGGTTTTAGCAGAAATTTATTACTCTGCTCTGTAAAAAACTAGACTTTGTTCCCATCAGCACAGCAGGAGAAATATAAATTTGGTTTGTTTGTTGAGATTGGACTTTGAGTTGAATGAGGAGGCTTCAGTAATGATGCAGCACCAGATGTCTTTTAAGGTTGAATATTAATGCTCTTCTGCTCCTTGTCCTGTCTGTCCTCAGCTGTGGACTTCTGATAACCAGAATGATGGGGAGGAAACGGAGGAGCCCAAAGAATGAGCTGCCTTCTAACAGTCATCCCTGTCTGCCTGCCATCATCCAGGATCACCTTCATCATGATCTTCATCCACCTCATTGTCAACATCAAACTGTAGCCATTGTTTTTCTGTTTAGGTCTCAACTCATCTCACTACTTTTGGTTTACTATTTGTTCTGTAGTACCTGTGGGGGGAACTGGGGTGGGAAAGAGGAAGTTTTTAATAGTGTGATGGGGAGGTTAGTGTACTTTGAGGCATGATGCTTTAGCTGCTAACCTGAGGTGAAGAAATCTAAAAGGTGCAAGCACAAGTTTTATTCTCATGACTTGCAGCTTTTGAAAATCAGCAACATATTTGCTTTAGTGAATAATGTTTTGAGTAACCTCATCTTTAGATGGCCCATCCATGGTTGCTCAACAGTAGCTGGCTCCTCACACCTGACTGGGCTGCACCTATCGCCCCATAGAATTGCAACAGAAAAATACAATGATGGAGTAACAGGGACTGCTGGAGATAAAGGGCAAGATTTATACAGGTTACATTCCATTTACTGTCAAATGTTCAACTTTCCATGTTTGTGTTCATTTTTTTAATCATTTGCTGGGGGCTGCTTTTTTACATCAACATATCTATTAGTAGGTATAGAAAAATTGAAGAACAAGAGCATACAAGCTTGTATTGTTGCCGTTTTGTATGAGCACCGCAGTAAGAAAAAAAAACACCTTTTCTATAACTACTGCTTTTCAAAATAGGTTGTGTCTTTACTTGTCTTTCAGTACTTGTCTAAACTGTTGGTAAGGGGTAGTTTGTGGAGAAGAAAGGAAGTTTTTTTGGGGGTTTGTTAGCTTTGCCTTTGGAGTTTTCATACTGAACACTTGAGCATAACTGTTATCTGGGGAAAATGTGTAATGCCATGTTAGTGGAATAAAAAACAAACAAACATTCAACTTGTCTTTTTTATTTAAGTGATACAGTGGTCAGCCTAAGAGTCTTAACAAAAGCCCAGTTAGGATATCCACAACTTTGTATTTTTGTATGTTTCTGTTCCTTTTCCTTTCCTTCTGTCTTCGTGGCGACATCATGGTGCAGAGTTCAGATGACAAAGGTTGTGTTCCAGTGGGTGGTTCAAGGTGAGGCTTCAATCTCCTTTTATGTTCACTAAACAGTCCAGAAAAGGGAGCTGGATGAATCTTAGTCAAAGTTATCTGCTCATTCTGCAGATGGACAACGGCAAACCTACTGCCAAACCAACTGAAGAGTTATGTAAGGCAAAGCTGAATGTTATGCAATGACCAAGTCAATCACCTGAATTCCATTGAGCTGCATTTTGTTGAAGACAAAACTGGAGGTAAATGTCTCAAGAACAAGCAGGAAGTGAAGACAGGTGCAGTAGAGGCCTGCCCAGGGATGAAATCGGCATCTGCTGGTGTCAGTGTTCCAGACTTCAGGCTGGTGACAGGATTTGCATCCAAATAATAAGTGTCTGATTTGTAATTGTGATTTTGTCTCATTACTGTTGGTCTTAAAGTCGGAGGGAGGCACATCTACAAATTGTTATAAATCATACACCATTTGCATGGTTTAGATGTAAAAGAAATGTAAGTTCTTTCTCCTTGTGTGCATTTGCAGACTGTAATTTGGCTTTTTTATGTTTTGGGTGTAAATTGCAGATCTAATGTATTTCACAATGTGTTTATACAATAAATTATTAGAACTGATAAGGCACCTGGAAATTAGAATGAACCAGGGCTGTGAAGGATGACTCTCCCTACAAATCAGCTACAAAATCTCAGGTTTTTGATGTATTTAGTAATAATAGTAATAATTTTGGATGTGTATATATACACATAGTAAATCCATTATTAATTACTGAATAACAAGAAAGTGAGAATACTTGTTTCTATTATGCTCTCAATATGTGCGGGAGACACCAAATTATTTCACAGCATTACAGAGGGTTTAAAATTTGTATTATTTTCTTGTTGATATTTCAGATACTTATATTGTTTGTTACTAAAATATGAAAAATAGTTTAGTAAAAAGTAGAGCGATTATCAAGTCAATTTACATATCTTTACTTAAATGAAATCTCGCGAGATGAAACATGTAAACCACGGTCTACAGTTTTAAAAACAAAGTATCGCGAGTATGTGAAACTGAGAATCTAAGTTTCGCGAGACTTGAATTCGCACGTGAACCACGGCTGGTGAACGCGCCGCAGTTCCGTCGTCCTTCCTTTCAGTCTTGTAATCTGTCTGCGTAGGGTGTGCTCCGGAGCTAGCCTCGGCACACTTTTTATTATTATGAAACAAACCAAAAGCTAGAGAGCACACGCAGACATATTTTTATAAGAAAAAATAAAAATCGGTGAAGCAGGATTTGATTTGCCAACCCTAAGCAAACGCAAAAAAGAAAAGATAAAAAAACAAACCGCTGCCCTGAAAACGAACGAAAGACGGAACGAGCAGAACGTCGTTAGCAAGCTACCTGTACTAGCGTCATTGTTGAAAGCGTGGGTAACTAACGTTTGCCTGTGAAATTTTTATTTCTTCATTTAACGGATTTGTTCGTCCTGACATATTACGTAACACTATTTGTTTCTTATTCTGTGAAAAATTGAGCTTTCTCAGTAACTGTGAAGAAGCCGAAATATACAAATTGTATTTTTTTTTCGAGCCGTACTCGGTAGGCCACGCTCCGACATTTTGCCTATCACGCTACGTAGCCCACGTTGTTTAAGTGTTTTTTTTAATCTACGCTCGTTTTTAAGGCCAATAAGACTTGGACTCCCTTTTTTTCCACGTCGATTGACGGTCACGATTAAAACCAATTTCCACAGTTTTTGAAAACGTACGCAGCCGAAGATGAATCCCAGCGCGCCCAGCTACCCAATGGCCTCTCTCTACGTAGGAGACCTGCACCCGGACGTTACTGAGGCCATGCTGTACGAGAAGTTCAGCCCTGCCGGACCCATCCTCTCCATCAGGGTATGCAGAGACATGATCACCCGCCGGTCGCTTGGCTATGCCTATGTTAACTTCCAGCAACCAGCTGATGGTAAGTCTGAGTAACACGTGACTTTGTACTTAATGCTCTAATTAAAGTACTGTCAGCGTTTCACGTAGTATATTGCAGTGCTCAAGATGTAATAAAATACTCTAAATGTGCTGTTGTCTTTAGCTGAGCGAGCCTTGGACACGATGAACTTTGACGTGATCAAGGGTAGGCCTCTTCGCATCATGTGGTCTCAGCGTGACCCCTCATTGAGGAAGAGTGGAGTGGGCAACATCTTCATCAAGAACCTGGACAAGTCTATTGATAACAAGGCCCTGTACGACACATTCTCTGCATTCGGAAACATCCTCTCCTGCAAGGTAGATGTCGGAGTATCTTTGTGTTCAGCTTGTGTTTTTTGTGTTTCATAGATATAATTGGCACGAGTAAAAACCTCTACCAGCATAAAGCTGGTTTATAATGCATGGTGTTTGTGAATGTTTTTAACACGATGACATCTGCCTCATTCCAAGGTGGTTTGTGATGAGAATGGCTCAAAGGGTTACGGCTTTGTGCACTTTGAGACCCACGAAGCAGCTGAGCGTGCCATTGAGAAAATGAACGGCATGTTGCTCAATGACCGAAAAGTGTAAGTGGCGTTGCTGAAAATATGCTTGGAAAAATCCTTTTCTTTATTTTAACAAAATCTTACACCTAATCTCAGTTTCATGTGTGTGTTGAAATGCATCGTGCTGTCAAATGCGTTGACCAATCAGTGTCAGAGTCCTTGGTTTTGTTTTAAAACTCTTGCAGTGGAGAAGGTTCACGGTTTTAACACAACGTACTGTTGTCATATGGAATGTGAAAGATAAAAGTACAGACAGTTCAGGCTTTTCTCCTCTATGCCCTGTGAACCTTGTTACCTTTTTAAAAGATTTTATCTAGAGTTTTTGGTTACTCGCTACATTTTAGAAATGGTTTGTAAAATTGTTGATAATTTCATTACAGGTTTGTTGGACGTTTCAAATCCCGCAAAGAGAGGGAGGCTGAGCTCGGTGCACGTGCCAGAGAGTTTACCAACGTTTACATCAAGAACTTTGGCGAGGACATGGATGACGAGAAGTTGAAAGAGTTGTTTGGTAAATATGGTAAGGTGTCGAGATTTCAGAGGTAACAAGCAGGATCGGACTTACTCCGTGTGCTGATTAACGTTTCTTTTTTTATAGGGCCTGCACTCAGTGTCCGAGTTATGACAGATGAAAGTGGCAAATCCAAGGGATTTGGTTTTGTGAGCTTCGAGAGGCATGAAGACGCACAGAAGGTTTGCATGAGTTTCATGTAATACGTATAGGACGTCTGCCACAGCTTCTCACTTAAATGTTTGTGCCTGTTTTCAGGCTGTTGACGACATGAACGGCAAAGAACTGAACGGCAGGCAGGTGTACGTGGGTCGTGCACAGAAGAAAGGAGAGCGTCAGAACGAACTCAAACGCAAATTTGAGCAGATGAAACAGGATCGCATGACCAGATACCAGGTTTGTTGGGCTGCTTTCACTATTTTTTTCATTGTTTTGTGTGTATCTTTGTAAGATATGGTTCTCTTTATTTCATGTTTGAATTGAGAGTATTGTGAGATTTGAGTAGTTTGAGTTTTAAGTGTTTTCTTTTTGTTAGTGTGATGGCCTTTCCGTCTCAGGTCAGGACTTTTTTTTTTTTTTTTTTAATCGCTGTTGTAGTTCTTCATTTTGCAGCACCCCAACATTTTTATTCTTGATATGTTCTAAATAAGGATGACTAGTGATTTGAGTTTCACCTTTTTATTTCTTGGTCCAGTGACCCTCTCTAAATGCAAGTGACAGTTGTAAGAATAAAGTTTATTTTTTAAAGGAGAAGCTGATTATTTGTTCAAGTTTTTGTACCGGGGCAGTGCTAAAAAAAATAAAACTTAATTTTCAAACGAACATAACTTCCTGTTTTTTAAATGGTACATTTTTTTCAAAGCAGGGAAACCTGAATTACCTTTATTACTGGTTGAGCTGCATTACTTCAGTTTTTAGGACTCATGTCAGAGAAAAGGTTGTCTGCTTATGTTGCTTTATAGAATGGGCCAAAGTGTGCTTTACATTCAAAACCTCTCAATATATAGGCAATACAGAACTGATCTTTAATGTATAATTGCTGTAATCACCAGGGTGTTAATCTATATGTGAAGAATTTGGACGATGGCCTGGATGATGAGCGTCTGCGCAAAGAATTCTCTCCGTTCGGTACAATAACCAGTGCAAAGGTACAAGTATTTTAAGCACTTTTTAACAATAAAGGGACAAATTTTATAAGAAATGTGTAATCTTGTGATGCAGCTTGTACAGCTATGAAAATAATTTCATATTTTTAACTCTTTCACAGGTAATGATGGAGGGTGGTCGCAGTAAAGGGTTTGGCTTCGTGTGTTTCTCCTCCCCAGAGGAGGCCACCAAAGCTGTGACAGAAATGAACGGCCGTATTGTGGCTACAAAGCCTCTGTATGTGGCCCTGGCTCAGAGGAAGGAGGAGCGTCAGGCCCATCTAACCAACCAGTACATGCAGAGGATGGCCACGGTGCGTGCCGTACCCAACCCTGTTCTCAACCCGTATCAACCCGCCCCAACTCCAGGCTACTTCATGGCTGCTATACCACAGGTGAGCCTCCACTCCAACCAGCCGGCTCCTTCTGCTTAGAATCTACTGATTTTAATGGTTTGGTGTTTAAAACTCTCCCTCCTCTCAGGCTCAGAATCGTGCTGCGTATTACTCTGCCAACCAGCTGGCCCAGCTCCGCCCCAGCCCCCGTTGGGCAACTCAAGGAGTACGTCCTCAGCGTAAGTGACCTGACATCGCTTTTAAGTTTGTTGAACGAGTGAATGTTCTTTAACATTTCTGCTTTTCTCCTTGTCCAGACTTCCAAAACATGCCAAACGCCATGCGCCCATCAGCACCCAGGCCTCAGGCCTTCAACACCATCCGCGCTGCCGCCGCCACCAACACCCAGGTCCCCCGCATGATGGCTTCACAACGCATGCGTAAGTAATCCAAACACAGGAGTCGGCTGCACTTTGCTCTGGTTTTGTCGGTGCAGATGTGTTTAAACATCTCTGTCCTCTGTTCTGTCTTCAGCGACTCAGGCACTCAGCCAACGCCCTGCCGGTGCGTCGGCCACGGCTGCCCCGGTACGAGCCATGCCTCAGTACAAATACGCTGCCGGTGTGCGCAACCCCCAGCAGCACATGGCGTCCCAGCCACAGGTCCCCATGCAGCAAGTAAATATTACTGATGTTTTTCAACATCCACTCCGCCTTTTCTTCTCCATCTTTGATAAGAAATGCTTTGATATGTGTGCTGTGCAGCGAGAGGAAGGAAGAAATTGAGTATTCATCCTTTTGACACAATATTTGAGTTAAATACAAGAAAATACTGCTGAGTTATGTGTCATATTCTACAGTGGGAGAATATGGATTTATGATGATGTATCCCCCTTCTACATGTTTAAAAATGCTACATTTCTTTTTTTATTTTTCATTTCCTTTTTTTTTTTTTTTTAATTAAATGGCTATATAGTTTAAAAAATAGTTTACGTCCCTGTTTGTGTAGGGATCAGGACACTCTGTCCCGGACAGGCTGGCAGTGGTTTTTGTGGAGTTCTGTGTTATATAGTGGCTTTTTCAGTGAAACGTGTTTTTCTGCCTTGAGTACTTGAGTTTTAATGAGCTTGTAGTCACTTCCAGGACTGACTAATCAATCTGACATTTTCACCTCCTTCAGCCGGCGGTCCATGTCCAAGGTCAGGAGCCCCTGACGGCCTCCATGCTGGCTGCTGCACCTCCTCAGGAACAGAAGCAGATGCTGGGTTAGTAAATCAGAAGTCCTCATGACTCCTCCTTACATTACTCCGCACATTCTGTTGTTTGGTCCTAAACTGTTGGACTTGTCCTTTCAGGTGAGCGTCTGTTCCCTCTGATCCAGAACATGCATCCCAGTCTGGCAGGTAAGATCACCGGGATGCTTCTGGAGATCGACAACTCTGAGCTGCTTCACATGCTGGAGTCACCTGAGTCACTGCGCTCCAAGGTCAGTCCATATGGCCGTATTTATCGTGTGTTCAGTTCTGTAGACTCAGTTTAAATGTTTCATTTAAAAAGCTTTGTTTGCTGTGGTTCATTAAATGTTTGGTTTTAGGTGGATGAGGCTGTCGCCGTGCTTCAGGCCCACCAGGCTAAAGAGGCCGCCCAGAAGTCAACCACCCCTGCTGGCGTTCCTAGCGTCTAAGGTTTGTGTCCCGGAAAGTTATTTCTTCCGAACATGTTCACAATATAATGCAGTATGAACAGGTATTCTAATTACTACAGTGTAAACATTGACATTTCTTTTTTGTCTTTCAGATTGAGCATTTTGAAATCTGCTTCACCGATGGAAAAAGAAAAAAAACTTAAACATTGAAAAACTTAAAACTCTGAAAACATTGCAAAATGATAAATTATTTCTTAAAAAAAAAAAAAGATTGACTTTGCCAGGTCTAGGAAAGATTTGACTAGACCTTGATAATAAATTTAAAAAACATTGTTTAAAAAAAATAGAAAAATACATAAAATTGAAATCATAAAATTGAACGCATTCCTGTTTTGTCATTTTACTGTCAGTGCTCAGAATATCAGCCAAATTCAGGGAAATGGTTGCTGAGTATTTTGAACAGATTTGTATGGTGAACTACTGGATGAATAAATTGACATTCAAAAATACGTTTGTCTTGTGACTAAATTATTAAGTGTGTGAATGATTTGGTTTTACCCTAAAAGTCACTGGAATAACTAGCATTTGGCAAAAGTAATATACGTTAAAGAAAAGCAAATGAAACTGGTCTTTACAAACAAGATACCTCCAGAAAAGACCTGTTGTAATCAGCATCACAGGTGTCTGCAGTTGTGTTGGACTTTTTGTCATTATAGTCATGTTTTTAATTGGACTGAAGTGACATGAGCCCCGACCTAAATCCTGTTAAACATCTGGAGAAGGGAGCCTTCCAACCTGACACAGCTGGAGTGGTTTGCTCAAAATACCTGTGGACAGCTGCAGAAGTTAGAAGTTACAAATTGATTGCCTCGGAATGTTGTACAACAGAATGCTAGGTTAAGAACATCTTTTTCTTCATGGTTTCATTAATTTATTTTGATACATTCTGTTCAACCAAACTACAAAAGCAATTTTTATTAGTTGATATTTATTTTTTTTTAGTAAATTTTCACTTTATGGGAGTTTCTTTAAGGAAAATGTGCCAACAAATTACAGCTCGTGTCAGATTGCTGATCTCTGCTGCAGTACTGCTGTCCTCCACCAGGTGCCACTGTAACCCCCTGTTGTGATTTACACACATTTCACCTGTTGAAGGTGGGTGATAATGTTTGAGTGCATGTTTCTATAGGAAAGTTACATAAAGTAATTATTAAATTACCTCTACAACCAGTTACCTTTTTTGTAGTCAACTCCTTTTAAGAAGGTGACAGCTAACCTATAAGCAAACTTCCAAAATTTTACTTAAAACATGGTAGCAACATGGTTTTACATCTACACTTAATAAGCTGTGTATCATTAAATACTAGAGCTTTTATTAAGGATCTAAATGTGTTTTTGCCCCATGATATAAGTGGAAACTCTACCCTTGTCGAATTATCAAGTTTATTCACTTAATTCCACAGTTTTTCTGTAGATGACAGCAGTCTGACTGGTGCTGGAAGTCTGAGGTGTACAGGGTGAACAGGAATGGTGAGGGAGTACAGTCTGTGTTGCTCCTGTGCTGCTGAACACCTGCTTAGACACACAGTCCTTCAGTCTCACAAACTGAGGTCTATTTGTCAGGTAGTCTTTGATCCAGGCGATTGTTGAGGCCTCCACCTGAGTCTTCTGGAGTTTCAGACAAAGAAACTCAGGCTTGATTGTGTTAAAATCACTGGAGAAATCAAAGAACATGATCCTCACAGTGCTGCCTGCTTTGTCCAGATGACAGTGAGTTTGTTGAAGCAGGTGTATGACGGCGTCTTCAACTCCAACTCCACAGCAATAAGCAAACTGCAGGGGGTCAACAGGAGTTCTGCTGCCTCACCACAGCGAGAAACCTAAGGAAGAGTTCCCACCTGCACTACGGGTCCATCAAAACCTGGACTACAAGAGACATTTTAACTTATCTGTCTTAAAGTAGAGTGGGATGTCTGTACTGAGACTTGAGGTGGCTTTCTTCCACAGGTCACTGCTGTGGACGTTGGCTGCACTCTGAGTGGCGTCTCCTTGATGCAACTGTGCCAGACCCAGAAATCTGTAGCCAGGATGTTCCTTTTTCCTTTACATGTTGTTGACAACAAAAGCCAGGAGTCCTGAAAGAATGCACGTTTGTAAAAATATGTTTATTGAAAAATTGTTGTTGACTTTAACATTAGAAAAACGTCTTATCTTACAGTGACCTTAAAAAGCACTAAAAAGTCTGTAACTGAGTCTATTTTACAGAGAGTGAAATAAGATTTGGTGTGGTAGTAGCTGAGACTGATCTGGTATAAGTTTCTGAGGTCTGACTGTTCCCAAGCTACCTCTTAATATTAGGTCAGCTGAGCCTGTTAATGGTTTTTAATCTTTACTGAAGATCCATCTTTTCTCTTTGGCTTTTGAGTAAGACCGAGTTTGAGGTTCAGTAAGAGCTAATGTCTTTTTCCTAGTGTTTTTCTGTGTTTTATTTATTTGTTTTGTTTTTGATACAACTCTTTGACTGGACTGTAAAGCACTTTGACCAGCTTTTGTTGTTTTTAATGCTATTTTAGTGCTATATCGACCTAAATAAATTTGGCATTGCCATTGACATTAACAGATTAAACAAGATCTTGGTTTAAAATGTCTATTATTGAGTTAACTCTGTCTGTTAGCAAAATATCACATAAACAGAGTTTTTAAGTAACTAAGTACAAATACTTTGTTACTGTGCTTAGGTAGAATTTTTGGGTATCTGTACTTTACTTTAGGAATAATTTTTCAGCCTACTTTTTACTTCTAATCCTTACATTTTTACACAATTAAAGCAGGCAAGAAGTAGAAAGTCGTTACTTTTATTTCATTTAGCCTGTTTTCATTCCAGCTTTTTATTGTAAGAAATAAATATTAGCCATACAAATTGTGCATCCTAGATGGAGTGAATTTAAATGTGGTTGAAAGAGAAGTATAAATATACAAAATTCTGATACCGTATTGGTTTGTACACAAACCATGTCACACTCCAGCTGGACATAGCAGACATATGTAGCCTAAGATGAATGGTGGCATATACTGTGTATAGAGTATATCAGAAGTGCACAAAGTTGGCAAAAAAATAGCAAGACTGTACTTAAGAAGTATTTGTATTTCATGAAATTTATTATTGCATTTGGCCTGCAGCCCTCGGATAGATTTTCATTTTGGGAAAAAGTTTTGGGCACCCTTGATATAAACTGAAACAGCTGGACCAGTGCATACTAAATTTAACATAAATTAATTATTTTAATACAACAGTCATTTCTGCATTTTTTGGGGGAGGTCACCTCCTAATAAATGTCATTACGGAAAATCTAACTGCTCATTCAATACCTCTACTTTTAATACTTAAGTACAAGAAATATCAGATACTTTAAGACTTTTACTCAAGTAATATTCTTTAAGAATACTTTAACTTTTACCAAAGTAGTTTTTTGTTAAGATATTTGTACTTTTACTCAAATATCACTTTGTGGTGCTTTAAATAAACAACACTACATATAACGCACTGAAAATATTGTATTGACACATGCAGACAATAATTATTGGACAAAGCTGATAAACTTTTGGAATCAATGTGATTCAAGATGACACAAGATGCCACAGCCAACTGACCAAAACACACAAAAATGGATATAACTCGTTCAGTTATTAATGTTATAGATTTTAAGCTAAAAGGGTAGTGGGACGTCTTCACAGCGCTGGTTTGCAGTATGAGAGAAAAATCTGAATCCAAATCTCGCGATACTTAAATTTTAAAACGCGAACTGAACCACGTCTCGCGATATTTGAATTTTTTGAACGAGAACTGTGAACAACAGAGCGAGCTCTTGCGGGAGCTGTTGTCGTTCGGAAGCACAGAACGGATAGGTGGGACCCGGAGGCGGTGGAAAAAGTGCCAACTCCAGCGTGAAAAGAATTGACGGGACAGTAGCCAGTCAAGTCATAAGTGTATTGAACTGTTTTTGAGAAGCGGACTGTTCGGTGTTTGTTGCTGTCCCCGGAACAATTGTCACTGGCAGCAGACGGTAGGTTCCCTCTTCGTGTCCAGCTAACGCTGCTAGCCGCTAACGGTCTGTGTTTGCTTGTAGTTAGCTTGTTGACAGGCTTCTGGCTGCAGTAAGCAAACTCACTTAATAAAAATAGTTTCTTATTTGTTAAATCTTAACCTTATGTCCTGAAGCCTTTTTAAATAAGAGGTGTGTTCCCAAACGTGTTGGTATATGTAGCTAACAAGTTTATCCGAACAGCAACAGTTATACGAACTGTTTATAATAAACCTAATAAAATACTTTATTAAGATTTGTGTTTTCGGTTTAAGTCAGCGTAACTCCCCTTTTCCTGTATTGTTTTAGAAAACCACAGGAAGGATTATAGTTTGTAAATTACCTCTGTCCCTTAAACAGCACATTAACTTGAGTTAAAGAAACAAAAATGGCTTTCACATTTTTAACTCTGAAGTATTTGACTCTTCTGTATTTTAGGATTAAATAACGCAGATCAACACAACCTATGTTTTTTTAAATTGTCTTTTAAATTGGGAAACCTTGTGCTTCAGGAGTGGTGCATGCATCCTGCCGCTTTCATCTTTATCATTTAAATAGACCTTTATATTTTATCAGGTAGTAAATATTAGATATTGTTCAACAGGTGTGGTTTACTCACCTTTTGAATTTGTGTCTTATATGTAACTCTTATTTTACTTGTGCATGTGTGCCGCTAGCTTTTGTTTTGTTGTGGGTTTCATCTCTGTGTTTTACCATCAACCTGTCAGGGTCTACAGAGGAAAAATTACAGGGGGAAAAAACCCATGTTTGGTAATCTGCAATGACTGTCCCTTTTATATGAATAAATTAAATACATAAGATTTTTCTGTATTTCAATGAGATTATTTATTACAAATTAAATTAAAGTAGTCATAACAAAAGTTTCACAAGTCTGCACAAGTTTTACAAAACAGTATAGCCTCAACACGATGTTGTGGTGTTCCTGGTGTTCGATTGACATATGTCATATCACAGGGATCCTGTGGATCCTTACAAAAGCTTAAATTTGAATTTATTAATCAAAAGAAAAGAAAACGCTAAATTAGCTTTGACATTTTTTTAAATGAACCTTTCAGAGATCTTAAAAATGTTAACATATTGTAAGTAGGATGATTTAGTCCCAGATATTAAAGTAATTGGCAGCATTTATTTAATTTACCGAATGCCTGTCGCAGCCAGTTGTTTTGCGTTAAAATAAACATTTAGGTAAAATTGTTGTTAACTGTCCTCTTGTGAGTTACAGAGGCTTGCAGTGTTTTTGCTTGAGATATGAGCATATTTTTAAAAAACTGTAAACAATTTTTTTCCCTCCTCAACTTAGTCAGTTTTGGTGGGGGTGTCATGTTTGTTTTGTGTGCTAGAGCTATAATTTGACATACATCTGCACAAGAGTTGTTCTGACATGAAACATCTAAAGGCAATATCCTAAATCACAGGTGTCGAACTCCAGTCCTTGAGGGCCTCCCATTTCCCTGCTCAAACTCACCTGATTTGCATGTGTGTATGCTTGTCAGGCTTCTATAGAATTTGAAGAGGTAAATAATAAGGCTGTGTATTGGCAAGAATTTGGCCATATGATACATATCATTTCACAGGGTTCGCAATATGATATACTGCAATACTGTAAGCACAGGCTCATAATCACGTCCACAGAGGAAGGGACACACTTAAATGGAGACACACACACACACACACACACACACACACACACACACACACACACACACACACACACACCTGAACAGACCTGAACCAAACAGAGAACTGTGCTCATGGAAAAGGGGCTTGATATACTTAGATTAGGTAATAGATACATGGTGCTAATGTTTATTCACAATGCTAATGTTTGAGCTACCGTCATACTCTCTGGCTCCACAGGAGTGGAGAATACAAATTTCTGTCTGACTGCTGCCAACTAGCAATCGGAGGCTAAACTACAACACAAACATGAACTGTTGGCATTAGGGATGTCCCGATCCAGATTTTTTGGCTCCCGATCCGATCCAATTTTTTTAATGATTAGTCTTTCCGATACCGATCCGATACCGATCCGATACCTTTATTTCTTTCCAAGTGACATGGT
>JAUBOC010000050.1:19308225-19339201 GCA_032275365.1 Anablepsoides cearensis | reverse complement strand
ACCAGAAATATTACTGATATTTATTAAAAGATTGTGCAGATATTTAAAAATAATAACAGAACACATAAAAGTCTGCAGTTTCATTAGCATTAGTTGAATCCTATTATCTTATCTTTTTTTACTTAAATATCTAATACGTCTAGTCTTATCCTCCTGAGACCCAGAAGAACCAATTTCAGATACCTGGAATGTAACTGTGGTGAAGTTGATTAAGTGTAACAGTGGCCTGCCGTACATGTGAGCCTCTCATGTTGCTAAAATAATCTGCAGCTCACAGAGCAGACCCCGACTGTTATATTAGCAAAATGGACTTAAGAGTGAGAAACCGTTCACATCTTCTTTTCATCTCCACAGTTAACAAGAAAGAAAGTGTTTCAGACTCCGATTTGGAAAAAAAAAGGAAACAAAAAAGTACGTTTGTTTTGCTAAGCGTGTGCGCGCGCGGGAGGTGTGGAGTGGAGCCTGGGATCAGAGCGCTGTCTTATTAGGAGAGATGGAGACTGTGTCGACGGGTCGACTGATGATACTGCTGGATTGATTTTTATTGGACATGAAAACTTTTTGTTTCAGCGGGGGACCGCTCCCCCTCCCCCTCAAACGTGTGGTCGCACCAGTGCTACCGGACATTTTTTTAGTCGTACTATTAGGAAATCAGGTCACATTTGCGACCAAATTGGTCGCAGTCTAGAGCCCTGCACACACACACTTGTTTTTATATCCCCGTGGGGACTTTGGATTGAACTCCATTCATTTTTTGATAATTTTATAGCTTAACCTTGACCGTTTACCCTAAAATTAACCTCACAGGTACCTACCTGACCCTAAAACTAACCCTAACTCCATTCAGACCTTAGTCCTAAACATAACCCCCAACCAAACAACGACATTTACCCTTAAGGAGACTAGACTCAGGTCCCCACAAGTAGGTGTGTATGCCAAACAAACTGTCTCAAAACATAGGGAATATCAGTCCCCACAAGGCTGCCTTTTTCAGAAAGTGGTTCCCATGATGTAGCAAACACACACACAAACACACACACACACACACTGTATTTATCTGCAGGTCTCCTGGCTTCATCTTGTTTTCCTCTCTTTTGTTCCAGAGAGGGGAACAGTTTGGAAGTCCAGGTGGACATTGAGTCTAAACCAGTGAAGCGCAGGCATCACAGCGGTGGCAGCAGCACAGACGACAGCCACACAGGTCGCTGCGGCTGGACCTGCCCCTCCACCGGTGGCACCTCCTCAGAAGGCAAAGGAACCTCGGCTAAGTGGGCCAAAGAGGCGTCGTGCTCCTCCTCCTCCAGCTCAGGAGGCAAAAAGAGTAAAGGCAAACTGCGCAAGAAAGGAGGCGGGGCCACAAAGATCAATGAGACGCAGGAGGAGATGGACGCTCAGCTTCTGGAGCAGCGCAACACCAACTCCTCGGAGTTTGACTCTCCATCGCTGAGCGGCAGCCTGCCCTCTGTGGCTGACTCCCACTGCAGCCACTTCTCCGAGTTCAGCTGCTCCGACATGGAGAGCATGAAGACGACCTGTAGCCACGGCTCCACCAGCTGCGATTACCACTTACGCTTCGCCACCGTCAGCCCCCTGCCCGAGGTGGAGAACGACCGCTTAGAAACATGCCCCGCCTTCTCGTCCTCCTCGCAGGGACACGGAGCCACGGTCGCCCCCCAGTCCCCCACCTCCATCGCCTTTTCTCTGGGAAACGGCTCGGAGCCGTCTCCTCTCTGCTTCATCCTGGAGGAGAACGTCAGCCTGGTGTGTCCTGCTGAGCTGGACTCTCACAGCAACACTGCAGAGCTGCTAAAAGAAAACAACAACAACAACCAACCACAACAACCAGCCCAAAGCCAGCAGCAGGCCAAGAGCTCCTGTATACAGACTGATATTTAAAACTCTACACCTTAAGTGCTGCACCGTTTATATTTAACATCATTTCTTTCTTCACACTAACAATCACTGCTTTGATGCTATTTTCTCTTCTTTTACAGCAACTCCAGAATAAAGCAGCTGCTGTGTTTTCATGGGGCAGAGCAGCCATGCAACAGATGTTCAGATTGTTCTTAATGCTTGTGTTTTTGTCTGCGTGGCCTAACGATCCGAACAGAACACGCAGCTCTCGGATGTCGCTGCTGCACATCGTTTTGAAATGAAACCACTGTGCCAGTTTTGCTACTACTTGTTTTGTTTGACAGAAATCTGAAATCTTTCTGCTTTCCAGAGGCCATCTCAGACAGGGACCAGGCAATATGACTTTCTTTACTTTAGTTTCCCAAAATGTTGCGTTAACGTGGAGAACTGTCGTCTTTCTAGTGCATATTTAATTTGTTCCTTTTCAGCGTTGATTTGAAATAAAGCCTGAGGTATAGGTTAGGCTTGAGGCCTGGGCTCCTTACCCTGAATTATTTCATCACTAAAATTAACTCACAGAACATACAGATTCCCTCTCATGACTTACTTCTGTGACTCGTGGGAGGAAATTTGACTTTGCAAACATCTGGTCACCCACTGGTCCCTGCCCAGTAAGATGGTGCGCAGCAGCTCTTCTGCAGCTCGTTAACTACTGACATCTGTAGCTGACGCGTTTTTTTATTTCCTGCGTGAAGAGAAGATTGACGTCTGAGCACACCTGAGGAGTTTCAGTTAATCAGAAATCCAAGTTATTGTAACGTAAAGCAGGTGGGTCAGATCCTCCAAACTGTACAGAGAAGAGATTTTCTCCTGCTTTTCTTCACAGCGATGCTCTCACCTCCCGTGAGTAAGAATATCTTCGTTAACTCGTGGTGCCTTCAAGAAGCGGTCTGTGTTTTTGTCTTCTGAGATTCCAAACAAGGAAAACTGACTACAGAGAGAATGTTTGTGTTGCAGGGGCAGAACATACTGAGGTAGACATGATCAACGTTTCAACTGCCTACCAAAGACAGCACTCAGACTCTTGATATATCTCGTACTCAGTTTTGTGCGTCCCTTATTTTTATTTTACACACCATGGACATGAAGCAGCCTCGGATTTTAGTTACAGACTTCTGTTTTGTTCCTGTTTCACAAATGCTACGCAAACATGGCCCGAGGCACCTGCACTGTTAATCAGGACTTAATGTTCTGCACAAAGGTTAATAGAGATTGTCAAGTTTAGTTTAGTATTGACCCATCCTGATGATTTTTCCTGTGATTCCTGTTTGTGTTGCCAAACGGTGCTGCTGAGCAGACTTGAAAAGTGTTTTTCTTGTTGATTTCAGTGTTGGCTGAGCCCGTGGTCCGTTCTCAGACCCCTGAACCGGCTCAGGTTTAACTCCGGTCTGTTACTGAATCAACTCTTGGTTTGGTTCTGATGTCCTGCAGTCGTCCCTGCATTCAAGCAAAATGTTACTTTTTTTTTTGTTTCGTTTTATTTGTTCCTGTTTTCGTTCTTCACCAAAATTCCAGTTTCTTCTTCTAATTTGGATACTAGTGCCAGATGAAAATGCTCATTTGTGCAGATCAGCATAAGAAAATTGTATAATTCTTTGTTAATTTGCTTTACTATATGCATGTAAATGCATATCCAAAAAAATAAAAAAATATATGTAAGAAATGCCTTCATGTTTTTTTTTTTAAAGCAATATAAGCATTGATAAACTCTTATCTCACGTATTTTCTAATTTATTTAACAGTCTTTTAAACACTGCACACATTTTCACAACTAAACTGACGTCTGCAGCAGCAGAACTAAGGAATAACTCAGGAAACCAACCTTAAACATAAGATTTATCAAAAAAATAAACTCTAGGAACCACAAGTAAACCTGCAGTCTGAGAGCGAAGTGCTCTGTTAGAAAAAATATGGAACAAGAAGATCTTTAATATAAGATGGAGCTTGGTTGTTGAGAGCTTTATATGTTAGAAGTAAGATTTTAAATTTTATTGTGTTTGACAGGAAGCCAGTGGAGAGAGGAGAGTAGTCTTAATGTCTTGATCAGTTACTCAGTACTTCAGTATCCTTTTTCCTTATGTTTTTTACTTTTACTTCATTTTCTTGGATGGCCACTTTTTACTTTTACTTGAGTAAAAATATGTTGAAGTTATGCTACTCTAACTTGAGTATAATTTAATAAACAAGGTATCAACACGTTGATTTTGATCAGCTCTGTTTAAATAACATTTTGTTCAACAATTCTGCAAGCAATGACTTCATCAGGGGTCAAAATCTGTCTCTGACAGAAGATAAAATCTCTTTTATCTGAGTTTAACCAACTGTTCAGCTTCTTTAACATTTTCCTGCACCTGAGAATCCATTTTCAGATAAACCTGTTAGCTGTGTAAGAAAAAAATATAAATCTGGTGGTTTTTGTTGATTATTTATGCAACAGATTACATCATCAGGAGATAAGTCGTCTTTGACCAGCCATAAATTATTGCTTCTCTTTCCCAGTTTATATCCTGGAACTTTGCAAATTCATAAAAAAGGAAAACAAGACACAACTTAAAAACAGACTAGTCTGGATTTACATAGCCCTCAGTTTTTAATATTTAATAATCAATAAACACATGATTTAAATTAGCAAAAATAACTTTATTTGCATACAGCTATGACAATGTATGTATAATTTAAGATGCAAAAATCCAAACACATGTAATCTTTAATTAAAGCTACAGAATGACAAAAATATATATTTTTCCTGTAGGAGTATTTTTAGAATGAGTGAAACAGCGGAGGTCGACCCGTGGACTGAATGAAAGGCACAACATCTGTTAAAGATGCTGCTTCGCTCAGGAGTGATCCTACAGTCAGAACCACATTTAAGACAAAACACCTGCCGATAAGAAGGATTCCTGTTCAACGCCTCGGCTCGTTGCATAGCTTGTTTTAAAGGCCCGGCGCTCCCTGCTGAGGCCTGCTGCACTTTTACACTCAGATCACCTCAGAGTATCTGTTGCTACCACATCAGACCTCAGTCCCTCACAGACCCACTTCACATTGTCTGAATAAAGAGCAATGTTGTGTTTGATGGTCCTAAAGCAAGAAAACTGAGTGGGAAATGCTCGCTTTAGCTCCTTTTTTCTGTTTGAATGCAGTAAAAATCTAAATGAGTCCTTTTATTAAACGACTCAGTTTAAAGTGTCTGTTTGGGAAACTCAAACATGGCAACAATTCAGCTGTAGTGGAAAAACCACTCATGTTTAACTTAAAATAATCCTATTTCTCTGTACATTAAAGTGAAGTCCCACCGTACCCCTGCTGCCGTGTGACTCTAGTGGTTAGTGCTGGCACAAACACGACATTTCTGAGAGAAATAAAAACGTGTACAGTCATCCGATTTGTGGACACGTCCTGCAGCTTCCTGTGGACTCGCTTCTTCTTTTGCATAGACCAAACAGTAAGAGGTGCGACAGCTCATGCAGCGGGGGTGAGGGGTGTGGAGGGCCGAAGGGGGTCAGATATATTTGTTGGCCAGATTCTGAACATCGTTCTTGGTGAACTCTGAGCTCCCCGCAGCCGAGAGGCGCTCAAACAGCCGGGTCAGGCGGCGCCGCTCGTCCTCCTCCAGCAGCATGAGCACCGTCTGCAAACAGGGAGGAAGGTTTATTACACATCTTTAACTTAATATGAACAAACAAGCTTTTATTCTATTAAAATCCATTTCTGAAAAATGCAGTGTACAAAGTAAATAAAAACAGGTCGTAATGATTTGCAAATATCTTAAATCTGTATTTTATTCACTGTGGAACATATTAAACATTATTTTTATTTAATAGCATCATTACTTCTCAAAATGTTGGGACAGTAATTGTTAAAATAAAAACTTCTAATTATTTAGATGAATTATCAGCAGGCAGGGGTAAATAAACTGGAACAATTTCAGAAATATGTTCCGTAAATAAAAACTGAAAACTTTGAATCACCTAATCTCACCAACAGATTATTATAATCTGAGCTCAGAGGCTGAAAGTCAGGATTAGATGGTTGTGATCTTCACTGCATTAAAACCAGGTCTTGGTTCTGTTCTGGACTCAGAACACTTCCATTAATCATTGTCTGTGAACAGTTCACCCTGCCATCCACAATAACTGCTTCAAGCTCTATCATACAAAAATACACCGTTCACTGTCAGTCAATGATTTAAAGTGAAAATCATCAAAATGACCACCTGTCTTGTTAAAACTGAAACACTTTCTTGATTTAAACATTTTAAATTTGATTCCTACGCTCCACTGCGGTCAGTTTTTATTACATTTTGTGTTGGATTATAATCCACACGTACAGGGAACCTGTCAGCAGTGTGCAGGTAGCTCAGGTGCTGGTAGACCAAGTCTGGATTCTTCTCCACTAAGTGTGAGTGTAGAGCCTGAACGATGAAGCTGATGGTGCTGGCGTCCAGCTGAGAGCCGAGGTACTGAGGAAGCAGCTCTGGTGACGTGGAGGTCAGCAGCTCAGCGCAGGCCCCAGTGTTCCTGCTGCAGCGTGCTGCGTTCAGGGACTGGCCGAAGTCGAAGGCGCTGGTGGGTTTGAGGTTGATGGTGGCGTCCTCTCCTGTGCAGGTGGTCTTCGAGTCGGGAACAGCTGGCTGGTCCTCCTCATCACCAACCTGAGGCGGGAGGGAAACAGGTTTGTGTGCGTGTTTAGAAACCGTAGGTTTCTTTTATCCAGAACGTCTCCAGGTTGGGCTGCGTCGAGAAGAATCAGCACCTCTGTGATGGCGACGCTCCTCCTGGGTTTGGCTTGTGAAGAATGGGCCAGACTCTGTCTGAGCAGCACTGTCACCTCCTCCAGCTCCTTCTCTGCCTCCTGCACGTTGGGGTCCAGCTGCAGGACTTCCTGCAGGTCTGAGCTGCAGGCCAGGTAGTCCTAAAGGAGAGAGAGAGCAACACGTGAGCTTTAAACAGCCCAGCCCTTTAAACACACAGCTGGTGTCAGAGTCAGACAGGGTGTGGCTCTGTTCACCTTCAGGCCTTTATTGGCCAGGGCTCGTCTGTAGAAAGCCTTCTTATTGGCTGGCTCCAGGGTCAGGGCTGCGTCACAGTCCTGCTTGGCCTCAGAGAACATGTCCAGCTTCAGGTAGCACAGAGCTCTGAAACCACACCGTTCACATTTATTAGAACTACAAACAGGAAGTTAAAGCCACATAGGAGGAGCGCCCCCTGGAGGCTCGCTGCTGTACAAGTCTAAGCCCCGCCCCTCTGTGTAAACAAACAAGACATTTCTCTGACTAAATACAAATAAGTAAAAACAAACAACACTATTTATGAAGCTGATGAGTCACAGGACAGCTGTTACAGGAGGTTATTTTCCTGAGCAGCTGTGTGGAGGTGTGGTGTTTGCTCTGGTGTGGCTGAACAGACAGACAGAGTGTTCTCACACACATCAGCAAACAGCAGCACACAATGGGTGACTTTTTATCTTGGCGTCAGCTTCCTGTTACTCAACAGTTTGCCTACAATAGAAAGAGGTGTGTGTGTGTGTGTGTGTGTGGGGGGGGGGGGGGGGGGGTGAACCCTCCTGCTGCACCTCCTTCACCTGCTGTAGGGTGATTCAGATGGAAGATAACACAGTTGGAAGCTTTGCCTGCTTTTTACCAACAACTCCTCCTAATGATCACCTCTAAATGACTTACCATACTGTACCAGCTTTATTTATAAAGCACTTTAAACACCCACAGGTTCTGTTCACATAATAAAACATTCATTCAATCATAGTCAATAGAAAAACTAAATAATTAAACATTAACATTACAATGTTTTGAGACCAGTCTCCTGGTCTTGGACACACAGGAGCAGCTGATCAGCTGACCTGAGGGGTCGTGACGGTTCGTAGGGATGCAGCAGCTCAGACAGACAGGGCGGGGCCGTTAAGCTTTCAAGGCAAACAGAAGAATTTAAAAAGGCAGCCCGTGCAGGGAGGCTAAAATTGGGGAAATGTGGTCAAAGTTTCGTGCGCCAGTTAAAAGACGACCATCAGCTTTTACCCCAAGCTTAGTAACAGTTGGCCTGATGTGCTGGATCCAGTGTTCCTACAGTTTAAAGCAAGCTAAGTTTAAGACTTTTAAATACCTTTTAATGCCAAGTGAAATTAAATTTAAAACCAATTTCATAATAAAACACAAATTTAAAAAAACTGTAGCACCAACTCATGAATCAAAGTAGTTTTGGTTGAAGTATTCAAATATTTTGCTAATAGACCGATTGTTTTTATCCATACCTAACTGCTTTTTCATTAAATATAGCAAAAACATTCTTAGCACTCAGTTTAACGACCCAAAATTTGGAGTTTTAGGACCCACAGCGGTGTCTTAACCCCAGTTTGCTGTAGATGAAACCTTGAAGTGTCTGTGACATCAAAATTTGTAAGAAAAGTTAATGCATTTTTGGAAAGACAACATTATTAACATATTATAAAATGAATTTCACATTGCTCAGATGAGCAGTTCATGAGATATTTGCATCTAAGTAACAGGAAGTGATGTCAAATGGGGATGTCTGCATGTGAATATTTAAAAAATAAATGTTACCAATTATTTTATTATTTGAGATGAATTACAGTCATCCTATTTACAATATGTTAACATTTTTAAGACTTCTGAAAGATTGATTTAAGATATTTTAAGGCTAATTAAAGCCTTATTTTTGGATTGATGAATTCAATGCCTTTTATTCTATTTAAGGATCTGAAGGAACCCTGTGGCTCAATGAACCAACGTCTACATCAGGGGTTTCAGTGGAGCTTCCAGAGACCCTCTCCTCTGTCTTACTGTCATGACACAAAACTCTAGACTTTCATGCTGTTATAAGTAAACAAAACATTAGAAGCAGCAGAAAAAGTGTCGGCTTTAAAGAGTGAACAGAAAGTGAGACGACAGGAGTGTGTGTGTTGGTGTAGCTGAGGCCTCCAACCTGTTGGTGTAGACAGCACACTCCTTTGGCTTTAACTTAAGGCATTCTGTGTACTTCCCCAGAGCTTCCTGGTACTGGCCCTTCTTCACAAATTCATTCCCTTCTTGCTTCAAAGCTGAGAAAAGGACTTCTGCTCTGCGCTCTGCAACACAAAGTAAAGTGGGGATTACTTCACATTGATTAGTCGTGTAGAAAACAGCTCCACTTCCCTCTCCCAGGTCATAAATTCTAACTGACGCCTGCAATACGTTTTAATTGGCCCGCCCTTAACGAACTCCGGGGTCCGGCCTTCTTCTGATGGATGCTGCGCTGGCTGGACACGAGGCACGAGAGGAAAGTCAGCAATCAGTCACTGCGTGAACTACCAGGAAATCGATGTGCTGCAGAGAATCTTCCTGGAGAAGAAAAACTGCCTGCAGCTCTGCTCTTTCTTTAGACTTTAATAGAAGCGGCTGCAGCAAAGTGCACCGTCAGCACGCAGAGTGGACACAGCCACTCGGACAGGAAGCCCATTTATTTCTGCTCCACCGGGAAAATAAGGAGCACATTTGTTCAGTATTAGCATTTAAATTCTGAACAAATGCTTTAAAATACTTAAAATTTAATCTAATTTATCACATTCTGTTTACAGAGTGACACTGAGTCAGTTTTCACACTGTTCTTTTCCTGATCACTTTGTGTCACCTTCAAATATCAAAGCTTGATGTAAATGTTTTAACTGATTTTGTACTTAATTTACTCTATTTTATATTTTATTCCCTCTTGTTTTTCTTTTTTTTTTATCATGATGTATTTAATTGTACTTTACGTTCTATCTGTGACTTTGGATCTGGTAATGTCTGTCCTGCTGCCAGTCTTGTTGAAAGAAAGATTTTTAATCTCAATAAGATCTACCTGGTTAAATAAATGTTAAATAAGAGTTAGAAACACTGAGATACTTGCTGTTTGTCATCCTGTGCTACTTTTAGCTTTTAGCTATTGCTAAATTTATTAATTCAGTTTCTTTAACAATCTTTAACAAGTCATTCAGGACTCAGCATTCACAACATACTTTTGCAGAACATGCAAACATTTTCTATTTATCTTTTAGGTATTCAGATTTTGCAAGTAAAATTCCAAACTGAAGATAAGGAAGACAAAACGTGCCACATGTTCAACCCAGCAGCTCCTTCAGACAAAAATCTCCATTCCTTAAAGGTCATAGGGACTTTCTCTCTTAACAAATTTTAATTGATTAGTTGAAGGCAATATTCTTTTATGAGCTTTATTTATGACTTGTAAAATACTAATTTTACAAGTCAAGAATTTCAACTGATAAAACAATATATCTGTTGGGTGACACAGGTCACAACCTGTTTGTTAGTAACCTGTTTGTTAGTAACCTGTTTGTCCACCATGTGGAGGCAGTGCTTATATCACCTAAAACTCCTCAGACAGAAGAAGTCTCTTGGACTACAAATTTCAATATCATCAATAATGAATGGAACTTTGATAGTTTTATTTTTGTTACAAAATATCATAGAATTTATTTTTATCTTAATTCAATGATAATTTATTAAGTTGAAACCAAGTTTGTACCTTTCTAAATCCTGTCTGTATCACCTCTAACATCTCTTCAGTATTTTAAAGTGTGTCATTAGCAAACAGAATACATTTTAAAAACTTTGACACCTTGACCAAATCATTCACTTATAAAATAAATAGTTTTGGTCCAAGCACAGAACCCTGAGGAACTCCACAACTAATATTACATCATTTTGTGAAACATCTATAAAAAGTAGTTAAATATCAGTGATGAATTGTGCTTTTCAGACACATTATTCTGAACAATTAGAGGAAAAATAGTTTATTCTGTTCCCAAAACCTAAACAGAGTCTGGAGGACAAACGCTGGATAAAGATTTGGAGCCGTCCTCACAAACAGCTGAATATGACAGTGATGGACATTAAGAAGGTAGATTGATTATTATGATTTTATATATTTATATTAATAAAAAACCTTCATCAAAGTTTAATATTTAAAGCTAGCTGAGATTGGTTTTGTGTGTAAATCCTTTTTGCCCCCTTCAGGTATCAGAAGTTGATTCTTCAAATACAATGATCAGTAATAATGAACTAATTAACACATTTAATCTGTTATTTAATGTAAAATATTCACTCTTAGTACAAACTGAACTGTAACAATGAATTGACTGCATGAAAACCTGAACTACAGTAACTCTAGTTTCTAAGAATCTATTTCGTTTATATCTAAGTTATATATGAGCACAAGTTTATTGGACTGTTTTATTCTTCCTCTGGCTGAGGAAGACTTTGGTCTTTAGCTTCAGTTTCTCAATGACCTCCTTCAAATAAACTTCACTGAACTGATGTGCGACTCATTAGAGAAACTCATTGTCTGCTGATTCAGCAGAACAGCCTCACCAAATGCATCTGCTACAGCTGTCAGTTTCTTTACTGCAGGTCATGTGAACGTTTAGGCGTCATGTCAACTGTAAACAAATTTACTTCACAAAACAGCACAAACAAACACGCCCAACCTGACAATATTCTTAAGATTATTAGCAGAATATTTACAGCATTGGAGTGAGTTAATAAGTGTCCTCATCACTGTAACCAACCTGCATCCTTGGCAGCCTTTTCTGCCCGGGCCTGCAGGACCTCGGCGCTGGGCGGCTCCTCTCTGCGGTGCTGCTGAGCCGACAAAGGCACCAGGGGGATCTCTGGAAGATTCTCTCTCCACTCTGAGCCGTCCTGCTCGATCAGCAGCCGGGTGATCCTGAAGGACACGGGTCATGGTTTAAAACAAAACAAAAGAGAGAGAAAGACAGAGAAAATTTTGGTTTGTCTGCAGTAAATCTTGCTGACATACTGTATGATAGTGTCTGGAAATGTTACCACGTTAACTATAAAATAATTAATATTAAAAATTAAATCAATTCTACAGAGCTGTATAACAAGCTAATAAAAAAGCTAACATCTTGGTGAATGAACTGAACAATAAAGAGAACTAATAAAAGAAGGTAAAAGCTGCTGCCAGTGGAGCATTAAGGTCTTCATAAATGCAGACTGAAAACTACGGCTCAAACTGAAAGTCATGTGAAAACTAAAAAAAATCTTGAACTGTGAGCAGCAGAAGACCTTGACAGTCACCTGTAAATCTTTATATTTCTAGAGTATTTCTTCCGTTTTTACGAAATATAACTAAGATTTATGAGAGCTGGGTGTGTTCTATCTCTGCATGCTGCGGAGGTCAGAGAGAAAAGGAAGATTCCTACAGCAGCGACAGACAAACTGGGTGAAAAAGAACAAAACTACCTTAAGATGTTAATTTTTATACAAGCTGATGTGGCAAACATGTGGCAGTGAGAAGAGTTTGTTTGCAAAGGATCTGAACATTTGGAGGGCTTAAAGAGTGACATCATCAACACACTTTGCATCAGACATTGAAAACTAGAAACAGGATTGGCTGCAGTGCAATTTTTAAGTCTCGCTCTTACATGTAATGATATTTTTCTCACTAAAGAATCAAAAAACACTTGAAATGTTACTTTCAGGTCTTGATTTTCATAAGTTTACATGAGTCTTACCTTGCTGTTGTATGTTTAAATGTGAATTTTTAAAACAAATGTTTAGTTTCAATTGTTACACCTTGATTGACAACTTTGTTAACGATTTGGGAGGGTGTGTAGGCGGGACTTTTGTACTGAGGGTACAGCCCCATGTCTCAGAAAAAAAAAGAAAATATAAAGAACAACATTTTGCCAGTGATGCAGTTTGTTCATCTTTATCATAGTCAATGATTGACTCTTAAATAAAATAAACCTGACATTCCTGTAACTTTTTAAATGAATGCAATACCTTTTAAAGCTCGACTGTTTTTCATTTAGTTGAGTCAAGACTTTAATTATGACTGAATGTTCAAACATTGGATCTGGATCAGGATCATGATCTGGATCACGATCAGGATCTGGATCAGATCAGGATCAGGATCAGGATCAGGATCAGGATCAGATCAGGATCTGGATCAGGATCTGGATCTGGATCTAGATCAGATCAGGATCTGGATCAGGATCAGATCAGGATCAGGATCAGGATCTGGATCAGATCTGGATCTGGATCAGAATCAGGATCTGGATCAGATCAGGCTCTGGATCAGGATCTGGATCAGGATCAGGATCAGGATCAGGATCTGGATCAGGATCAGGATCAGGATCTGGATCAGGATCAGGATCTGGATCAGGATCTGGATCAGGATCTGGATCAGGATCAGGATCTGGATCAGATCAGGCTCTGGATCAGGATCTGGATCAGGATCAGGATCTGGATCAGGATCAGGATCAGGATCTGGATCAGGATCAGGATCTGGATCAGGATCTGGATCAGGATCTGGATCAGGATCAGGATCTGGTTCAGGATCAGGATCAGTGAAACGCTCCTCAGGGTTTGCAGCCTTTCAGCTGGTACCTGTTGACGCTGTCGTTTGCTGCCTGCACGCTGCTGTCGATCTGCAGGACGGTCTTGTAATCCACATAGGCCTTTCGGTAGCGCTCCAGGGACTCGTAAGCCATAGCTCGACGCAGGAGGGGCTTTAAGGAGAACGGCTGCAGCTCCAGGGCTCTGGGGAGTATAAATAGATAGAATTAGACGAGCACAAAGGATCAGGGCAGTAGCAGGAGAAGCTTGTGTTTGAACACCTAAATTTAGAATCACTTTATGTTAAAAGGCTTTTTTTAGCAGGGTCTATTAGTGCAGTGGTTCCCAAACTTTTCAGCTTTTGACCCACAAAATACCAGCAGCAAAGACCTGTGACCCCAGCTATTGTTGGTTGATGAACACTGTTTTCACGTCAAATAAACAAGAGCATAGCAACATTATTTATTATGCTTTTTCTGTCCATTTTAAGTACAATAACTTTACTCTTGTAACAACAAAGGCAAAAAAAATATTGTTAGTTGTAATTTTTTATTGTAATTAATTCAGAAAATCTTTTCAGGACCCCACCTTGATGTTCTGGGACCCCACTGTGGGTCCCGACCCCAACTTTGGGAACCACTGTATTAGTGCACACACCTCTTTCAAACTGCACCTTTTGATTTAGTTTAAAATGTTGATCCAGATTCTGAGCAGCTTGTCTCAGGTTTGATGATGTTTCGGTTCTTATCTGTGGAGTTTTCACATTTAAAACTGAGACGTGTGAGAAGCTAAATGCTTAAACTGTTGCTCTGCTCGGGTGAGCTGTGCTCACGAGCAAATCACTCTCCCTCCAGAGGGTCAGCGGGGTCGTTGCACCGTAATGCACGTGACTAAAACATTCTCATGTTGAACGGGCCGACTGCTGCTGATGTGCTGCTCAGGATGGGAGACTGTGACGAAGCAAAGATTCTGCACAGTCTGCTGGCTTCCTTAGATTTATCTTTTTTTGTGTACAGTGCTCTGAGACAACAATTGTTGTGACTTGTTGCTATGTAAATAAACTGAATTGAGCTTATTAAACTTAATGTTTTCATGGCTTGACCAACATAAGATGTCTAGAGATAGGCACTCCTTCAAGGAATGGCACGCAGATATACAGATTGTGTATGTAATATTGTATAATGGAAGCTGTAAATATTTATCCACATATGGTTTGGTTTATGCTAAGTTTTAGATAGACCTATATTTTTCTTTTACTTTCATTAGAAAGTGTGTTTACATGACAACATTACATCTTTGTCTTTCAAACGTTGAACTAAACTGGACTGACTGGACGGGTGGAGCAGTGAGGGTTCATTGTTGAGATAATATTTTATTTTTAAGATGTTATTTCTACAAACATGACATCAAGGAAAGTGCAACAGCTGTACATTAGTCAGACAAACAGAAAAAAACAAAAAATTAAATTGATCAAAATTTCTCTTAGATCAAAAAGTGTTTTATGCATCATGATTTTTTACAGTTTCTCCATAGAATAAAGGGGGAAAATCTCCCAGTTTGTTTTGTATTTTTGAAAACAAGACACAGACTAGACCCTATCAAGAGTAGGCAGGTATAAGCCTTGGCTTCAGCCTACTTCCATTTTTGTTAAATAATTGATTTGTATTTGTAAAATAAATTTTCATTTTGTTTTCTTTTTCTTGTAATGTTGTAAATTTACCAAAATAAATCTAAATGTAAAATCTAAAACCATATTTTGCAGACAGCATCATTGTCCTCCAGGTTTTTCCGGTTTTGCAACATATTTTACCCTCAGGTTTCCAGGGCCGAATGCTGAGAAGCATTTGACCATGAAGTCTTCCACAAACTCTGGTCCACAGCTGGGTCTTACTCTCTGCCACTCTTCCAACGATCTTAGACTGGTAAAAAACCTGGGCTACAGTTTTAGTGACTATGTCTCTTCCTGCTGAAGTTTCTACCCTATAAGAGTCTCTGGAGTCCTGGTGGTCTCCCTCACTATTCTCCTTCTGTCACTGTTTTAGGATGAACTGATCTTGGTAGATTTACACCATCCCACATTTCTTCCATTGAACATGGATTTAAAGTAGACACATGATGCTTTAAAGCCATCTTTTTCACATTTAAATCCATCGTTTGATGTCTATTTAAAGTGGAACTGCACTGCTTTGGTCTGAATTCCACCTTACTGTAACTCCACAAGCCCCGCCCCTTTTCTGAGCTGCGTCTCAGAGCAACTCGTTTTGAGGCTGTCTCTTTAAATCCAAACGAGGTGCTTCACAGCCCGCCCCCCTTCAGCTCCCAGACCAGTTTATTCTAGTTTGATAGAGGGGTTTACGACTATATAGCTGCACAGAAATGTTTGATTTATAAATTATTAAAAGATGTCAACAAGGGAAGACTTGTCCATCCAGCCTGACATGTTAGAGTCTGACCCAGAACCAGAGGAGAATGAAGACCCATAAACTGTAGTTGGTACGTCCAGACCTTATTTAGAAGTTCTGTTGCAAATACAGTACTGTGACGTAATAGTTCAGAAAACTTCATAGAAATTACAGAAAACTGAACGAGTTAAAAAATATGACAGAAACAGAATATAACGACGTTTACTCAAGTAAAAGTACACATGAATAAATGTATTTCCTTACTTTCCACCTCTGCTTAAAATGGTCCAGACCAGTTCTGAAGGTGGTTTGAGTAAAAACATTTAAATGTAATTGAGCCCAGTCTCACATATGTTCAGTGACATCTGAATGAAGTAACTGACAGATTTTAGTGCAGAGTCTGAATGGTGTTTTTAGGAGGTTAATATAGAACAATAACTAAAGGGTTGAGCTGCTGCTGAGCTTCTGCTGCTCATCTTATAGACACATTAAACTGACGCTGACCGATCTCACTGTATGAAGTTAAAAACATAAAATCCCTCTCACCTCGTGCAGTCCTGTATGCAGTCTTGACTGTTTCCATCTTTCAGGTAACACGCAGCTCTGTTAGAATACAGAATACATAGATCCTCTGGACTATCAATACCTGTGAAGAAAGTCCATTATTGTAAGATTCCTTTATGTTTTATTTACCACAAACATAGACATAAAACACACAGAACCTCATAACTTGAATAAACACTAAATGTGTTAGTTAACACATTTAGATCTTTATATTTTCAAAGGTCTAAATCAATGCTCATTTGTTGTTTAGAGATTATCAAACACTTTACTAAAGTCACACAGATGAAGTGAAAAAATGTGAGAAATAACACCTACAGTAAGTGATTTGCATTTGTGTGTGGGTTTATGTTGCAATGCTCGGTTTCTGTTCTGAGGACATTCTGAAAATTTCAGTTTGCTCCAACACTGGAAGAGTGGCTTTCACAACAACATGAAACTCTGACACTTCTGCTTAAATTAGTGTGATACAGTAAATCTATTGGTACATATATTTGGGAATGTTTTCTTTGTTTTGTATATATAAAAAAAATCAGACATCCCACAAACTATAATTTCTTCTTCCTTGGGGTTAATGCTTCCCTTTAACAACATTTCTTTTTGTTTGTACTTATTCCAGATATTAGACACAGCTGACCGTAACAAGCAGCATCTTATGTTCCACAATAATTTATCTTTAAAATTTAGCCTAAAATGGATGAACTGGGAATAGCTGTGGCTGCATTGTCTTCCAGAAGTTTCAAATGGATTTTTGTTTTTAAATTACTAGCCAAGCAACTGGTTCCTTATTGGAACTACACACCTCCAGAGGTATCAGATCAGTAAATCTGTTGACAACGGAGCATTTATGAGGTCTCAGCATACTACGTGAGGAAGACCTGGGGATCCCTAGAGAAGAGGAGCGAACCAACTTAGGGCAAAGCGGCAGAAGATGGATGTTTGAGGCACAAAATGACTGTCCTAGTGAAGAAGGGAACCACACCACACCATGAGCAGACTGAGCCTCCACACAGTAAATGTCTGTAGGACACTGAGGAACATCAACACCAGAAAGGCAGCAGGACAACAGGTGTTCAAAGAATGTGCTTTCTTCCACCATAAGTGCAAATAATTTTAACAACTTCCTGATGCAAGCTACAGTTCCCTTTGGTTTAAGGCTGTCACTATTATACCAGCACCTGGAAAAACAACTGTAACCAGCCTCAGCAGCATCTGCCTGATGTTGCTCACACCATATTTCAATGAACTTGAACTTCTTGAAGAAGTTTCATAATTCTCAGCTTTGTTTAACTGACATTTCTGATGTTTGACCCATGATTCATGTCAGTCAGATCTCCAAGGTGTGAGCAGATTTAATCTGAAGCAGGTGTTTGTTTAGAACTGCAATTCACAGTGATTCTCCTCAGAATTGAGTGACTCCATATATTTTCCCTCTACTCGATATAAAAAGCAGTTGTGACTGACTACAACTGTTCTTTCATCCTTTTTGATGCCAGAAAACTGGAATTCTAAAAAATTACAGTGTTGTGGTATTTTCTGTAGATAAAATTTAAAATTTACAAATAAATCCTCAAAGAGTGGCTATTTCATAATTTTTTGCCAGGATTTGTACACCGTAAGGGTTTTGTGTTGTCTGTTTGTTACACTGACAGATTTTCAGTTTTACCTCTAAATGCAGATTTTTGTGGAACCCCTATCAGGGAATGTGTCTGCAATTTACATCACTTTATCTACTGTACCCAATTAATATTTATATGATGACTCCAGGTTGAACAAATCTCAACTATTTTAAAGTCATTATTTCTTTAGATTATGAAACAGCTTATTCCCTCTAAGCACATATTCTGTTTTTTTTACTTTTCTTTACACTTGTCCAACAGGATTTCTGTTTTCATCACTTTCACAGAGAAAATATGTCTGCATGTTACTGACAGCAACATTCTTCTTCAGTTTAACATTCCAGCTCTTCAGATGAACTCAGATTATGAATGTGCAGCTGCAGTGAGGTACAGTAGATCATTTTACAGAATGTCTGAGTGTCTCTATGAGTGAGATATTTGTACTTACTCAGTTTCCATTCTAACATTCTGTTCTTTTCCAGACTGAAAAATTTAAAACTTTTTCTGGTCAAATGTTAAACCATGGCTGACATCAAAGTTTCAGTTTTGTTCAAACACTGTGAAGTTTTATTCAAATGCTTATGTGAAAATATAGACCCCAGACCCCCTTTTTGAGACTTTGAGGGGATAAACACCTAGTTACTATATCATATATGCATTTTCTCCACAAATATACCTTTTTTTCCTAACATTTGAAAAAAAATCTAAATGCAAATTTCACAAAAAATATAAGAATATTTTCTATCAGTACAAAAAAAATCTGAGCTATACTTTAAATTAATATTTTATTTAGCTTGAAAGCTAAATACATATTAAAAATTTCCTAAATGACACAATAGAGACAAGATCTCTATTAGTAGCAGCAAATAAAAAAATTAATATTTCTATTTCAGTTACTGGAAGTTAGCAATCTAATTGCTATATGAACCAAAAGTGGACATCATGTTTACTATAAATAACATAGCCACTTTCAAAAATAGATTTTTCCCTAGTATGAAACACTTATGTTGCTCTGTACTCTGACATATAATTTCTTTATTTATCTATACATGGAAACTACTAGTGCAGGTTTACTTGTGGTTCCTGTCATAATCTGTGTTTATTGTCCTTAGTTTTCCAGTGTTTCTACTCTCCTGTGTATCTCTGCCCTGCTCCAGCCCCGCCCATGCTCACCTGTTTTCTCTTGTGTCTCCCCAGGTGTTTCCCATTGTCTCTCATTAGTTCACCTTCATATTCTGTGTTCTGTCCTCTGTGCCTTGTCTGATCATTGTTCTGTTTTCACAGTCAGTGTGGTGTCGCGCTTACTCCTCGTGCCAGTCGTTCTTTGTGAGTTCTTATAAGTTTTTGCTGCCCCAGCAGCCCTCCTTAGTTTATAATAAATCCTTTATTTTTTTTTTGGGATTTTTGCCTGTGCCCTGGGTTTTTTCCTGCCTGAACCTCACAGTTCCTAGAGTTTCTAAAGGTAGAATGGGAGGCAGAGCTGGAGGACTTCACTTTGCTGTATTAATTTCTCTGCTCTCCATATTTATATTTGCAATAAGTACTGTGTTTTTCTTTTTTTGTCCTATTGGAATCGTCATAGAAAAACAGAGTCTTCAGTCGGAGGCTTCTTCAGTTTCATTGTAATACAGACTGTTACAGAAGATCTTTCCTGCCAACAGCCATCACCATCTACAATAACTCTTGAGTTAAATAAGTTACAACAACATCTAAATTCCCTCTGGGATCAATAAAGTATTTTTGAATTGAATTGAATTGAATTTGAACTACACCTGGACCTGTCCTCATCCTATGGGTCGGTTCTGGTAGAAGTTTCTTCCTGTTGTAATAAAGTTGATCCTCTTCACTGTCTGAATCGTGCTGCTCAGGATGGGGGATTGTGATGAGATGAATATTAAACACAATCTGCTGGCTTCATTAGTTAGATACTAAAAGGCATTACTTAAGGCTTTGTATGTGAGTACTATTTAATATAAATGAAATGAACTAAATGTATTTGGATTTGAAACTGAATCTGTTTTGAACTGAACTGAATTTATGATTTGAACTTGTTTTTTTCTCTTGTATTGTGTTCAGAGATAACATTGTATGAATTAGTGCTATATAAATAAACTGAATTTAAATAAAATCAAATTCCACACTTTTCAAGATTGCGCTTAATTTATATGCTCCAGTTGAAGTCTAAAATAATCATTTCTCATTGTGTTATTTGAATATGGTAAAACATAAATCTGGGTAATTTTTTAATGAAAAACCTAAGATTTCCTAATATTCATTGATGCTGCCCAAATGGTCCATCATAAAACCTTCCTAAAACTTCAGAATTATTGCTCTTATTTACTTCAGATAACCGGCGTTCTGGTGAAATTATTGCTGTATTCTATGGAGGACTTTACGAGACTTTTTAACCAGACAGGCGATTTCAATTGTTAGCTTTGAATACTTTGACTTGCCATATCCGCCTTACCTGTACCCCCGCCTGTTTATCATGGCTTTTGAGGCTCATTATACAGGTAAACGTCCAAAGGGGTTGACATGTATGCTATGTTATATCCTCACAATGTCTGAAACAATAGCAGCTGTGGTGATACTTACCCTTTTGATGAAATCTCAAAGTCTTAGATTTATTTTGATACCAAGATTATTTAAGTAGAGTTTGTAAATGCTAAGTAACACTCGGTTACATTTAGGCAGGTTATTTTGAGCACAAACTTCAAGAAAACCCAAAAAGGATTATTTCTATTTTGATCTGAGGCTGTTTGATTACAGTCTGTGTGAATTAATGAACCACTTTGAAATCATTCTGCTCAGCTGTGTTGAGTAATTCTGGCAGTCTACAGAGTTTGGTGGTACATTGAGCCTGAAAAGCAGCAGTTCCTCATTCATCCTCTTCCTTCCTGTAAGAACTGAAGCCGCGGTCCTTCAGTCACAACGTGTGGTTCGTGGTCATGTGATTTGGATAGAACAGAGCTGAGCGGCTTAGCATGAGGCTAAAACAGAAACCCTCTCAGGACAGCCTCACTGTGACGCAGTGAGTCATTAAACGCACCACAAGAGGCTGCGAGGGCTGTTCTTGATAAAGCTGGAACAGTTTAAAGGTTGTTGCTCTCTGATGTGGACTGCATTGATGTGAGATAACTTTAGATTTAAAAAAAGGTCTCTTTGATGTTTGGTTTCTTGTTGAATGACTCTGCAGTGTGAAGAGACAACACAAAGAGAACAGAAGCTCTAACAAACTAAGTTTAGCCTCGTGACCTTTGATTTACAGCTACAGTGGCCAGTCAAAGTCTCAACAGCACTGATAATTACACACAAGGATATGTTCAGTCAGTTGTGGTGATGACAGGGCAGGTGAAGAAACATGAGTCGAATGACTCATGACTTTTTTGTCCCTGCATGTTCATGACTGAGTTATAACACTTTTAATGTTCGACATGCTCAGTGTTAAATTCAGTTTTACATGGGTTCACACTGTGTGTAAACTTCCAGTAACCTGGGATCAGGACAGAACAGTGAGGACTTCTTACCTGAGTCTGAGTATCCCTGAATGGCCTGTGAGTATTTCTCCAGTGCATCAGCAAACTGTCCATTTTTAAACAGCAGGTTCCCCTCGTTCTTTAGCCTGGACAAATGTGGTGGCAGGGCTCCACACGGAGCATCAAGATTGACAGTTTCTTCTGTTTTCCCTCCACCTGCACTGCTACGATCACCCGGCAGGGAAGCTGTCGATGGCGTCGGATTGGAACCGTTTGCCACCTTCTCCTTTGACTCCTGTGGGACTTTGTACTTGTCTGAGCTGCCCCCTTTGCTCTTCCAGTGTCCGTGATGGTGGAAGTTGCTGGACTCAGTTTGTGGACCCCCGTCCCCTCTGCTGTGGGGCTTTTTCTGAGCGTTGCCCATGTCTCCCAGTTCGGCAGGAGCAGCAGAGCTCTCCTCCCCTCCCACAGGCTGCTGGCTGGGTTGAACCGGACGAGCTGGAAGAGAGGCAGAGGGAGGGAGAGGTGAGGCAGGAGGGAGAGCAGGAGGAAGCACACTGACAGGAAGGAGTCAATGGTTACATCACAGCTGGGGGTGGGGGGAAGTTCAAAGAGGGAGTTACAGGAAGTACTGAATTACAAAAGAGCCTGACAGGGGAGGGGATTACCCACATGCACATTATATCACATCACCCAACGAGACAAGAGGAATTTCCTCTATTTATAGCACAGCACACTGATATTTAAAGACAGAGCCTGTCTGCTGCCAGGAACATAGACAGATGGTCTGTGGGATAGCTTTAGCTTTAGCTTTAGCCAGGCAGCTATAGCAGAAAGTCAAACCCAATTCCAGAGAAGTTGGCACATTGTTTAAAATGTAAATAAAAACCAGGGTTGGCCCGTAGGCAGTGTAGGCAAATGCTAAGGGTGCCGTCCATCTAGGGACTAGGGGGCGCCACAAATGGGGGACAAAAAATATTTTATATATTTTTATCAGAGTATATTTGATCTAGTCTGCAGAATAATCACTGGTTCCTCAGCTTTATGAAAGTAAATTGATCTGTGGGTTTCTCAGCTACTTTGTTTCTACATGAGGAGTTATACACTGCAGAGGATGTTTTATGATAAAAGCATCATATGATGCAATCATGACTAACTACTGCGACTCAGTGTGTAAACAGAACACAAAATAAAAAAAAAAAAGGAAGTTTCAGTTTTGATCTCAGATAAAGTTCAGGTTAATATCTGGTTTTCAATGTTTTACCTTCATAAAACCTGCTTTACAAGGATAAAAAAAATTATATCAAAGACTTTCATTTGAATGTAATTGGTATGGCAGTGAGATTTAGAAAATTATAAAAGGGGTGCTGCCTTATGTTTTGCCTTGGGTGCCAATTGGCCAAGTAGGGGTCTCTGCAGTACATAGGGGGAGTTTCTTGTTATGCAGGCAGAGTTTGTCCTAAATATGATTAATGGAGTTGGTGTGTGGGCGGAGCTTGGCAAAACTATGATACTAGGTCTTCAATTTGATTTTTAACTTGGAATATTTTAAGCTGTTTTCAGCATTTTGTATTATATATTTTATCTTCCTTGTTGTTTTATTGTTTTAAAACTTTTATATTGTTAAAAGCCTATCTGGGGATAAGCACTGCAAACTAACTAAGGCTATAAATGTTATAGTGTTCTGTACTTGTTACACTTTTCCCTATGCAAATACAGTAAGCTAAAGATAAAAAGAATTGACTTGTGGGACAGTTTAAAATAGGAAGTAATGGTAATAGTAAAATATTGTGAACATGTAAATATGATTTATTGACTTCAAATTTCATGCGGCAAGCACCTTCCTGGTTCACGTTATGACTAATATTAAGTCATATTAATACAGTGATCTTTTCACAGGCTGGTTAGGGCTCTTTTGACAGAGTTGTATAGTTACGCGTCCCACCACATGTGCGCGTTCAAATTTTGTACAGCTAGAATTTTCCGGTCTCAAGTGATGACTAAAATGAATATTTAAATTTAAAGATATAGGTGCTTTCTGGCTGTTTCAACTAAAGTAATCAATTCAATCAATCACGTTTCAAACAAACTACACCCACAAAAGCCAAACTTGGACAAACTCTTCCCACAAAACAAGAAATCCCAACTTAGCGACTGAAGACCCTCTTCTCAAACTGCCACAACAGAACAATGTAAACAGATCAAATGTTTGTCAAGTTTTTTTTTTGTTGCAAAAAATACAGGTAATTTTTAATTTTATTGCAAGTACTCATCTGCTGAACATCTACAGCAGATTAGCTTCTGGAATCAACCTGACTCATCAAGGCTGTGAAGCTAAAATACCTTAAAAACTCAGCCGCTGTTACATGTTCTGACCTAAGATTTGGTGCGGTACTAGCCCAAACCGATCCCAACACATATTCTGAGTGCTAACTAATTTGTGTTTTAAAATGTTGCCATTAATTATTTGAAGTCAACTCTGTCAGCTGGCAATAAATGAAAGTTTTACAAAGTAATCTTTGGATGTACATCCACAACTCTTTCTGGAGTCACTCAAGATGGCCACCACAGCTAATCAACGTTAACTAACACAAAAATTACTATAACTAAATTTAAAATATTAAGCTGCATATTGAAGAGTGATTCACAACACAGACTCTGAGCGTGACACCTATCATATCACACATGATACATATTCTCAAGATTTGACCAGAACAACTTCAACTCCATCATTTCTCATTATAAGAAAATCTTTGTCTAAAACTCTGACATGAAAGGCAATATGGCTTCAAGGTTTTTGGATGTGTGTTTTACAAACCCACAATAAACACATCCAGACAATATAACATAAATGCCGAAATGCATAAATGCATAAATGAATTTATAGTTTATAAAATGTTCTGACCAATTGTTTTATTTGTTAATAAAAGTATGATTTTTGTTCTGTGAGTCTGTGTGTTAATAAGAAATCACAGTACTGATGTTGTGGTGTTTCAGTCTCACCGGTCTGTTGAGGACGCTCCTCTGTGGAACTGGTGCTGTTTTCTTCTTCGACTTCCTGGATGAGGATTTGTTTGCCTCGTTGCAGCTCCTCTGACAGACCTTTTAACATCTTCTTCTCATTTTTAGACAGAAGTTGCAAAAAAACAAAACAAACACACACACAAATCATTTAGATGTTGGGATTTGTCAGTGGAAGGAACCAAACTGGTTCCTGCAAGTCAACAGAAACCAGGTTTGGTACCCTGACCACCCATGTGAAGTACAGTGATCAGGCTAAAAACTTTGTAGTATCAGGAATATGTTCTTTATGCAAATACAGAGACACCTAGTTCTACAAACACTAATGAACACGCTTCATTACTTCCTTACAGTGGCTGCAGTGTTGTGTGGCTCTTTCTTCAACACCAGCCTCAGGTCTTCAGAGGCCAGTTGGAATTGACCCAAATGATTATAAACAGTGGCACGGCACAGCAGAGCTAAAATAGAAAAATACACAATATATTGCATCTATACAATTTTGACCTAAAGGTATGACTCAGACATGTAAACTTATTTGAATCACTACATTAAATTGACATTAAATAAAAAAAGCACCTTTTATATTGCCTGGTTGTAGCTGGAGCACTTGGTGACAGTCCCTCAAGGCATTGGGCCAATGCTTTAGGTTGATCTCTGCCTGAGCTCTGTTGTTGTATGCAGTAACAGTGGGGACAACTGAAAGGCTTCTGTAATACAATTTAAAAAATTAACTTTTAATTGCAATAAAGTGATCCCAAGACCACTTACAGGAATGTGTGTTTAGCAGAAATTAAACCATTCAGTAAATTAAAGAAAGGCATCTCTTGAAAGACTGTGCAGTAGATTATTACTGAATCAAATATTAGCTTTAGCTTAATGAGTTGTGTTGATAAGCCTTGGTGGCCATCTTCAATTGTAGATTTAGACATTATGTGAGGTTCATTAAAATCTGTGCAGTGATTCAGTTATTTTGCTAAAAAAATCCTGTGTTGCGAATGATGTTCAACTATTAACGTCGAAAATATAGCTTAAAATAAAATGACTGATTTTAGCCATTTTTGTGTTTACTAAGGTCAGTAGGCTGTGGCAGCCATTTTGAATTGAGTTGACTCCAAAAGTTCATTGGTTATGGATGTTCGTCCACACGTTTTGAGAGTTTTGTTAAATTTCACTGAGTCATGACATTATGTTAATGCTACAAACAATCAAACACCTGAGCTAAAACATGATTGCCGTTTTGCTTTCAGACGATAAACACGTCTGTCTGTGACTCTTAGAAGGGAACATATTTGTGTTAAATAAGTCATGTAGTGAATCAAACCTGGAATAGTACGCAACCGCCTCTTCATAGTCACGTGCTCTGAAAGCTTCGTTGCCTTTGTCTTTTTCACGATTTGCTAGAAGGAGCTTTTCCTGCTCTGACAGCCCTGAAAACACACACACTCACACTCACACAGGAACTTAAGTACTATATTTCACATTTTTGTAATTACTGTAAACCACATGTGCATTGTGGTGCAGAGTTCATTACATGAGCAATCCACTTCCTTCTTGATTTTATGATGTCCCGTCTTTAGAATAGCTGGTGGGTCATTTTTGATCACGTTCCCATCTATTCTGTCACACTCTTTTTCCACATCAAACCTGACAATAGAGAAATATGGATAAAGAAAAATATCCTGCCAAACAATAGCCTGTAGCAGCACACACTGTTTAGCTATGAATCACTGTAATTATAGAGGCTTAACTCAGAAATCAGAACCTGTGATTAGTCGTGTCCACAGCTGCTCTAATTGTGTGTTGTCTCTTTTAAATTTTGTAAGGATTCACTTACTTGTACCATTCCCAATAATCCCGGGGAAGAGATGGTTTCGAGGGATTTCTTTTTTCTTTTGGAGCTGAATTCTGCAATAACAAAAATACTTTATTCAAAATCTGTTTTAAATGGCTTCATCATGTTTGTATAGTGAACATGGTTACCTCGGAGAGTGGGACAAAACAACTGGAACTCCTTACAGGTGGTACTTTCTTTTTCACTGGGTCACCCAACATTGACTCTTGTTTAATCAAAGTTTCAGTTATTTTGGTTTCTTCTTCCCATGTCTGTAAAACACAAAATGTGTTTATGACCTCAGATAAACTGTAGCGCAGAGCAAAAACTTTAAAGCCACACTCATTCCTGAGCACTAGTGATGCACCAATATGAATATTTCAGCCAATATCAATATCCGATATAATTATTGCTGTTATGGCCGATAACTGATATTTACGATATTACACATATACTCATGTATTATACATATACGCACAAACACACTTGGGTCTTTTTTGATACGGTAAATAAACGACCAGACCTCACATGGCTCCCTACTTCAGTTATTCCTGGATGAACAGCATCAATATCACTATTATGATCAAACAGATGCCGCTCAACCAACCATCTCTCCTCCCAAAACAGGAGAACAAAGCTAAAAAGTGGGAAATCAATATCGGCCCAGTTTTAAATATTGGGCCGATACCGATTATCCTAAAAAATGACCAATATCAGCAGATACTGATATCAATACTGATATATCATGCATCCCTGCTGAGCACCGTACCTTTAACTCATCCATGGTTTGGCTCCATTCATCTGTAGAGAAGCTGGCTGCTGTGGCTGCTGGGATTTCTTTCCTGAGAGCTCTGCTATCAGGATTCAGCTTCTCCAAGTGACTCTCACAGAATGTAATTAGATGAGGATAAACGCCTTCTTTACCAGACCTTCAAAAAAAAAAAAAAAAAAAAAACGTTTTAAACTATGTAAACTCACGGATATTTTAAGCCAACTTTGCATTAGATTATTATTTACTCGATAACCTTTGAGTGTACACTGACTGACTACAGAGAAAGACTAATTTCAGTAGATGTGTATCAAATAATTTTATGATATACTGTATAAATATTCCATTATTATTTTCCTGTTTCACAAAGCATTGCAACAGAAAGCAGCAATCTTCATTTCACTTCCTCACAAATGGATCTAGTTGATCATATTCAAACTTTAATGCAAGCATCATTTGATAAAACTGGCCTTCTGAAAAAGAAAGTCATTAGTTGGCTGTAGCTGGCTCCTTGGTTAAAATCAGAGCTGCACATCTTAAAATAAACAACTGGAAAGCAAGTGAGAAAATGGTGATCCATTCGCAATTTTATTGAATCTAGAGAGATAGCCTGCTAACATACCAGACATATATTTACATCTTGACTCGGTCTAATTTTAGACCAGTTTTCATGGTTGGCTTGGGTTTCCGGAGTTATCAAGCTGGAGGACAAACTGACCACATTTTCTCACTCTGCTGCTGTCTTTACTCGCTCTTTATTGAAAACCAATAAAATAAAAATAAAGTTTTTTCTCTACACCAAGAGTGGAAAAACGTTAATTGGTTGAGAATGATGTAGCGTCCGCACAAAACTCTCTGTTACCTTAAAACTTCAAGTATAAAACACTTACCTGAGTACTCTCAAGATCTTCTCCACGTATTTTACATCTTTGCATTTGTCAATGTAATCGTAGTCCAGGTGCTCCACAGGAACCTTCCCACAGGGGTTAGAGGTTGGGCCTTGAAGACCGTCTGTACCCGTACCCGTTTTGTCCTCCATCATCAGGAAGAAATAGCTAAAGAAATAACATTTGAATAACATTTGAAAAGACACAGCTGAAACATTTTGTAGAAACTGGGCTGTTAAAGTAATAGCCAATACTAGCAAAAAGCCAAAAACAGAAAAGGGTTAGCTAAAAACTATAAATAGCAAAAGGATTGCTAAATGTATAAAAATGCCAGCTGAAAGCTGAAGCAAAAGACTAGCTTAAGGCTAACAGTAGAAAATGACTAAATAAAAACTAAAACTATCAAAATGTCAGCTAAAAGATAAATTTATAAAAATGTTAGTTAAAAGCTAAAGGTCTGCTAAAAGTTTAAACATTAAAAAGCTAAAAGTTAGCAAAAGGTTTGCTAAAAGTATCAAAAAGAGTCAAAAGCTACAAAACTATCAAGTAAACACTAAATAGCAAAAGACTAGCTAAAGTTCAAGGATAAACTAAAAGTATTTAAAGGTAAAAAACTAAAATAACAAAAGTTTAGCTGAAGGCTAACATAATAAATAAATAAATAAATAAATAAATAAATAAATAAATAAATAAATAAATAAATAAATAAATGTATCAAAATATAAACTGAAAGTTAAAAATAGCCTACTAACTAAAAGTATAAAAATACTAGCTCAATGCTAACCCATCTCCTGAATGAGCTAAGCGTTTTAGCTAATGAGTAATGTAATGTTCGAGTAGTTTAAATGAAAAAACTAACAAATAAAACAAAAATAGTCTGAAAAAAACAAACTGGAAAACTAATAACTATTGTGAACTTGGTACCTGACAATATAATAACACAAAATGCTGTTATTTGTTGAAGGTATAAAGATAACTTTTCAATAACACTCACAGTGTCCGTCTGTCTGGTTAAATTATTGCTAATAATATAACAAATACTCGAGCAAATCAGCTTCATTACCTGCCTCCAAACTAAACGAGCGTTTGCGACTTGTTGCTATGGTAATCACGGGCGGAAATGGGGATGCTAGAGCGGAAGCACGTGACGCGGTCTTCACGTTGGCTCCAACTATGAAAACGGTTGTTTGCGGCGGGGGTGTCAGCTGCTGAACGAAGCCTGGAACAGAACAGAACCGAACCTGGCCCGCAGAGTCCACGACCTTTGCGGCAGCAGAGCAGAGTCTAATCTCAAGGCGAGTTTTAAATGTTTGCTTATGTGTCGTAATTCTATGGTCGTAACACTCTTACAACTAAAATTTATTAACGACTCTTTCTAAGTTAGAGTGGTTAATATTTTTACTAACACATTTTATTAATGTGGTGGTTAGAGCACAAACATGTCGACTTCAGTCTTAAATCTCTAGACTTTCTTTTTGGTTGAAATGTTTTGTTTTGGCTCGAGTTGCGTGAACTTCGTCGCACAGGACAGGTGTTTTCCAGTTAGCCTGATTGGCTGTCAAGGCCTTCTGTTGGTTCTATGTAAACAACAACAATTTTATCAAACCGTGATGTGTTCACCAGTGAAGTGTGCAGTATAGCTGCTGGTTTTTAGCGTTTACAGCTGACTTTATAGCGGTATATAGAGCACGGGACTGATGAATCTGTTGACTCCTTTCCCGTCAAAAGGTTAGTTGGATGAAGACAGAATTAAAAACCTTTATTTTTATTAAACATTTAGCCATGTCCTTATTTTGTAAAGCCACAAAATCTGCTTCATTCTTACAAATAATATAATATAATTTATGTTGCATTGTAAATTACTCTGTGTGAAGACAAAAAGATGATAAACATGATAAATCACACCAGCTTTATCCTCACCTACCAAAGCATAAAATAATGAGTTCTAAACATGGTTACAGAAACACAAACATAATAAAGCATTTTCTAATAATAATAATAATAATAATAATAATAATAATAATAATAATAATAATAATAATAATAATAACAATAAAAATAATAATAAAATGTTGCCACCTGGATTTACCTAAGCAAATAGTAAGAGCTTCCCATTAGATAATTACTGCATGGAGGACTGTTTCAGTTAAAAACAGGTTAGTTCCCGAACTGTTGCACTTCTGTTTCGTCATCTTCATAACATTAACCATCTCCATCCTAGGGTTGGGCATAATCCTATCGTGTGCAATTAATTGTCAGAAAAACACTAATCGATGACTTTTTGGCATTAATCGATTAATACAATTAATGCCACCGGGCTCCTGCTTGGTGCTCCTCTCTGCTTCAAATATGATGAACATTTAAAAAAAAAAGTTCTGTAATTTATTTAACTATCAACACAATTTAAAATTTGATGTATAGCCTGAAGTCTTTAATTTTGACACAATTTGGAACAGATTTTTATGAAAAGTTAATTTGTCCCACTAAATTAGTCATGTGACTCGGACATAAGGGACTCCAGGGCATTAATTTTCAAATTAATCGTTATCGGCTAAATACCCAAATTAATCGTGATAAATTTTTTTACCAATATTGCCCAACCCTACTCCATCCTTCACTCACTCCCTGCTCCACTGCCACCCTTGTACACAGCCTAGGTGGTTCAGAACTCAGTGTCCCGTGTAATCACCCAAACCTCATCCTCTGCCCACATCACTGCAGTCCTACAACAGCTCCACTGGCTCCCAGTTAAATCCTGCATCATCTTCAAAATTTTACCACACACCTTCAAAGCTATCAACAATCTTGCCCCTTCTTACCTATCTGACCTCCTAAACATCTCCACACCCACTCCTGCTCTCTAAGATCTGCCGCGTCCCTCCAACACTCTGCCCGCCTCTCCACCATGGGGAGCAGAGCTTTCAGCCGCTCTGCCCCGCAGCTCTGGAACTCACTTCCCCATGGACTACGTAACACCCAGTGGTGATTTCTCTGAGACTGCAAGGGAAGCTCAGCTTCCCCTAAAATTTCAAAAAATGTGTGATTAAATATATACAGGTGCTGGTCATAAAATTAGAATATCATGAAAAAGTAGATTTATTTCAGTAATTCCATTTAAAAAGTGA
>JAUBOC010000050.1:19212039-19234538 GCA_032275365.1 Anablepsoides cearensis | reverse complement strand
TCCATTGTTATGCTGATGATACTCAGTTATATTTATCCATCAAACCTGATGAATCTAATCAGTTACTTAAACTACAAGCATGTCTTAAAGACTTAAAATCTTGCAGGACTTTTTCTGGGTTAATTGTGTGCTTTTAAACTCAGATAAGACAGAAGTTGTGTTTTTTTGACTTTAACATCTTAGGAATAAACTTTGCAGCCTTTCACTTCCTCTGGATGGCATTAATCTGGCCTCCAGTTCTAATGTAAAGAACCTGATGTTATCTTTGATCAGGATATCTCTTTTAACCCCCTCATTAACAAATGTTAGCAGGACTGCCTTCTTCCACCTGCGTAATATCACTAAACTTAAAAACATTTTGTTCCATTAGGGTTAAAAAAACTAATCCATGCATTTATCAGTTAAATGTTGGACTATTGCAATTTTTTATTATCTGGGTGCCAAAAAAACTGTTTAAAAATCTTTAGTTGATCCAAAATGTTGCTGACAGAGTTCTGACAGGAGTTAGATGGACAGATCATATTTCTCCAGTTTTGGATTCTATGCATTGGCTCTCTGTCGATTTTAGAAATTAATTAAAAAATTTAATCTTTATTGTGACAAAGTGAAGATTCATCGCAATCTGCTGGTTTTCATTGACGATTTTTAACAATTGTTATTTTATAATGCGTGCCACTAGGTGGAGACAATATATTAAACTACTGCAAAACAACATTTTTAGCATAGCAAATGGATCTCAAATTTTATTTAACACCTTTTTTTCTCAGTTATTAATCACTTCAGCAAACTCCCAAAATCAGATGGCAACAGGATCAAGATGAAGAGAGACAAACAGAAGAAACTATATTATTGTTTATGTGTGGTTTCTTGGATCAAAGTAATAACTTGCATGCACAAAGTAGCATATTGTGATCCCTATCTGAATTATCCAACATTAAGTTAAAATTTTGGTTCAATAAATGTACACTGTGGAAAGTATTTAGAATATTTTTTCTCTCTCACTAAAAAGTCCCTTTGTTGGTGAATAAGAGGTGTGAATACAGCAGAAAAAGCTCCCCAGCATAGTGTAGACATGTCCTAAAATAAATGGTTATTCATTTTTTCTGGGCACTGAATAACACACACTTCAGTTCTCATTAACAACACACCTACTATGTGAAAACTTATATTGTATACCTGCACGAACCCTGGATTTTTAAGTTCAGCAGAATCAGATGTACTTATTCATATTGAGTTCAAGCCTGAAGAGAAGCTTTGACATGTTGTCAAATCAAACACTGAGCTGAAGTTCTGAATAAACTGAAAGTAACAGGGAACAGCTCAAAGAAAAATCAGACGGACAGAGTGATGACACAACAATCATGCCGGAGCACAAGATCACTACTACAAGGACTTTTTCAATTCCCACACAACTAGTTTGCAGATTACCAAGGCAACTAAATGCATAACCCAAACATGGAACTTTAAGACTGAAAGTTGATGTTAATTTCTGAAAACTAGAACCCCACCTAAACTCCACGTTATTTTTAGTGAGTCAATCAGCCAACTAAGTTCATGGCGGGTACTTCGTCACGTCTACTGCCTGGTTCACTGCCTCATCATGTCTCAGGAGAAAATCATTAGCAACACTTTACTGTAAAAGACCATAAAATATCTTTCATTACCAAAGAGATGACTGGTAACTTCCTGGTAAACAAACTCATTTAGTCTTTAAACACTTAAGCTTCAGCTTTGACAGTGAGGGGGTCCGGAAAACATAGACCGAAACGCCCCCCAACCCATGAGCTCCTGCAGACAGACTGAGTCAGTCCTGCCACTGTAACCACGAGCCGTCTATTGTCCTCTGACAGGAATGTGCTTGCATACACAAAACACAGATTACGTGTCAGCCCACAGCGAGAATGAAATCAGCAAAGCTGAATGCTGCACAAACGGGTTGACAGCTACAGATGTCATGGGTTGTTAACTGTTGCTAAAATTTCTTTACTCTGTTATGCTCAAACAATAACAGGAGACCTGAGACATGGGGGGCATGCAGATGAGGCATAAACACCAGTAGCTTTATGTGAAAGTTCCTTTAAACAGCCCCGATAGCTAAAGTCAATGGCTGACGGTTTATTAAAATCATATGAATTCAATGTCAAAACCCGACAGTTTAAAAATATCTTGAGAAGTCTCTGTACTGCCAATCTTATTTAATGTCATACAGGCTGCAGATGAAAGGCACAGTGAAGTAAAGCAAAGGCCTGGTTTGTCTGGTGAAATCACTTTGGGACAGGAGACCTCACTACCCACCTAACAAATGAGAAACAGGTTTATTTCCAGACAACAAAACAAAAGAATCCGCATTACTTTACCCTTAAAACAAAATTAGTGAGAGAATGAAAAGTAAGACACGGACAGGGAAAAAACACAATTCACAGCAGAAAACACTAACCAAGAAATGAAAGATTTATGGCGGCTAACAGCTGTCTACAATGTCTTCTTCATGGCTGACAAAACAAAGCAAACCAACACAACATCAAAGTCAGGATTTGCAATTCTAAGAAGCGGTTTGCAAGATGGAAGAAGGTAGAAAGAGAAGGCATTGTGTGGGTTTATTGTTGACAGGCGGGATGTTAAGTTTATGCATGCTTGTAAATTGTTCTATATTTCTTCTGGTTTCTGGTGAGGCATTGTAGACATGCCAGGCCTCAAAGGTTCAAGGATCTGCAGACAGGACAAGTGCTTGCATAAACTGAGAGGGGCTGGAAAAAAAAACCAGTCTAAAGGAAGAGACAGTCTAGCATGATGGAGTTAGTGCTCAACGACTGTAGGAAGGACAGATTCATGATCTGAATCAAATGATCCTGTTTGGAAACTGTGCTTCTATCACACGTTTGGGGACAAGCAACCCAGTCTTTGAAACCTGGAATGCTGCTGTGTAAACAAGTCTTGAATTTATTTATTTTTTTGGTAAAAAAAAACCAAAACATTAAAGTGGCACAACATTTAGACTTTAGCTGAACTGAACAGTTTTTTTTTCTCCTGTCTTACTCATATAGATTGAACAAGTTGCACTTGAGCGTGTTCAGTTTTGTTACCTCTTTCTGGTTTCATCACCTACTTTCTCAAGACCTGAGAACCAACGCCTGGTCTCTAAAGCAGTACAACATTATTTTGGGGTTTGGGGTTAGGTTTAGGACTAAGAAAGTTCTGTTGGGTGAACAGATTTTCTGACTGATGATCAGGCAAGGTTAGGAGTAAAGTTATGAGTTTATCTCACTGACCTCCCATTAATGACCAGTAGCTGCTCATGGTTGGTGTGGAGATCAATGATGTAGTGAGATAGTTACTCCTTTAATATATTTAAATCTAATATAACTCTAGTAACTCTAGAATCAATCCTAAAATGTTAAAAAATATGCACTCTAATGTAAGACAGAGGAAACATGCTCTATACCGTATGTGTCAAACTTGAGGGCTGAGGGCCAAATGTGGCCCGCCACAGTATTTTTGTGGCCCAAGAACTTCAAAAATGTATTAAGGTCTTAAAATAGTCATAAGCTGCCGACCTGGGGTCTTTATGAGTGGAGTTTGCATGTTGTCCTCGTGCTTGCGTGGGTTTTCTCCAGTTCCACACCTTCAAAACATGTACAATATATTGCCTTCTGGCCCAGGCCTCCTTTGCAAAAAAGATCTGCGATCTCAATGGGATTTGCCTGGTTAAATAACCGTAAAATAAAAAAAATCTCTCCACTATGGTTCAATAGTAACCACCAACCAGTGAAATGTGCTGTGTAAAATTTCCACGTTGCAGCATTTTCGACTGCTTCTTTACTGTTTATAAGTGGACATTTTAAAATGCTGTTTCTGTGCATGAAATACCACGTAGAGCTCAGTTATTGTTAGTGGTGCTCAGCCGAGGACTGTGACATTTCTGGCTTAGTCACAGTTAAACACAAAACACCAAAGTTTATTACACCTGGCTCTTTAAGGGCAACCATAATGCTTTTGTGGCACTTGTTAAAATGTGTTTGACACCCCTGCTCTACACAACATGTACACAAAGAGTAAACACACTACATGCTACACACACTGCGATATCTAATGATATATGTCATTTTACAAACACCCTCTAAATACAGCGAAACAAAACTAAAAGCATACAAGCAGGGGAGACTTCAGTCACCCACAACTAGACCAGTGACTGTGAGCAATGTGATTTATGCAACATGGATACAACTGATCTATTTGTGAAGTGTAGAACGTCTCAACAGAAAGGTTGGTTAGTCTGCAGGGAAACCACAAGCTCTGTCTTTAAATGACAAATGATTCTTGGTCTAACCCAGCACTGCTATCTGTAGCAACAAATTTGGAGATTGTGTAATGAAATTTAAGCTTCAGAAAATATAGAAAACATATTGACACACATGGTTATTCTGGAACAAGCAGCTCTTATGACTCTGCTTGTGGTACAGTTTTTTTTTTTTTTTTTTTTTTTTTTTACAAACATACTGTTTGTTGGATATCTCATTCTAATAAAAAAACACATAGCAGATTAAAATGTATATTGATGAGGTTTACAATGTAAAATCGAGACTTTCAGCTTTTGCAGGAGTTGTGTGAGCTGCAGTTTGACCCCTAACATCTCAGCGTTGCTCCCTTTGGACAGGCCACACATCAGAGTACTCTCCAAGGTGCTGAAACCAGGACTGAATCAACAGGAGCTGCAACACTAACACAATCTTTACCTGTGTTCCCCTGTGCCTAGCTACATGAAAACATGAATATGATTTAGTTTTTCACTCACATTCGTCTGAAGCAATAAATAGCTTAAAGATATGGCAAAATGTTATCCTGATATGTAGTGCTGTGCAAAAGTCCTGAGTCATCCCTCGTTTCAAGCAGCCATAATATAGTTATAATAGTTTTCCAGACATCCTGAAGGTGCTTTTTGACTTCAACAGATTCTTCACTAATTTTAAGTCCACTGTCTGACAATTTTCAGAGGAATGTTTTGTGTCTGTGTAAGCTCTGAAACATGCAGTCATAAATATCCTTTTAAACTCAAATGATGAGTCAACACATCATCACCAATCCATCAAAAAAAAACTTTTAATTTGAATTATTAGTCATTTTGTAAAAAAAAAAAAAACAAGTGCATTCCCATTTCATTACATGGATTTGCCAATTCACCTTTTTTAAATTATAACATATATTTCTGACTATTTTTCTTTTGATACAAATTAACAGCCAGCACCTGATATTTAAAGGCTGTTAAGGATCAGAAACTTTTATCCAACATGTTCTCTGAACATAGATCTTGTACACAGTGCGTATAGTTTCTGAAGGACCAATGGTGGTATAATCTATTTTTCAAACATCTTTGTTACCCCAACCATCTGCACTTTATCCTTTAATTTGTCAATGACTCTGTGTGATCTTTCTCTTTTTATCCTCCCTAGCAGTCTCCCCTATCATAAACAAGATAAGACGGGCATCGTGCCCCCTATACATAAAGTTGAGGGGTCATGTTAATTACAAGAGCAAATTTTGACCATTTTATTTACTAATGTACTACCACAGCAAGTTTCAATCTTTTCTCATATATAAAGGGAATATGGTGTCGCGGGGGATAGATCCTCATAATTTCTCCCTCCCTCCTGCTGCTTTAACAATTGGCTTCTGCTCTGAGAGCACAGCCGCAAATCATTTTTCAGCAGCATGTGAAAGCTCACAAGTATGGCAGACCATTTTTACATTTAATCGACTTAACTACAATTACATTACAAATATCTGTAATTGGTTTATGACTAGACATATTCATTATTTCAGCGAGAGCTATATAAGATTGGACTATTGCAAAAAAACCTGCAGACTTTTTCATGTTATGTCATTTTATTTAAAAAAAAGCTGCACTGTCTCTTTTAATAAATACTAGTTCTGCAGTTGATCATCATATTGTGTTCAAAAGACCCATGATTCTTATTCCTGCTCCTTCTTCCTAATGCTATGTTTGCTTTGGTGTGTTACATCTATCATCACTGCCTTCTTCTGTAGGTTGTCCACTCCAACAATGTCTGGTTTGGCGCAGTCTGCTGGCTTCTTTAGATTTATTGTTTTTTTTTTGTGTACAGTGCCCTAAAACAACACTTGTTGTGACTTGGCGCTATATAAATAAACTGAAATTAATTCAGTTTCCTGCCATGTAAACACAAAGAATTGTGGGAATTGTGTCTTAAATGAAAAACCGTGACCCAGAAGGAAAGACAGCTAGAGTATATAGCCTCTGAGAACAGATTGTTGCTGGAAAGGGCGCTGTTTCCATGCAGTGAGTCTGCATTGTATTGACTTGAGACATCTTACTCTCTCCGTCGTTAAAGATAATGACGATTAATACTTGATGAAATAATAAATTTAGCGCTATTGATTTTTTTTTATTTTAGAAAGAGCAAATCCTGCACAGTTGAAATTATTTAGCAGAAGTTCTTAAGTGCAAACGAGAAAGTTAGGTCCGCAATTAGCTATATTGTGCTTTAGGGCTCTAGTGCCCATCGCTGCTGAACTATAAAGCTCTGATTGATAAACCTAAAAGTGTTATTGAACTTTAGCAAACACTTCCCTTGTCTATGAGTTAATGTTGTAAAAATAGCGACATTATGCAGATTTTTATATATATTCCAGCATATATCCATTTTTCTATCTAAAGTTATTAAAACATTAGACTCAATCATTATTTCATTCATTTCAGGATATAAATCACATTGCCTCAAGAAACATCTCTGCAAGTCCAAAGTACTGGGGGATAGAGTTTCCTGTATTTCAACATTATTATTGGGCAACTAATGCACAAGAACTTACATACTGGCTGGGAGCCTATCCTGTAAAACCCAGTGACACCACCCCACCACGATTGGCCATAGAACAGGACATTACTATCACCTCCCTCCCAGCACTACTCAAAACAACATGAAGTCCTCGTCCATTCAAAAGCATTGGATTTATAGTAGAACAGTCATTAAAAGTATGGTACCAAATAAAAAAAAAACATTTAAACTGACAAACACTTCTATTTTTGCCCCCATTTGTCACAATCGTACATTTCATCTCTCTCAGTCAGATCCTATTTTCTCTCCCTGAAAAGAGAAAAGCCTGGTTACTGTGATAGAAAGAAACACATAAAACAGGAAAGTTAGGTAAATCACAGTAAAAGCAATATATTTTAACCCCAAAACATCCTAAATCATTTTACAAAAGTAAACGATTCAATAAATAAATAAATAAATAAATAAATAAATAAATAAATAAATAAATAAATAAATAAATAAATACGTAGGCTGAGAGCACAAGTAGTAGACGTGAAGTTACGCCCTTGGCTTCACCTAACTCCTTATACATAAATATTCACACCTGGCCTCAGATAGCTTCAGTAGTGATGAAAACATTTCCTCACTCACATCTCTGTCACACACTTATAACTAAGATCTTCCTGACATGCCTGCTGCCACCAACATGGCCAGTTTAACCACAAACTAACAGTCTTAGCCACTCTCTCCCACCTATTACCTCTGGAAACCGCACGGATGCACACCAGCACAAAACCAACATTCACACACGCACACACCGGTCCACAGCCTTTTCCCAAGAAACCCCCGTTTCTGCACCGACAGAAACCAGGACATAACCTGGTTCAGACGCCGCACACACAAACAGGAGGAGACGTTACACACGTTCAAGCAGGGAGGGAGCGCTCTACTGGAAGCCAGCTGCTGGGGTAAATTACAATTTATTCAAATTAGGAATATTCTTTGTAGGCACTTAAAAAGTCCTTTCCAAATCCAGGGGGCTTTTTTACGCCCCTCTCCTTGCAAACCACACTAACCACAGGGATTTCCATCAGCCAGGCTTCATCATGTACCGAGAGCGAGATATTTCAACCATCCACTCCACACCACACAGTAAAGCTCTGACAAACAGCAGGGTGGGGATAATGTGTGTGTTTCTGTAAGATATTAAGCCTGTGCAAAGTTATAGGGATGATCATAATGTCTTCTCTTTACTGTGAATTATTCTATCCTTAAGTATCATGAATATATTTATTGAGTTTTTTTACCACATAGGGAAAAGGGAGAAATAGGCTGAATTTATGCAGAGTTTTGTCTTGGCTGGTAACTGTTGGGGTGTTATAGTGTGATTAGGATAAAAGAGAGAAACTGGACCGAGAGGCCTGACAGCCTTAGGAAACAGTTCAGTGCAGTTTGTGTGAATTTATTATTTTTTTTAAGCGTTAGATGACAGCAGGTTTGAAGGACGTGACTGTCTCCAGCCTTTCAGCACACGTTCCAGCTGTGATTGACAGCTGAGACGGAGTGTTAATGAAGCAGGAGGGGAGAAGCAGAAGGGCAGCGAGGAAGAGCGACCCGAGCCGGAGTTTAAATTTCCGTGTGAAAACACACCGCTTGAGTGCTTTTCTGTAAAAAGTGACAGATATTCAAAGGTATGTCAACATTATGGGAAGTGTGCGATGGTTGAACGGGTCAGGATTACACACATTAGACACTCTTCTTTCACAAGTGGTCACACAAAAAGTACACACACGAGAAGGCGGTACTTTCAGTAAGTCCTCTGTTTTAGTTCAAGCTGAAAAAGCAACTGCTGTGATCATTTACTGGCATATTTTTTATGTTTATGAATGGAGGATAGAATTGAATAACTTCAGGTGCAGTTTTTTCTTTGATAATTTGCAGGAAAGAAATGAGCCAGTGAAACTACTGGGAGAAACACAAAAATAGTGAGCAGAAACATTTTGGCTGAACTGCTCAAGCTTTCTTCTAATCCAAACTGTGGGTGTTAAATGAGCAGAGCCCACATACATTTTACTCGTTCTTCACTTTAAAAGCTGACAAATCAGTCCAGCCTTTGTTGAAAATTGCTCATATTTTCCTTTCTATTTTTTCATCAGTCTTTCATTCTTCAATTCCACAATCCGTCTTTTTTTTTTTTTTACCCATCTACCTCCTTTCATGATTATCTCATGTCCAGTGAGCTCTCGGAGGGACCCAAGAGCAAAACAGGGAGAGATTGATTTACAACAGCAAATTAGTACCTTTGGCCTGTGTGAGTGTGTGACTGCCTGGGGGACAAGTCAGCTGGGACACACAGATCATACCAGAACCATGAGGACAGCACTGATGTTCTGTCCTGCTGTATGGCTCCAGACATTACAAATGAGACGAGCCTGGCCATTAACTCCAAAGAGCACTAAAATCTAAAGTATACATAAGAGTATGTATATGTCTGGGGGATAAAACAGGGTACAAAATGCAAATTTATGAATCTTGAAGAAATCTGTTGCAACAGCAACAGTTTGGTGGTTTTGGGGACAGAAGGTGGAGTCATGCTGCACCGAGAGGAGAGAGTCAAACCAGAGCTGCTGACAAACCAGAACAACGACACTGGAAAATGTAAGGATAGTAAATGGTTCACAGGGCTCTGAGGGGAGTCTGAGTCCAAAAACACTGAACGGTCAGACAGTAACTGGGTCAAATGTCAAAAAGGTTTTTGGTGTGGGGGTTTGGATTACTCCTTACAAAACCAGATCTGGTGAGAACAGCTGTACTGATGAAGGCTGGCAGCACAAGACAGGACCAGAGAGGCAAACAGACAAGAATCCAGGATTTAGTTTAAAATTTGACTGCTTGTTGTTAGGGTCTTAAAAGAAAATATATCCTGCAAAATCCACTTTTTTACCTGTTAAATACATTTTGTTGTGTACTTGGAGTCAATAGGAGGCAGAAAAGCTGAATTTAGTCTCTGCTGGTGCTGCAAATATATCTTTATATTCTATTTGAGTTATATTTTTAAACCCATTCAGTTTTCTCTATTTTCTATGAAGTTTTCTGAACTATTATGTCACTAGCAAAGAAAAAGTTTCTGTTCAGCTATATAGTCATAAACCCCTTTATCAAACTGGATTGAACAGGTCTAGAAGCTGGAGGTGACTGGTGGTGGTGTTGATGTGTGAAGCGCCTAGTTTGGATTTAAAGAGATGGCCTCAAAACGAGTTGATCTTTGACACACCTCAGAAAAAGGGTGAAAGAGGGGCTTGTGGAGTTACAACAAGGAGGAATTCAGACCAAAGCATTGCAGTTCCATTTTATATAGACTCCAACTGAAGGATTTAAAAGCATGACATGTCTCCTTTAATAGTACAGCGTCACCTCATCTGTCTGAACTTTAACATGTCACACCCCAGCCAATATAATAACATCCAAAAATCATGTTCCTTTTTAACATTCCCCAGATCGGGCTGAGAAACAGAGATGAGACTCTTTCCAGCGGTGAACCCAAATCTGTGGATCTGTGCAGTTTAAAATGATCAGTGGTCGGAGCTGCTCGGACCACTGATCACTTAAAACTGCTGTTTCAAACCCATTTGTTTTTCTTGGCTTCTAGTCTTGGTCAAGTGAGACATCTTGACTTTTTATTGCAGAAAATTTGGAGCAAAGGCCAATGCAAGAAAGATGTGTGTAGGTGGTGGAATCTCTCGGGATGAAGGAGCGAAAATAACCAGGTAAGACCCAAAAATAGAGTCAATGCAACACTGATCTAACAGAGCCAAACCGAAGAGATAACTGGACTGAGCTGATGTCACTCCCTAATGTTTCAGGGTGTGAGGTTTTAAATGAGTTTCTAACTTCATCTTGTCAGTCCCTACAGTGCATGACAAGAAACGATATATTACTTTCAGTGAAGTAAGTGCACTGTGGGTCCCTGGAGGAAAAGTGTTTACTGGTCAAAGGTTGAGGGAACAGGCCATGACTTGGCTGTCGTTTTAATCTGACAGCTTGAATGTGGCTGAGAACTCAAATCTGCTGGCTGGAGTATTGTGGAGAAGGAAAATAATTCCTCATTTATAGAACAAAACGCTGAGGTTGGCACTGCCTGGGGCTCTGAGCTCATGTTTAGGATGGTTAGTTTATATTAAGTGTATCAGAATAAAGACTTTGCCAACTCACTGCCTCTCAGTTTTGGTATAAAACAGGCAGGCTGTATATAGACAATAACAGACAAAAGAAGATCAAGTGTTATGAGAAATAGGACAAAATGTAAACATACAGTAAGTGACAATGCTCTTTAGGTTAAAGCACAGAGCAGAAAGAGGAGAGCTCACAAAGCAGAGCACTTAATGCAGACAAATAAAGTTGCACAATAATCCAAGTTGTTTTGAACAGTCCGCAGCATCATGAGACTTGAGCAAACAGCTCAAACACTCAAGGCTCTGCCAGAAAACGGACTTTTATAAGCTAGAAAAGCAAAGCTGTAGGGCCATGTAACCATTAAAGAAATACGACCCTCTCTCTTATCAGTGTCACTATTTTTATAACCTCAAATGTAATTAGGACTATTTGCTAGGATTTGTTGAGGTGGACACATTGGCAGGCTTTTTATCACCAAGCTTAAGTAGTTTTGGCAATATTGCCTTATATTTTTTTACTTAGTTTCACAAATTACGCTCATTTTAAGAACATATATTTCATTTTGCACAAACACATGATGGAATAATACATGACAAAACCACCTTGGAATCACATTCTTCATCTATGATGACATCTGGCTCGCTCAGAAAATCTTTCATCCAAAATATCCCTGAAAACACCGAGGTCATTTCGACTCGCTGCCTAAATGAGATGTGGTTTTCATTGGGCCGATATGCCAGATTGCCACTCAGCGAGTGTGTGAGCGAGAGTGAGGTAAGAGCACAGATTAACCATGGTCGATGATTAATACAACTTGACTTACTGACTTACTGTGAGCAATTATGGCCATGTCTTTTCTCAAGCCTGACTTTCTCACACTCGTGGGACACATGGAGGAGCTGGAACATGTGCACACAGCGCGCACACACACACGCACACACACGCCACAGATCACCAGCCCACCCTCCACTCAACCTCGAAACCACAAAGGGTTAAATATAATCAATCTTCTTTAACAATGCTGTCAGGGAACTGTCTGAGAACGCTGACAGGAACACACTGATAGCTGCAGCGCGTTGATGAAGGTGTGTGTGTGTGTGTGTGTGGGAACACTGAATTTGAACGTTCCACTCAATGTGAATGGATTTCTGTGAGCACGCTAATCAACACATGCAGAAGTGCATCCAAGAACACACATGTGTGTGCATGAGTTCAGGTTTAGGCTGCTGTTCATCTAATAACACACGTTAAAACAAAAACATGAATATGATCACAATTCCTAAATGGTTTATAAAACATTTTTGCTTAAATCTCAGAAATAAAGCTTTTGACGCACTTTGTGACTTTCTGACCAGCAAATCTTCCACAAATATAATAATTTCAAGTGTTTAATTTACAACATAATTCTTTACACTGATTCTATTTTATGATTTTGGTATTTTATAAGTCTTATTGTTCAGTCTGTATTGTTTGTCTCTGTTATAAACATCATGTACTTACTCAGACCAAAAAAAAAAGTAGCAGAAATGATAATAAAACATTTAAACTAGATTTTGTTTTATCTGTAAGCTCGTGCCAGCATACAGAGTTAAATTGAAAACCGTATTACTATCCAAATATTTTTAGAACTAACTACATATTAATAAGGCATTACAGTTCTTTAAAGTTTAATATGTATGGATGTCCTGAAACAATGTGTGAACATTTCTCAGTGCGTGTGTTTTCTCTGAAAACCAACCAAAACCACAGAGCTGAGAGGTCAGCCTCTGGGCTTTGCATATGAATGTGTGTGTGTGTGTGTGTGTGTGTGTGTGTGTGTGTGTGTGTGTGTGTGTGCTACCTGAGCTGACTTGTGAGATCTCCAGCTGTACTGGTGGCTGTGGAGACTAGCCAGCAGCACATTCTCATCTGTGTCCACTTGGCCGAAGCGCAGGATCTCATTGGTGTCGTTACAGATCACGTAGTGGCTGAAGAGCAGCTCCTCTGCCTCCGGATTTCTGTTCTGAGAAAACAGAATAAAATAAAAGATTTCAGTAGAAGACGTGGCACATATGAGTGCATGTATGAAGGGGGATGATGTAGGAAGGGAGAACATGAATAAAATCATGTGTTCAGGTGTTAACGACTTGTCCTGTCCAGTGGTTTGAGAATGACAACATGCATTATTGTCATCAGGGTCAGAGATCATTTCATGACAGAGGCCCACACATTCCTGTTATTAACCGCCATCTATGCTAGGAGAAGGCAATCTATCAGGCTCCAGCCCTGTTGGGACTTTGGTTCAATAAAATCCTCACAAAAAGCTCTACTGCTCACACAGAACGTCTCATACGTCATCTCGCATGCAAGAAAGGAGAGCTCAGTGGCTCGCTTATGAAAACAGAGCTTTAACGGGACAAAAGGAGTGTGTGTCAAATCTCCAGCATGAAACAAAAAACAAAAAACAAATCAGGAACATCATTTTAAAACAGCCCATAGTGTGCATGCTTGTGGGACAGTGTTTTATACGAGCTCTTTCCAAAGACAGTCTGGTGAGACTTTGTCCACAAGCTCATATCTAAGACATTGTCTGAATAATTTCACAGCTATGCCAACAAAAGGACCTCGTTCTGCTGTAGAGTTTCTAACTAGCAGGGGTTGTAATTGTTAAAAGAGGCTGGCAGTAAAATCTCAGACTCTGACTGCCAAGCACGTTCCAGGGTCCTGGGGATGTTGCAGTGATTGGAAACGGATGGGAAAGTTTACACCGTTAAAAGCACGTGTGATAACAGACTCCAGTAAAGGCGAAACTTAGAGGGTAAAACATAGATGGGACAGGTGCAGCAGTGGGTTAAAATGCATTTTGGGTTTTATTGTGGAACACAATCTATGCTCCTTTTCAAACATGACACTGCAATTTACAAACTTCCTGCTGCCATCTTAAGATGGGATCATCTTTCTCCTCCGATTCATGAGGCAACGTGATACACAGCAGAAAAGCTGCTTCCTATAATCATTATTATTCATATGTATCCAGGGAGTTTAAGAGGGCAAATAATAGTACAAAGAAATTCAAATAATTAACTCATAAATCTTCATAAAGAGGACTAAATGACAACTTCTTCAGACAGTGTCTTAAGTCGGCACCATTTCTCTAATCCAGCCAGATACAATTACTTAAATCCTCACAGACTCTAATCCAGATCTGCATGGTCCACTTATAAATGTAGAATAAAATGTCTGGAGAACAGATTGTAAAGAACGACACCAACTGAAGAGAAATCCATATGAAACGAGACACTGTGGAGGTTACAGTAAAACAGAATGGAACACCACTCAGACCTACAGGCATCAGTCTTCCAAACATCTGTTACAACCAGGAACTTTATTTCAGTATTCGTTCTCTTTCCCTGTTGCGAAAGCAAAGCAGAGCGTGATTCGATTATCTGAAGAACAAAGTAAAGAAATCTAAACTCTGTTGCCTTTGTTGCAATGTAAGTGTTCTGTGAAAGAGCCCAATGTGTAAATACTACTGGGCTTTTGTGTGGCGTCCCACCAAAGCCACTTCCCTCAGGTTAGGGACTGAGACAGAGAACGACACCGGGCACTGAGAGTTTAAAAAGGAGGTCTGGAGCCTGAGGTTGGAGTTGTGGGGGGTTGAGGTTTGGGCCATAAGAGGCTATTGTGTGCAAAAAGAGGGGATGATATAAAACAGCCTGACTTTATCTGTAATAATTTGTACATATTCCTCTGATCAAAAGACCTCAAAGAGCTGAAAACCTTAGTTTTACACTATTTGCTGTTTAATGTTAAAGGGAGGATTTGACTGAAGGTCTGATCTACTCTGAAGCACAGCAGGAGAGGTGAAGAGAAGCAAGTTTAGTCTTTTTTCTTTCTTCAGGATATTGTTATTAGGTCACATTATTGACACATTTGGACGTGTGTAACTGATGGAAAATAATAGAAAGTGAAGTCAGGCTGGAAACGAGCTGTATATTAGGATTATTATTGTGAAACGATGCCATGCGGGTGTACATTCCAATGCATAGAAAGTGTTTTATTTTGATTAATTTCAACCCATCTGGAAGTGTTACATCTCCTCTGGGTGAGGTGGTCTGTTATGACTGTGCCTGGCTCATGAGGCTGCAGAAGAATTGTATCTGAGGAGCCTGTTTTGTTTCAGCGCTGACCCTGTAGGCCAGCTCACAACAGGCCTGCCTGTAGGCCTTGACACAAGGAAACAGGAGAATCCCTAAAATAAAATCACATGTCCTTTTGAAAGACAGAGCTTGTTACGGTTTCTGACTACTACTTGATGTATTTTCAACTAATATCACATTTCATGAATAACAATGAGTTCACTTGTTAACTTTTAAAAGGTCAAAACTAAAACTGTCTGTTTATTTCAAACACTAGAGCTCATCAAGATAACAGATTAAGTGCAACCAAAGGTTTTTTCATCTTATAAAATACATTTCAGATACAATTCAACAGATGAGTTCCACTATGAAAAAAGGCTCACTTCCAAATGTTTCTGAAACAAGCAAAAAAATAAAAAATAAAAACTTGTTTGTCTTTGAATCTTTCATTTTCATCCTAACTAAACATAAAGCACGTTGACTTTATATTATCAGTGTTTTCAGCTTTTGTTCAGTTGGGTGAAGATGGAAATAGAAAGTTATTGCACAAGTTACAGATATTTAGACCAATCGAAGACGATAAGTTGGCCTAATTGTTTTACCGTTTAACTGTCCTGTTGCAAAGCAAAGGGGGGACATGGAAATCTCTTCTGTTAGACCCTCCGTCCTGTGAGCTGGATAACTTGTGAGGTAGAGGAACCGACTTCCATTTAGGTGTTTGGCTGCATCTAGATCTAAGAAAGGTCTTTACCAAAAACTGGGGTGCCATGTCCAAATCCATATAAGTAAACTTAGCACAAAAAGTAAGGAAATGTGTGTTAGGTAAATTATTATTTCTTTGTTGCAACAATGCTTCTTGGCAATAAATTTAATACTGGGCACCTGCAAGTACCAGAGGCTCAAAACAAAAGTCAATAACAACAGGAGAATAATCTGTTTAGGAAAATTTGGCAATTTTTTCTTGTGCATAACCCACTCACTCAGCTCTACTGCTCATCTGACAAATGCATGTTCCTAACAAATGTGGCACCATTTAAAAGGAGATTTATCAAGCTTTCCAACAATATAAGCTTTATTACCAAGAAATGTTACAACACAGAAATAATCTACTTTCTGTGCTAGTAATATGTAAACCTTGTGAGCTGAATAACTTGAAAACTAAGAAATGTGCTGACCTTTATTTTATGTTGGTGCATCTAGGCATAAGAAAGGTAACTATAAGAAAGTGGGTGGCCACGCCAAAATCCAAGATGGCCAAAACCATTTACGCATTTAAAGCGGCCAGCCTGATAATTTGAGGAAATGACTATAGTTTTTATATTGCTTCAAAGTTCAGTTTCCTCAAGTGATTGGCTTGGCTGAGGATTAATTTATGATGGAAAAGCCACCATTTGCCACACCTTGGCTTCCCCATTGCACCTGGTGGAGGATAAATCTGCTCCCTCCACTCACTCTTCACTCTGCAAGCCTTGGAAAAGCAAAAAAAAAAAAAAAAAAAACTCCTCCTTTGTTCTTATACCTATATCTATCTATACTATTTGAATATTTTGCACCATAAACATTAAACTTTACTTGCAATCCCTGTTCAATCTCAGTCCAGAACATCAAAAACAGTCAGTATTTAAATCCCTCAGCGATGGGTAACATCAGTGTACAGCTTGTTTATGTGTGAATATGAGCAGAAACCTGAGAGATTGTGTTTGACTGAGTCTTAAAAGTCAGTGTTTGCACAGGGTACAGTTGTGTTTGGGGCTTTAAAAAACAAATTGTGTGTGTTTTTGTTTGCCAGAGCAACAGTTTGACTTGGAAACCCCATACAGGGGGAAAGGCAAAGTAGGTTAAAAGAAATGCAGCAATTGTCAGATATATTATTGAAAGCCTTGTTGTGATGAAGCCTGACAATCACAGCAACAATAAACTTAAATTAGAATAAGAAGGAAAAAAGGGTGATTTAAACTTATTTTCTCTTTTTTATTCCCTTTTCAAAGTGTTTTATTTAACCTGACCTAAAAAGTGAAATATATCTGATGAAGTAAAAAGGAGGTGTGCCTGAGGACAATTACTAACATAAGTAATCTTGTTTTGTATGTTGGGAAAAGCCCACCATGGATACCAACATAACCAAACACTATAATAAAACTTTAATATGATCTTTTATTTAAACATCACTCAGACAATAAAATCTTATTTATGACAACAATAACCAGCCCAAATAGGGAACACTGAGTGGACAGAGCTTGGATTACCCCACTAACAAAATATGAATCATCTCACAGTTCCTTTAAGCTGCAGCGATGCCACTGAGTGAAAATAAGAAATAAAAAAAACTGCTAGCCAAAACAATCATTTGATAGTGTATTTTTATACAGCTTGTTTAATTTTATTTTCTACAGGTTAAAGACCACAGCTGTTTCTAGAAAAACATCAGCTTTTTATTTTTTTTTCCACCTGGAAGAGGGTTTCTGCACGCATGTAAAATCATGAGAGCCTCGAGTTTCCAGAGGCCAGTATATGAGTCAGCACAGCTGAGCTAAGTAAAGTTATGATAGGACAAACAAAGCTGGGAGAGCTGTGTGTGTGTGTGTGTGTGTGTGTTGCACAATGGACAACTGGGGCCAGATGAAGTCTTAGCAGGTGTCACCACTCAACACTGAGCCTGTTTTCACGGGCATCACTTCACCCGCTCATGTCCTGGCTACCACAGCCGCAGCTGAGAGCTGACATCAGAAAGGACATCAGAGCTATTATCCACTTAGCCTCTCAGTCAGAATTTACACCAAACAGAAAGGCAATTACGCTGTAAAACTTTTATTACCGCCGGCGTGCAACCAGAGCCAATCTAATGGAATCCACTTTATTATTTACTACTTCATCTCAGACATCAGGCAGTCTTTCATCCTGTTCCTAACGCAGACGGATTTTCTCTGCGGATTTACAAACCCCGAGTAAATCTTTAACAAGTGTTAAATAATACAGGACAGTAAATATGCCTAATTCTTCGACATTTTATAAAGCACTATATAAATGTAGTGGATGATATAACACCTCCATATAGTTGTAACTTGCAACCAAATTGTTGATTCCTTGGTTGCTCAAACACGTCCTCACGCAGCATTAAACGGTTTACAAGGCAGAATTATACATTTTCACACTGAATTTTCTAATGTTATTGGTTTTTATATATATTTTATAATTTCTGTGTATCTGGGTGTTGAACTGTTTTAATGCTTGTGTTACCTGTTGCCAGCTGAGCAGGGCAGTGTCCACAGTGTGGATAGCATACTGGCTGACACTGAGGAACAACTGATCCACAAACACGTTGGCATCCAAGGAGGTGCTCTGGGGGCAGCAGGTGACAGTGGCCTGTCCCTAAAACACACAAAATACTGAAATAATGAGTTTTTATTTATTTTAAGTATTTTTCTTTTTATACGCAATACTTTGAATCCTAGTGTTTGCAAAGACATAAAAGCTCAACCTGCAGCGCTGAAGGCTGGAGCAGCTGAAGGTACGTCAGGTTTCGGTACTCCAGCAGCTTGCAGTCCATCTGGGTGGAAAAGCTGAACTCCTGACACTGACGAGGGCCGTAACTCCACTGGCGCAGGAAGACCTGAGGCTCACGAGCACCAATCACCATGAACTCCTGCTCCTGAGGCAACTTCCTGTCTGGCAGGAAGGGGTGAAGTTTCTGAGAAGGAGCTGCAAATACAACCAAAAAAAAAGTTTGTTTTTTTTGCATACACAACAGATCTTGAACATTTTAAAGCAGAAGCTACAGAAATAGTAATTTCATGAAAATACAGTCTGCTAAAATCTGCTGAAAAAGCTAAAACTGGGTTGTTAAAATTAAAATAAGCTGAACAAAGGCTAAAATGAGCAAAAAAAAAAACAATGTAAAATTAGCAAAACATGAAGCAAAATGATCAAAATTCCAGCTAAAAGCTAAAATTATTTGAATCATACCTTAAAGTTAAAAGCAGCAAAATGAAAATTAAGAAGTTATAGGAGCACAACTGTAGCTACAAACTTAAATGAGGAGAATGCTAGTTAAAAACTTAAAGAAGCAAAACAGTAGTTAAAAGTAAAATAAATTGATGAATAAATATATAAATAAATCAGGTATGCCAAAACTGTTTTGCATTTTTTAAAGGGGCAATTGTATGTGTTTAAGCATATTTTTAAATTCTACACCATAATAAAAGTCACTATGTCATCTTCAGTTGTTAGTAAAAAGTTGTTTATACAATTAAATAGAAAATAAACTTGACTTCTCATCATATCAGTTTCTAAACGCCTTGAAATTGGCCTCTGTCTCTTTAAGAACCTCCTTCCGCTTCTGTCCCGCCCATTTCAGCACGAGGACGGTGTGTGTGTGCTTTGTGATGAGGAAGCTTAGCTTGGAGACACAGCCCAGAGGAGGAGCTGATCCCAAAAATGCAGTTCTAGTCCCAACCGGTCATTTTTGCTCCCCTGCCTGGCTGCCTCAGGACATTACAGGGTTTCTCAAACATGCATGAATGAGTCAAAGCAAGACTCTGGGCATGTTATAACATAACAAAAAAGTTGATTTTACATGATATTGCCCCTTTAAAGAAGAATTAAAAAAATAAAAATTTACATAAAACTAGAGTCACTGAGCTGAATGAGTAGTTAACGCTGACTCAGCATTCACACAACACAAACCTGAAAGGGGACACATTTATTCGACATGTACAGTATGCCTTTCATACAAGAACCTTTTTGAAATCACAACTCTAAAGTTCTTGAGTGACTGATTTTTTTTTTTTTTTGGTGAAGATGAAACAAATAAGTTTGTCAGTTTTATTACATCTGATATGTGACCTTTATGCTGACCTGTACCCAGCTGTTCAAGGTGATGGCAGAGGCGAAGCTGCAGCTGTGCTAGCTGCAGGGACACACCCAGCGAGGGGACGAACCAGGGGGCGAAGCAGGAGTCCACTCGGGTACAAGCTGCCAGAGCGATGGGGGACACCAACTGATCGCAGTGGAGCTGGGACCCACTCTCACTGTCAGAGCTGGAGGAGGAGAGGAAAGTCAAAAGAAGTGCAGGTAAACAAAGAAACAAGCTGCTTACATAGTTTTATTTTTAAGTGAAAATGTACAACTTTTTTGTGTCTGTTTCATAAACTATAAATAACAAATCTTCCTTTAAAATTTGATTGTGAACCATTAAAGGAAAGGCATATTTATGGGATAATAATCACATAAATTACATTCTGCTTTTTTCAAAAAGGTGACAGGAAAGCTGGGATGAAAGAGACAACATTGTGGTGAGGGCCTCCTTCCTGTCCGGGGCAGTTAGGTAAATTATTAAGCCAGGAGTTTCCAGGAGGACCCCTCTGTGGACATTAATTACATGTCAGGGCTGATGATGTGGAATGGGAAGTAATTGAAACGAATGCCCATTTGTTCTGTAATTTGCTGCTACCATGATCCACTAATAGAGGAAGACTCTCAAAACGTGAAAAATGTGGATGCAGCGGAGTGCTCTTTAAAAAGATAACCATCATATGTTGACAATTTTCATTACTTTCAGTTGGCAGGGCAGCCAAGTTATGTTTCTGCTGGAAACTAAAGTATGGCAGATGAAATAAGAAAATAAGGAAAGGGGAATCAATTTTGATCAAAAAAGACAAATAATTTAAACATGAAGGAAATGTAGTGTTTGGAGTATGATTGTAATGAACTGCAGATGTATATTATACTTGACATAGAACCTGGTCCTGAAGCTCTCTCTATCTTTTCTTAAATGTTTTATTTCTCCTCCTACTCAACTTTTTTAAGTCGTCTGACTCACACACAATGTGGGATTGACATTTCTTTTATACAAAATGCTTTCTAAACTCCCAAAAGGAAGTATAAATGGGAGAGGAGAGGAAAAAAAAAGAGTAAAGAAAGATGAGAAAGGACTGAGTAAACAAAAAAGGAAACACGGTCCAGGCTCCAGAAAAGTACCAGTAGGCTGGGAAAGACACGAGGGAGATGGAGAGAGGAAACAGTGGCAGAAAGAAGAATGGAGTAAAAACATGATCTGTGAGGTGCTACAGTGTTCGGTTCGGTCCAGCCCGGCCCAGGCTGAGAAGGGCCTGAAAGCTCACGAGCCAACCCGAAGGGGGCTTGACTCCTGGTGCTTCCCCTGAGCTTCCCCTCGATTAGATACAGTCAAGGTAAGCAGGAAGGAATCCGGATGGGCCCTGACAGGCACTTGGTGTGCTGGGAAATCTCATTAGGCCTATCTGAACGCTTTCCAAGCCTGCTCCCTGCTCCTGCACACCAGATGTGGGGCGAGGGACACATTTTTAGCTCTCTGCGCTCAGCAGGCTGGGTGCAACGAGCCTCTGTTTTTCCTCACGCTGGACGGCTCAGAGTCTGCAGATCCACACACACGCACTCTCACCCACTGTGTGGGTACAAGCAACCTCCTAACATAAAAGAGCCGGAGATAAATACGGTCCAAAAGAAACATTTCACCTCTGTTCATCGCCTCCCTCGCTGTTATTATTGAGCACGATCCTCCACAGGTCCGAGGCCACGATCTCCTTGTGCTGATCGGTGAGGCTGAGGCTGGGCAGCTGCAGCTGGCAGGAGCAGCTCTCTGACAGGTTGAACTCCCGGTACGGAACAAAGCTCTGCTGGAGCTCGTCCCAGTACTCTAGACTGCACGGTACCTGAAAGACACAGTAATGACTTACATAAGTAGCCTGATAATATTTAGCTTATTAGAGGTTTTATTCAGTGTATGCTCATTGTTGACTTAAAGACTGGAAACATACCACAGAGAATAGCCTTCTTTTATTCTCTTCCCTTTCCTTCAATAGTTTTAACAAAAGCCTAAGTTTGAAGTGGGGTGCAGCAGAACTATACAATTGTATCAACTTTGCAACAAGTAGCTATTAATGTAGAAATTAAAGGTTCTTTTCAACAGCTAAATATATATATATTTATTAGGGGTGCAACAATACATGTACCGTTTGTATCGTTGCACCCCTAATATATATATATATATTCACTTCTTTCACCTTCAGGCTCGACAGGATGTCCATAGCTCATCTACAGAAATCATCTTTTACTAACTCTAATTTTGTAGTAATGTTGATATTTCTTCCCTGACTGAGAAGAGTAATTGCTTCTACACATTTAAACATTTCTAACTTTTAAAATCCTTCCACCGGGTTGAAAACTGAGACAGGCTTGGGACTGGTGATTTCTGATCATGTTTTGGGGGAGAATTTAAGGAGTAAATGTCTCAGCCTGAAATAAAAAATGTCAAACTTGAATAATTTGAATTTTTTACTTATTAAAGGCAAATAGTTAAAGGGGCAATATTATGTGTTTCTCAGGCATATATTTAAATACTATACCATAACAAAGTATCTATGTCCCCTTTAGTTGTTATTAA
>JAUBOC010000050.1:19189782-19200735 GCA_032275365.1 Anablepsoides cearensis | reverse complement strand
ACGTGTTTCCATTGAGCAAATTTATTTTCGAAATTCTAATTTGCACATTTTCATGGTCAATGGAAACGCAGCTAGTGTTGACCACTGTCTGGTAGAACATCTGCAGAACTTATTATTCCAAAAACGTTCTTTTCAGGATAAACCTCTTTATATATTCTGTTAGATGCATTTTTGTGTCCAACACTGGTTTATTATAGATTATACTTCTCATATTTACAGCTGAATTTACAACAATGGAATTTGAAATGATAAATGATAAAACCATCTTTAAACACTCTCTCCCCTTAAAACAAGGCAGAAAAGACAGAAACTGTTGCTATGTTACTTTCATGTATTTGCTCAAAAAAGAAAAGTCTACGGAGGAGGGTGAAAAGGGGGTCAAGTTGGGACTCATCTTTCCTTTAAAGTGATTATCTGGACAGAGAGGCAGGGGATGGAAAAACAGCGGATGACTGATAGAAGGAAAAGTAGGATGTTCTGTCCCCCACTGAGGCCCTGCAGGCTCGGTAGCAGCAACAACCTGCCAAAAAATAACCTCATCTGGGGTTAAAGGCACCTGGCTATTCACACCAGAGCAAGCAAGATGACTTCCACAGCAGTCTGACCATGTATTACAAGTTTGGAGAGAACATAGGGGTCTCTGTCATTCAGTAACAAGACTCCCAACAAGGGAATCACTGTGGCACTGGGCCCAGATTTAAAATGGTTTACTTCTTTTTCGGTGCAGGTGATGTTAAGCAGGAAGCTGTGAGAGCGATGTGTGGATTCTCTTCTCATCTTACAGTTCTCAGAACTCCTACTCGGCAGCAGATGGCTATACAACCCAACGCAACTGACGTAATGATGTGAGACGCGCAACATGCAGCTGCTTAATAAATCACAGCGCCGCGCTTTCTCTGAGTTCAGCAAACAAGCAGAGACGAGAGAAGCTGACGGCTCGTGTTGGTGATGCTCAGTGTGGCTCTTTCTACCTGCAGGACATCTCCCAGGTCTGCTGTACTGATCTCAGGGTCCTCTGTGGTGTTGAAAGGGACGGGTGTTATCCTGACGAAGGTGAGGACACGGGGCTCAGGGTACCTCCACAGCATCACCCCCGGGATGTCTTCTGTCTCACTGAAAAACACCACCTCATGGGGTCCAGGCAGCCTCTGAGAACCTGAAAAACAAACCAACACGAAATATGGAAAACCTTTACTCAACAGGTAAACAAACAAGAATAGGTAAAAAGCACATCTTGTTTCTGTGAACTCAGCTCGATATCTGTGAAGGAACAAATAAACTTCCAACACCCTTACAGCATTTATTATCATCTCTAATTTTTCGTTTGTAAAACGGCAGCGTTTATTCAGATACTATGACGTGTACCAAGCTATTCCTCGTACATGAACTTTTTAAGTTAAATTTGTAATACTTTTAAGATACTTTAAGTGCCTGTGCATCAGTTTTGTGATGAATACAATTGCATTTTTGGAAAGATGACATTACTAATGTATTGAAAAGAAAACATATTTATAATGCAAACTGTTATTATTTACTGCGTTTTTAAATACCGTGCATGAATGTTTCAATAAACAATGTTTTATGTCTTGTTAGCATAGAAAAGTACATTAAAAAGAAGAGTGGGTCAAGACCTGTAAAAAAAAAACTGGACACTCTTATTTTATATTTCCTGGATGTTTACATGTGTCAGAATCTGGGTAAACAAAATATCTGAGTAAACATTTTTTTGTTTTTGTCTAAACATCCACTGATTAAACTATGCTAAGCACCTGCAACAGCTGGAGAACACAGGATCCAAACTCCAGAGGGATGTTTGACTTACATCCTAGCTGCTGTTTAGGATTCATGTTTATTTAGAAAAAAGAAAAAAGAAAGTCAAACGGGGAACCTCGGCTTCATCTACCCCCCACCCCCCACAGAGTGCAAACACAGTCTGTCACTAGAACAGACAAGAAGCAAACAAACAACAATAACAAAAAACTTTTATCAAACTTCCTCTCCAGCCGTCTTTCCTTTAGCCTTTCATCGATAGATCCCATTCATCCTTTGGAGGTCACTGGCTGGTTCCTGCACTCAGGGTCCCAGATCCCTCTCCCAACATGTTGCAGACAGACTGTCCTCTTGGTTCCAGTTCACCACTGTACGTTCTTCAGCTTCAGCCAGAACATTAAATGCATCAAAGACCAGTGGAAGAGCGCAACAAACAAAGACTCAACCACAGCTGACAGAATGGACGGCTGGTCTTCAGCCAGAAAGAAGTTTGATCCTCTGTGTATGTTGCTGAGTGTCTGACTGTGTGCACACAAAGCACAAAGACAGCGAATAAACACCGAGTTACTCAGAGTGGAAACAGCCAGTCATGCCCGATGAAACTTCTTTTCACGAAGGCCTTTGATCTAACTTTGTTTTAAGCCTGTGTGTATCTTAAGTGACATTTAATGTTGCTCAAAGTCTCTTCTGTGCAGTCTATAATATTTAACGATTATTAGGCAACGATAGCTAATGTTCTGATGTACCTCTAATTAACATGGGAACCCATATCCAGATATTAAATATTTTACCTCAGAGCAGAAATGCACATTCATAAATAAAAATCACAGAGCAACACATGAATAATAAGTGTATTCACCTGCATCCTGAATGTACTGAAAGCTTCCTGTGCGCAGGTCATCAGAGGTGTGCTCTGTCCGAACAGAGGGAGCGATGGGAGAGGGTGGGGGCTGGGTGTGGCAGGCCTTTCCCTCAGAACTGCCATCTGCTGAATCCTGTTTCTGGAGATGAAAATAGGCCCGAAGGTACTCTTCCACCAAGGTCAGGCAGTTCAAATGTTCCTGGCCCCAAAAAAACTGTTGTACAGAGAAAAACAAAAAACAGGAAAAAAAATATTTGATTTCCTGCAAAAAAAAGCTGTTTAAATGCTTAATGCTAAAAGAGCAGAAACTAGCCTAAAAATAGCTCAAAAGTGGCTGAAACAGCTGAAAAATAAATTATCATAAAGAAACAAAGAGTATGTTTGCTGAAATAAAGGTAGCAAAAGCAGAAAGTCAAAATGCTAGCTAAGGCAGAAAAAAGCTAAAATCAGAAAAATAGAAGTTGAAGTAAGATGAAATTAACACAAAAAACAAGCAAGTTTGTTAAATTATGCAGAAAACAGCTGAAATTAGCCAAAAGAAGCTAAAAGAAACACTAAAAGCTTAAAATAGAAGAAAGGAGACAAGAGAAGCAGAAAAAGTTGTAATTAACCAGAGAAACATAGGAAAAAGTCAAAACAATAGTTAAAAGCAGAAAAAAAGCTAAAATCAGCAAAATAGATGCTAAAGAAAGATTAAATTAACACAAAAACATAAATCAAGTTTGCTAAATAAGCAGTAAGAAGCTGAAAATAGCTAAAAGTAGCTAAAACCACAGAAAACAGCTGAAATTAACAGAAATCAGATAAAAGAAGCAAAAAGTTTAAAATATAAGGAGATGAAAGAACAAAAAGTTTTAAGTAGCAAAAGAAAAGCAGAAAATGTCAAAAATAATAGCTAAAGCAGCAAAAAAGCTAAAAAAAACTAAAGAGAAGCTGAAGAAAACTAAAATAAACACAAAAAAAAAAAAACAAAAAAAGCAGAACCAGAACAGAAGGTAAAAAGTGCAGTAAAGATTTATGACTATTTTGAAGGGTTGCTGTTGAAAACAGTTCTTTATTTTTAATGAGTAAAAAATGGACGGAAAATCAAAATATCTCAAAAAATATAAATAGCTGAAACTCAAGAAGTTATAGCCGGAATGTCCTGAGAAAGTTGCATGTTTGATATATTATTGTTGAAGCAGCACAAAAATTGGGAAACAAGATGCAGACCAAAAAACAACAACAATAAAAAAAACTCTCAATAATGTGAATGTTTTATAAGAATTCACACAAGTGAGAGCAGAACTGATGTTAAAAAATGACAACTGTTTATGTAAAACATACAGGGAAACACAGGAGTCAGTATAAAGAGGAGGAAGCTACGGAGCATCACAAGGTCTACTTTTGTTTTCATAAACACTGCAACTTCTACTCTAAGTGAAGCAGTCAGGGCTATCCTCGTCATCACCCACTCACAGTTTTACAAAAATTACACAACACAGCCTGATGTTCTCATTGAGCCATGGCATTCCCCCTCCTGTGCTCCATCAAAGTCAGGCTTGCCTGGGGTTTGGACAGAGCACTAGGAACCTCTGAGTCAAAAACTCTTGACACATGGAGCTGCCCGCCTGCTTGCCTGTCACTACTCTAAGACTGGGAATGACTAAACTCGAAAAGAGGAAAATTTAGGGATTTTTTTTTCTATCCAAAGTTTTGGAAAGACTCTCTGAAAGAAAGAAATCGGAAGAAATTCTGGTGGTTTTGCTAAAGCAATTGATTAAAACGCCACGGACGCCAATATTTGCAGAAAGAATTGCATGATCACATATTAAATGTTGAGTTGCAAGTGATTTTTCTGTTAATGCACACGCAATAAAAGCATTAAGGAAACCACTGAACATAAGCGAGGGGATTCCCCCAAGAAAAAAAAAAGTGGAATGTAGCATTACACACTTTTCTGTTAGTCATATTAAAAGGGGACTTTTTAGGTTCGACATTATGTAACTTTGTTCAGGGAAAAAATTCATACAGATGTTTGTCTTCCACTATAAATAGATACATAATAATATTCCACCATTTTAACCAGAAGATATGACTCGAAACTAATGTCAAATTATAACATGCAGCTGTTACTGCCGTTACTTTAAAGAGAAAATAAGCCAATGAAATTATAGAGGGACAGCAGATCTAAGAGGAATACTAAGAGTGTGGTGAGATGTGCTTGTGGGTGACAGCGTTTCAACAAGGAAGTGTCTAAGTTTTATTTTGGAAACCAAAGATATTTACAGTGCCCTACAAAGATATCCATCCCTCGTGGTATTTTTTTTTAGTTTGAGTTGGTGCTTCAGACATGGTGTCCTTGAAGAACTAAAAGTTTGAGTTTGGTTTCATCTGACCAACACCTTCCACAAGTTTGGAAAATAAGTCTTTTTTTTTAAGTGATGGATTTTCCTGCCACTTTTCCATGAAGCCCAGCTCTGTGCAGCTTCTACTGGTCCTACGGACAGATCCTCTCTCTGCTGCAGCTCCTTCAGGACTTTCTTTGGTCCCCTGGATGTTTCTCTGATCAATGACCAACTTACTCGGTTTGTGAGTTTTGGTGGATGACCTTCTATTGGCAGGTTTAATGTGAAGGTAACATCTTAATGGAGCTCTGTAGGATGTTCAGAATTTTAGATTTTTTTTCTAACTCAACCCTAAGGTTAACATAAAACGAGGTGGATTATTTAATTTCTCACCTGTTTTTGTTCACGTCTTTGGTGGAAACACTGAAGGTGAAGAGGCTGGGGTCTGATAGACCAAAGGATATTCAAATCCAACAAAAGAAAAAGGGCAAAATCAAAGTTTTAAGTGACCTGGTGTAAGAAATTGCTTAAATTGGAAGCCCGAATAATAAACAGAAACCCAATTAAGATCTCGGTTAAATGTTTATTTTCAGATATAAGGACTCCATCCCAGCCTGTGTGGCTTCAGAGTCTAAACAAAAGGCCCTGAACCACATGATCTCATAATACCTAATGAATCCCTGGTCACACCACCTGGGGGTGGCTCCTTACGTCAGCATTTGTATGCTAGAATGTAAATAATTAATCTGACACTGCTGGAGCAAGGCACGTATTAAGTAGAGACTTGTTGATTTTCTTACTGGTCAAATTAATAACTAATACTGATCAAAAAGTATAAAATATAAGACTGTATCTAAAACTCAGTTAATAAGACACAAAACAACTTCAAATGACTGCTTTAACGCAAAGGGATTGAATACATATGCAGGCAACCTTTAGTTTTAAGATATGAACGTTTTTTTTGCTTTTAAATTTGTATTTTTGGGGAATTGTTGTTTCATATCAATTGCGAGTCTCATTAAATTCCAGGTTGTAAAACAAAATAAAAGAGGAATGAAGATTGTAATGTTTTAGTAGTAGTGGTATCACTGAGTAACTGTTCTCCATCTAGAAGAACCGTACAGAAGCTTTAATTAAGAGTCTTTAAACAGGACTCTGAGTCACTCTCACTTCTAATCGAGTGCAGAGGTGCTGACCTAACCTTAACCACCACCAACTGCAGTCAAGCAGAGAATTACATCTTGGGATTAGAGAGCTGAACCCGTGTCAAAAGGCACACAAACCTGCAGCAGACCTCCCTTCAGGTCAAACAGAAGTTTAGGGGGTCCAGATTCAGGTCCAGGACTGCCGCTGTGTCGGCACCAGCGAGCCTCCAGAGAGCTGCAGCAGGAGAACGGCCCCAGCAGCACGTGGCTCCGCTCCCTCAGTCCTGTTTTCACCAGTGCATCGTTTATCTTCAGCAGGACTGAGGCAACCTGAGCTGGATCTAGGAACACAAATAAAGCAGCAACTTCAATAATAAATAAATAAATAATATGTTGGATTAAAAAAAACCAAATCAGGCAAACTAAACAATGTTATAAAAAAATGAAGAGTAAAAATAATAATTTGACAGCTTCCTTAAATAATCGTAACATTTTTCTAGTTTTTCAAGTTTGTCAGGAATCTCAAAAAACGTACAAAAGGTAAACTTTTTTGTGCGTTTCTTTCTGGAAACACAAAACACTTGAAAAAAATGACAGGCGATTATTTTAGGAAGGTGTTAAATTGAAATCTTTAAAACAGGTTCGTTACAAAATGTGTATTGTTCTCATTCCTAGAAAGACATTTCTCTTTAATGTAATGCTGAAAAGTTTGCCTTTTTTTGTTTACGTACAAACTGATAAATGATTCACACATTTGGATGTTTGATGCCTGTATTGCTGTCATAAATCAAACATGATTAATATAAATTATCCAAAAATTAATAATAGAGGCCTTCTTAATGTCAAAGTGAGTTCAAATTTTGAAAAAGTGATTCCAATTAAATAAAATATGTGCTCTACATTAAGTGACAGCATAAATATTTATATTTTTTAAAATGGTCAATTCAATTAAGAAAAGATTAAAAAGTAAAAACCAGAGAATGATACAAAAAGATTTTCAAAAGTCCTACATATCCACAGGATTTATGTTAAACCTGGGACTTTAAGTAATTTGGGACATGAGCAGGTCCTCCTCACAAACTCATGTTCAAGATTGACCATGAATAATTTATAACTGCAATAAAAAACAAAAAATCCAAGGGGGTGAATACTTTTTTAGGCGCTGTAACTAAAAAACATTCTGTTTAAACGTGTGTCAGGGTCCAGAACTAACTGCATCTCAGGGCTTTGGGTTCACTTGGTGTAAAAAAACAGGATATATGAGGTTAGAGAAAGATGAAGAGGGACATGGAGAAACTGAGGAAGGAGGTGATAAATGAGAAGATGAACAGATATAGACAAAGATGGTGGGAAAAAAAGAAAGAGCCAAGAGGAGAAAGTGATCTATGACATGATGAAATGACACACACACACGAGTGCTCGGATCTTTCCAGGCTTGGTAAACTGACTCAGAAACATCTTATTCAACATCAGAGAACCTTAACTCAACAAGGACGAGCCAATGAAAGAGGGTTTGCTTGTATGAGACAATTTGTGAGGAACAGTTCCACTGAGATGACTCATATCTCTCAAGGAATACACTGTTTATACAAGCTGGCAGTTTACCTGCTAATAACTTCTGGTGTTGCAGCACAGACAGAAACGTTTGGACTCTGGGCTTATTTTTAAGGCCAGGACTTATAAGACAGACCCAAGAACTCCATTCCTTTACAACTTTTACAAATATATATAACAGCATGTTTAGATTGAGTGAAGGCACACACTGACACACAAATACATTGAGAAAAGTAGAGCTACATGGCTCCAAACAGAAAATACAGATGTAAAAACAAACAACCCTCACACCCAGGTGAACACGTGGAAACGCACACTCTCACATGAACATTCCCTCTCAAACACGCAATGAGTATCAAAACATTTTGTCCCGTCTCACCATGCGTCATTTACAGCTCAGCTGACCGCAGCATCCGCTGCTACAGCCAGCAACAGCAGCCAGCACGCTCCATAATCAACCAAATTGGGAGTGGTTTAAATGAGGGGGAATCCCTTTTTCTTCCTGACTTTATTCTTCCTTCCAGAATAAATAACAGTTGGAGGCACATTTCTCCATCCTTTGTCCACTTCTGCTTTTACCATGTATGTCTCTGTAGGTTTGAGCTCTCAGATCTGTCAGCAGACGCTCCAAATACACGACCCTGCTAAACTGTTGAGGAGCAGAGGGAATGTAAATAAAGAACACCAATAAATAAAATAAGGAGATGAAAAGCTATCGAAGAATGTGGCAGATGGCACTTTGTTTTTCCAGTTTGCTGAAATTTAAACAACTTTACAGACAAAACTACTAATCGTGTGTAGTGTAGGGTGTGTGTTAGTGAGGAACACACATCTGCACATAATCTCTATTTCCAGAAAATGTGTTCAGTCTTCTAAAACGTTACAAAGTTACATTTTTCCAATTTTTCTTTCAAGCTAAACATGGTTTTCAGGCTGCACTTTGTACAAACCATCATGCCGCTTGATTTTTGGCAAACCTTAAAAAAACAACATCACTCAACAGTTTGCTTCTGAAATTAGAACTGTAACCTGGAACTTTATCACACAAAACCCTCAGAGCACAAGCTCATCTTTGATGAACACGTCTCCATCTCCTACAGCTCATCCATAGCCAGGAGACAAACCTGGACCTCTCACTCTCCAGCTCCACCCATGCACAGTAATTCCCAGGTCATAAAAATACACAATCTCTCCAGTGAGTCCAGGATTTGACCCAGGGTTCTTTCTCAGTGGGACACGCCTGAAAAACATTTAATAGGAGAAATCCTAATCAGGTGAATCACTTCAACTGACTCCTTTCGATGTGGAGGATCAGCGGCTCTACTCTCAGCTCCGCCCCCCGGATGATGGAGCTCCTCTCTCTAAGGCTGAGCCCGACACCCCTACAAAGGAAGTTCATGTTGGCCTCTTGTATCCAGAATCTTGTTCTTGTCATGATCCAAATCTCATGACCAAGACAATTGGTTAGGGTTGGAACATAAATGGACCAGGAAATTGAGAACTTTGCCTTTTGACTCAACTCTTGTCACCACGACTGACCGAAGCAACACCCTCATTACTGCTGATGAAATCCTAATCTGTCTCCTGCTCCATTCTGCCATTACTCATACAACTCCTTCACCTGAGGGGAAAAACTCCCCCAAAACCCAGAGGGGGCATTCCACCAGATTCTGGTTGATTGATACAAAACAAACAACTTGTGTTCTGTAGTCAGATCAAAATAATCCCGGGTTGTTTGTGCAAACTTAACTCAAACACACCCCATATTTTGTTAGCATATTGCGCATGATATCACGTTACATAAAACTGCACACAATGTTCCCTCTAATGTTGGATCAAAATGACTAAAACTCAATCATTTCTCAACATGAGATGATTTCAGTTTAAAACTTTGGCATGAAAGATGCAGATATGCATTCCTAAAAGGAACTCTTGGCTTTTTATATATATGACATCTTAGCTGAGGCACTGCTGTTTTTCTGGCAATTCAAAGAAACCAGAGGCAGTTAAGCAAAACAACAAGGAGTGTTTACACACAACACGCACGCATGCATGCATGCACGCATCATGCATGAATGACTGTTGTGTGTTGCATGCATGCATCATGAAATGGGATGAGAGACAATGTTATTGGTTGAAGTGTTGCATTTATAACAATTCTGGTAAAACAGAAACAATAAATCTCTTCCTGTCTTGCAACAACTTTTACATTTTTTATATATTCAACACAACAGAACAGTCATTGAAGAATGAAAAAATATTTTGTACTTATTCAATATTTATAGACATAACAGGTTTTTTTTTTTGCAGTTTTCAAAAGAAAGCAACAAAATAAAAACAAACACCTTGATACCCAACACTGGATACTTCTGATAACCTAGTGTGCACATGTGCATCCACTGCAAGCTCTCATACAACATAAAACACTCGAGAAACACAGTGGGTGGTGGGAAAAAAGGGTGGATAGAAATCTTCCTCAAGTGAAATATATCTATGGCAAACACCCGGGTAAGATTAGATAGGATAGGAGACTGATTTACCACGTCGGTTTCTCCCTGGCAGCCGTTATCTGACCACTGCCTGGCTGATTTATACCCTGCAACGTACTGGTATCAATTAGTAGAAACCTTAAGGAGTCATTACATAACTATCTGAGGCCCCTGAAGACCTTCTGGGATGGTAAGAGTAATAGGAGTAATATACTGTCATTCACCACAGAAATACGCTATTCACTCACCACAAGACCACTATAGGACACTAGAGGAAACTGGTTTTGTAGCAGGGGACGCTGTCGGCCAAAATGGTGAAGTGCAGGAAGCTGTGTGTCATCCAAGCAATTACAAAGGCAGATCTGATGATTGGTGATGAACGACATATGGGCTGAATGTCAGCAGCAATGCTGAAGCACAATAAGTGTCACAGAGACGTGTTATATTCTAAATACGGACTTTAAATGTGATCAGTTCAGGAGAAGAAGCTTTGATACAATGAAATTATCTGCCAAAGTCTTCTAGTCACGACTAATTTACTGACTGAACCGGACGGCACAAACAAGAACCAAACACAGACAAGAAAAAAAGAAAAATCAAAACTTCTGTCTGTAGATTTGTCTACATTAATAATGTATTCCATTCTATTTCTCAAACTAATAATTCTGACAAATCAACATGACCATTTTAGATCAGCTTTATTCAAAGTTTAGTAATTTCCTATTTATATTATTAAGAAAGATACTTGAAAAAACAGTAACTGTATAAAACAAAACACGTTAGTGGGGGGGGGGGGGGGGGGGGGG
>JAUBOC010000050.1:19140204-19174600 GCA_032275365.1 Anablepsoides cearensis | reverse complement strand
TAAAGGGGACATAGATACTTTATTATGGTATAGTATTTAAATATATGCCTGAGAAACACATAATATAACCCCTTTAACAAAATGTCGTGCAAACCACTGGATGAATCTTATTGAAACTCTCAAAGAGTAATCATTGGATGTTTGGAAATCTGAAATTTAATTGAACAGATATTGCATTTTAAATGTGATGTGGTTTAATTTAAGAGTCATTCACAACAAATTCTGTGTGTGACATCTCTTAATATAGGATGAGATTGTGAATACTGTTATTTTAGGTTTAACCTAAAATGCTGTGACTCCATCTATTTTAAACATGACGATCTTTCTGACATGAAACGAGGAGGGAAATGTGCTGCACTTAGAGAAATGTTGGGCTAAAACAAAAAGCTTGTTGGCATCATCTAACACACACATGGTACTTGGGGCTGTGTTGTGTTGGGCTGCACAGAGTGATGTTTGTGCAGATGGACAGAAACGCTGTCAATGAGAGAAAGCATCTGGAGTCAGGAAAGCTAAGCTGTGTGCTCGATGCTAAACTATTATCTATAACACCTGAGTTCACCCCGGAGCTCCTTCTTGTGTAAATGCACAGTATGTGTCCATGATTGTATACATGTGGAAGAAAGACAGCCTATATGTCAAAGTGTATCTATAGTTAACGTGACAGAGTGTATGAATCTGCAACATCTGGCCTGAGTTCAGGAAGCTGAAGGATGACCTGCTCCTACACACACTCTGCATGAAACCCTCACTGGGATGAAAAGGTTGCGCACACTAAGACTCAAAAAGCCCACTCACACTTTTATTCATTACAGTTGTGTTTGGGCAGGATGTCAAACACACCCTAAGGTCAACAACCTCAACTTAAATCTGCTCATATGGATATCATCTCAGTCTAAAAATAGCAAACCAAACTCGGTGAAAGCCAAATTTATTACACGCAAACACATGAACACGTAGGAGTTAGCAGTGAGGGATTCAAAGAGAAAAGCACACAACCGACTTCCTGCAGCAAACATCCACCGGAGCCTGGTGGAGCCCTGCAACCTTAATGAGTGTCATCATGTTGGGGACGCTCAGAGAAGAGACGCAGCTGCTCCTCCTCATCAAAACCAGTCAGCTGAGGTAGTTTTGCGGGGATCTGATTAGGATGTCTTTCTAAAGGTTTTCTGGGCACATACCCACTGGGAGGATAACCCAGGGTGAACCAGAACTCGCTGGAGACATGAAATATATCCTTTCTGGTCTGGGAAATGTTTTGGGAGCCCCAGGAGGAGAGGGAGAGAGTTGCTGAGGAGAAGGATGTTTGGGTTTCCTGTCTGGACCAGTTATCTCCGAAACAAGACCATAGATGAGGGGAATAAAGGGGTGGAAGTTTTGGAGGTTGAAACAATGTTTTCAGATGTTTTATAGTCATTTGTTTAGGGGTGAAAAGGCCCCTGGTCTGAGAACAAGCAGTGTTTTTCATTTTACTAGTCAACCTTCGTGTTGTATGATTTTCAGCATTTTGCAAGAGTTGCATTAATAATATTGTGAATCCCACCTGGTCCATTGAGGAAATCTTTGATCTGGAAACAAAGCAGAGGTGGAGGAATCCCTGTTTTACCATCAACCTCTCCTGCTATTGTCTGCAGCCAAAACATGTTGTAGTCCAAACATTCTGGCAGAGTCTTTCCAGGGTCTGGATAAAACAAAGCAGATACAGTTTTTAGGCCATCTATAAGGCATGTTTAAAATGTTTTATTTAAAATCTAGACCAAATCATTAGTCCTAACAGAATACCCAGACAACATGTTCTCACCCAGGCACTTGTAGTCAGAAGCTACTCCTTTGAGGAACACATCAAAAACAGACAGCTCCATCCTCTGCTTTCGATGGTGGCAACTGAGCAGAACAGAAGGCTGCAGAACCTGCAGGTACAAGAGGGGTTCCAACAACTGGTCCCCAGCTCCTCGTCTCCCTGGTTGCCTCACGATGGTAACACCCAGCGCCTGGCGGGCTGAGGAACGGGTCGGAGTGGGAAGGCCGTCAAGTGAGAGCAGGCTTCCTCTGATCAGTGGAGAAGCTGGCTGAGAGGTGTTGCTGTTCAGGATGTCCTCAGCAGTCAGGCCAGCAAGTGAGCCCTGAGCAGCTGGGGTTTGTTCAGAGGTTGGTGAGGTTGAAGGTGGAGGAGATTCGGACGTGATTTCGGGATGGTTGAGGACACTCTTTCCCACCTGAACCAGACACAAAAGAATCATTTAGCACTGCCTTGGTCAAAATGAAGACATGTGACATAATTACAGGCCAGTCTAGGGTTGGGCAATATTGGAAAAAAAGGTAAATACGATTAATTGAGGCATTTAGCCAATAACGATTAATATGATGGTTAATAGATGACAATTGTACTTGCATGTTTTTGACTCTAAATCAGTCACCCTGTGTTCTAAAAGTGCACTTATAAATTATCAGTCAAAATAACTTCTTAATTTTAACAGCCACACCCAACGTTGTTGCTCAAAAGGTCATCAGAGTGCATCGTTAATTCTCAGCTGAGTAGATTTAGCTCCACATTAGTGTTATCTCCGTGTTAGTGTTAGCTCCGCCTTAACGTTAGCTCCACGTTAGTGTTAGCTCCACGTTAGCATTAGCTTTGCCTTAATTTTAGCTCTACATTAGTGTTATCTCCACGTTAGTGTTAGCTCCGCCTAAACGTTTGCTCCACATTAACATTAGCTCCATGTTAGTGTTATCTATATGTTAGTTAGCTTTGCCTTAACTTTAGCTCCATATTAGTGATAACTCAGCTGCATTAACATTAGCTATGCATTTGCATTAACTCCACGTTAGTGTTAGCTCCACTTTAGCTTTAGCTGCTTGCCACAGTGATTTATATGTCACTAATGGCAGTAATCGTAAAGTGCCAAATATTAATTGGTGTCAGTTTTTCTAATGATTAATTGCACAAAGTATGATTTTGCCCAACCCTAAGCAGCTCAGTAAATTTTTATTCACCTTATCTGCAGGTTCTTTCTTTTCTGGTGTGTTGGGTGTATCAGTCAGTGTAGTTAGAGACTTAGAAGTAGAGCAGGCATAAGTCATAACAGACAGTTTACTCGCAGTGAGAAAAATGTCAAAAGGGATGAAGCTGAGGTTCTTGGTAATGGTGGACTTTTGTGAGGGTCTTGCAATGCAGTGGTGGCTGGCCCCACTCTGCTGCTCTATTTGGACAATCCTGATGCGGGCGCTGTCACTGCCAAAGCCACTGTCCTGTCCGGTCACGCTGTGCCGTGATGAAGAGTCACCGACTGTTGAAGAGTCTTGATGGCCACGCTTGTGTTCTTGTCGCCGCGCCTGGACACAGAAACATGGCGAGGCAAAGCTGTGTCAACACAAAGGCTGATTTTCTACATCACAGTTTGAGAAATAGCAAAGATAGAGCTATCTAAAGCAGAGGTGCCCAAAGTGGGGCCCAAGCCATTTGATTTGGCCCACCGGCAGTTGTCCTGGTTACTAGATTGTAATTATGTTAAGATTAAATGTAAAATACAAGTATCTACAAAAGACATTTAGATTAGATTTAAGCCCATATTTAGATATGCACACTCTAAGACCACATATATTAAAATTTTAAAATCATAAAAAGTCCCATGAGCCTTTGCTGTCTGAGCATATGTTGAATTTTCTCCATGTCCATGGGCTAGCTTTATCATAAAAAATAAAACAACTTTCCTTAAAAAGTATTTGCATTTCTTATATTATTGCATTTGGCCCGCGACCCTCAGGTTGATTTTATTTTGGCCCTCTCAGGGAAAATGTTTGGGCACCCCTGATCTAAAGTTCATATAAAGGCAAATAGTTTTGACTGGTCAAAAAAACTACAAAAGCTCTATATGAAGTTCATGTGTTTCTATAGGGTGAAAAAAGAAATACATATAGGTTCATCAGGTAAAGTATGAACAGTATGAACTGTCTCTTTTTTATGTAGCATCAATTAAAAAAAACAAAACAAAAAAACACAAATTAATCAATGCAATGAAGCTAATTTTGCAAATATTTTTCTTTATCTGTTGCTCTGTCAATATAAACTTTGCACAACAAGTAAGACAATAAGCATTCAGTGGATTATTTCTTTGTTGTAACAATGCTTCTTGGCAATAAATATTATACTGTTGGGAAGTCTGTTCATTTCCCACATGAAATAATTTGACAAACAGCTTCTGATACCCCCTCAGGTGCCACCAATCAGGTGTCTGCTATAAGATTTATTGCCAATAAATATTGTTACAACAAAGAAATAATCTACCAAACACTAATTTACTTAATTTATGAGCTGTGCATGTAAAATACAGAAAATATGAAGAGAAAATGTCTACTCTATAAGAAATCTAGACAAACTCTAGTCAACAGCTTCTTCAGCTTCTGTAAAGTTCAGACTGGTGAAGAATCTCAGCCACAGTTGCTCTCATTATTCCCCTTCTAATAATTTACATTAGTCAATAAAGATCAATGAAGTAGTGTTTCTTTATATTTGCTCTGTGACAGACCAAGAACACTTTGATGATACAACTCATTTATCCATCTTGACTGTTTCTTTGTGGCCCTGTAATGGACTGGCAACCTGTCCAGGACAAACTCCACCCCCCCACCCCCCAATAACCACTGGTGAGCTCTGTGAGATCCTATCACACTAACTTTACTAACTTAAACAAACTTGTGAAATTTTTGTCCAACATTAGGATGACTATGTTGAAGATGAAATTAAAAAAAAATCTACTGGGAGGCTCTTTTGGACATACACGATCAAATATATAACCTATATTACTAATTTAGTAGGAACAAGTTAGCCTAGAGAAAAGATGGATCGATGAATAAAAGTGAATGGAAAATTTAAAAAAAGGATTTTTCCTTCCACAGAGACAAAAACCAAACACTCATACACAAATTCACTAAAGAAGAACAGGGTACAGCCACAGAGACATAAAAGACATGCCTCGGGACTTTTTCTGCGGTTGAAAAATCATTTTGCATTTCTTGCAATATTGGAAATTACTTCAAAAAAGGGGCTTCACCCCAGTAAATTAAATTGTTTTGAGCAGTGACTGTGGTATTGTGTTTAAAGCAGCTGAGATTTTATGCTCGATTCCAGCTAACGGATGTCGGTTCCAGTTGTTGCGTCAATAAAAAGCTTTCAGTGACAGATGACATAAATCAACATGAGGAGGTTTTTGGGTTTTGAGCGACAAAGAAAACAGGCATCTTTATTCTGCTACCAAGGCATGCCATCTTCAAAGCTATAAAGAAGCCACCAGTGGCTCAGATGGAAGAGGACTGGAAAAAAAATTAAAAAGCTGCCTAAAATATAATAAATTACCCATTATGACTAAACACAAATATAAAAAAAATAAATGAAAAATACACACAAGATTCAGTCAAAAATTACTCCCAAATGCACTAAAATATACTGAAGATGCTGAGAAAACACATCATAAAAACCTGATTAAACAAATGTGTCTGGTTTTCCACTCCTATTGTGGAGTAGCCTAAGAACGACAAAAAAAGTATTTATACATAAACAAGGATGTTCTGGTTTATTTGATGAAACTAAAATAAATAAACAAAAAAATTCTTCTACAGTTGCATTCTTGTCAGGTAGAGTGCAGCAGAAAATCTTGTACCTATTAATTCAGCGTTTTTTTGAGGCGTATCCCCATGGTTCCTTAATCATGGTAATGGATGCTGTGTCAGTTTCAATTAACTACTGCTGTCTCTGAGGCGTGATTTTGATGAATTGCAAAGTACAGGACACAGACCAAAGGTGTGTCCCAGGCTATCCCACCCTCATCTACAACTCCATCCAGCATATGGTTACTATTACAGCATATATTCTCAGCTGCCCCTTTTCTTTCTCTGCATCACTCCCTCCCCTCCCACTCAAAGTGAATGTTAAATGTATATTATTGCTGTGGTGGAGATAGTGTTTCAAGACCTCCAGGCAAATACTAAACCAACTGGCAGCACATTAGACAGAATATTTGACTTATTAGATATTTCCTATTCAAAACAGTGTCATCAAAGGCCAAGAACAAGAGTCATATAAAACACAGCAGCGTGCCTGCCTGCCTGCTCTGTTCTGCTCAGCCATGCTCGTGTTGGGCTACCATAAGATCGACCAGGCCATATCCATCTCCCTTCCCTGCAATAATGAGGACAGGATGTGTGCACTTCTTTTCTGCAGAAATGTAAGATTTTCCGAGCAACAGAGACGGGAGGAAAGGCAGAGCGGGCCTGGACCTCTCACCATGTGTGTTGTGTTACGTGAGTGAAAGTATTGAGGTAAGGAGGTATTTGAGAAGGTATTCAGCAAAGGCAAAACATCCACTTTAAAGTGCACGCCATATTGGAAAGAACAATTAGGCTGCACAGCAGCAAGGGAAAAAGCCAAACGCTCTTCATTCTTCTGTCCTTTCCCAAGCTCGGGCTGAACACATGCATTTTTACAGAAAGCAGAGTCCCCCATGTTCACCACCACTACTAAGAGAGTGCCCCCTAAGCAGATTCTTGGTTTAAATTTAGTTCTGCTTACATGTAAAAGAATAGACGTCTGAGTCAGGGGCACACAGAGACAATGAGAAAATAGGCCCCAGCGCAGTGTTCATTCAGTTTAAATAAACAAACACAATTAGCAAAGTCAAAAACACGCACACAAACACAGTAAGTTGTTTGTCTTTGCAGGATTTAATAAGAGCTTTGATCAGACATTCAAAGCACACAACTGGCTTCTGTCTTCAGTTTTCAGGCTTTACTGTGTTTTCATGGTTTTGTTAGTTGGGAAAATAGGTACTGTTTATATGTGAAAATACACAGTATAGTTTTTAGTCTACATGCACGGACCTTATGCCAATTTATTCACTGAGTCACAGCAATAAATTTCAACTGCAAACACGAGCTGAAGCAACAAGCTTGTTCCCAGCTGAAAGCTCTCTTCCAACCATTACTTTCTATTGTATTATATAATGGCTACACTGCAACACTGTTTCCAGGTCCAAATGCAATTTCACTTTGGACTTAGCTGATCACGATCACGAACCCCCAAAGATAGAGACAGACTCGCACACACCACACCCCCAAGCCAATCATGAGGTCATTCCCTCAGAGTCTCCAGGCAGAACATTCTGGAAAATGGAGAACAATCCCCAAAGTGTGAAAACCAAGAGTCTCCCAAGTGCCAATCATATCAGAGCGCATCTGTACAACTTCTGACCCCAGTTTTGTCAGTGTAAGTCAGGACAGCTTGACTGGAGGAAGGCTAATACTCGGAAGCAAAAGTCACATCATCCAAATGCCACCCGTTTACAGCGTTGGCCGGCTTGTCAAACATGACAACATAACTTTTACGTCTGCAAACCACACATGTGATTGATTGTTTCCAGATGAATGAAAAGTGGGTTGCAATTTAGGTTTAGAGATCAGGGAAAATGGAAATCTAAATGTTTTAGTGAGGAAGTCAATGGCAGTTGACAGGAAATGATGGGGGAAAAAAAGCAGGGTAACAAAATACATATTTACCAGCTACATATTTTCCTGATTCCAGTCACGTTACATAAACTAAAATATACAAGAAAATGCTGAATGAAACAAAAACAAGTGGGATCTCAGTAGGAGACGACAACGACAGTGCTAATTTTAGGAAAAATGTTAATTCGGCAATGCGGTGTTGGGTTAAAGAGGTCACCAATGTGACATGAATGCAGAACCAGAAACCACTACAGAAAAAAGAAAAAAACACTTAAGTCTTTAAATCAATTAAAAATGGAAGAATTGTGTTTATGTCTTTGTTTACAAAAAACACAGCAGAATGGATGTTTATAGCTCAAATGAAAGCATTTTTGAGAAAAATATTGATGTGGAAAAGGAAAATTTTATTTTATCAGTGCCATGTAAGAGCAGCGGAGGCGGTAGTAAAGTTTTAATCAAGTAATTCTTGTGTATTTCTTGCAGAAAAGTGTTTAATTGTGTTCCCATGTTCTCTTGTAACTCCAGGAGAATTGCCATTGAAAAGAATAGGAAGTCATTACTAAATCTTTTCGACAACACTATACTGTTGAGCTACCTACTTGCAGGACGCTTGTGTGGAAGTTAACGTCTGTATCTTGACTACATCAAAGTTTATAGGTTAAGCCCCTGCTGTGATATGCACTTTTGTTTTCCAGAACCATAAAGTTGAAAGCGGGCCTCTGTGCTTTTGTATTAATAAAAGAAAGCCGCAAAGCAGCAATACCTCATCCTAATCAAAAATAATAACAATACTTAACCAAATGTCACAATGAACGTAATTCTTTCTCTCATTTTCTTGTGGAAGAAAGAGAGGGAAGACATTTATAATATGAAGTCACTGGTTTGTATGCCACAACAGCAGTCACAAAGCACCAGAGCCCATCAAAGGCAGCCACTTAATACATTGAACTTTGTTTCTGTAACAAAAGCAACCTGCTATGCACTTCAACTGAACCACAACAAAGACGCAGTGGAAGGTCACGAACCCCGAGGCTGCAAATGAATGCAGAGTGTTTCAGTGTGACAGTTGACCGTACTTTAAAACGTGTTCTCCAAAGCTCAGAGCAATGGAGTCTTTTCAATTAACTCGCTGTGACGCTGATGGCTGATGGGTTTACTCTTCAGTGTTTATTCGCGTTTCTCCAAAGAGCAAAAACAAAAAGTACATCTTTCGTCTTTACAAGGACCATTTTAGTTCCTAGTCCATCTATTTGTAAAGAGAGAATGTGCAAGAGGTAAAACTTTTTTGTGTGCAGTGTTAAGTGTATTGTGGGAACCAAACATTGAATACTGTATTTGTGTGAATGATATTGAGCATTCACACTTGAGATGATCCATTTTTCTTCCGTACGTTTTCAGCATCTCACTTGTTCCACAATACTTTCAACAAATCATATCAAAACGTTCAGCTCATTTATGACTTTTGGCATTTCAGCAACTTACACTTTTTTTTAACTATTTAGCTTTTTCATTGAAAAAGAATGGAGCTGTATTCAACATCCTTAAAACCCTTTAAAATGTTTATAAATCATTGCTGCAGTTTTTACCTTCAGTTCTGCTCTGCTTTTGTTTAAACTTTTTGTGCCAATTTCAGCTGCCTTTAACATCTTTTTCTGTCGATAATTTTAGCTTTTTTAGCCATCTCCCTGCTTCTAACCGCCTATTAATGCTAAGTTCAACTTTATGTTTCTTTAAGCTGCTTCTGTTCATTTCAGAAGCAGGAAGTTTTGCAAATTTTGTCATTTTCATCTACCTTTTCTAGTGCGATACTTCTGAATGTGCAAAACTAAGCACTGATTAGTCTCTATAGAATGATTTATGCAGATTAGTTTCATAGAAAGACTAGTAGAGCGCTGTGTGAATAGTTAAATGAGGGCAAAGGCTGTAAAGAGCTTTGAGTATCTGGGTTGGATAGGAAGACTATATAAATACTGTCCATTTACTTTTTGTAGCTACTTTGTAGATTTTTTCATCTAAATTAGGGGTGTCAAATCTATTTTTACTGAGGGCCACATGAACATTGTGGTGTCCCTCAAAGGGCCAGCTGTAATTGACTTCAATGTTTCCTGTTTGATTAAACAGAAATCGTCATGTTCCTCGTCTCCTTGCTATGGCTGAGCAGAGCTAATACTGACTGAGCTCTATGTGGTATTTCCTGCATAGAAACTTCCTTTTATAAACACTGTAAAGTACTACATGAATGACTGACTAAATGTGAAATAAATAAAAAAGAAATACTATTGTAGTTAAGTTTTACTCACTGTGGATTTATATAAAAAATATATTCATATTTAAATAAGTAAAATGTATATATTTTTCTTTTTTGGCTGGCCGAACGGAATTCACCCATGGGGCTAATTTAAAGCTACCTTTTAGCTATTGTTCTGCTAATTTTGGCTGCTTTAACTATTTTACAAAAAATTACAAATATTTTGTACTTTTTTTCCCTGTTTTTTTTTTACTCCGTTCACCATCTGTTATTTCAACATCATTCCTTCTACTGCTTCTGTCTTATTTCCTCCTTTCAGCAAGAGTCAGCTGTTCAAGTTTAATTTACAGTTTTGCTATTAAACATATTTTTATCTTCCTCAGCATTTTTTATGAAAAATCTTTCAGCATTAAGCGTTCACACTGCATTTTCACAGGAAATGCAATTTGTCTAGTTTATTCTTTTGAACAGGTTATGGTTGGAATGGTTATCTTTTAAAACAAACAGGAAAAATCACAAGGTAAGAAAAACAAAAACAAGAATACAGAGATGTTGTTCTGTAGTTGCTTTATGGTTTGGAAAGGTCTTGGATTAAAAACAAAGATGCAAAATGATAAAAGCTGGAGAATAAAGGGAAAATTATGAAAAGAGTAAGTTAATGCAGTCCATGTGGGGAACTACAGTAAGCTGCTCAACAAAGACCTGGCTCTGGGAGATGTGGCAACCAAAGCATCTGTTTTATAAATGATTGAACTTCAAAACTGTTTTCTCCAATGTCTGTGCCCAACATTAGTTTGCTTACAAATATTTAGCATAAATAGGATGCAGATTGCCAGTGCTTAGCAGAGCGGCAGTGTATCCAGAGTGCTGACGTTCAGCAGGCTGCTGTGGCGCGCTCCACACTTTGAGTTCAGGACTGAGGCCTTCGTGGTGCAACTCCAGGCTCTCAGAGACACTCGCCAAACCCACCAGACCCCACTCCTTATCTCTGGCAATCAAGGATGATTTAAAAGGTTTGACAGGCACCTCCCTTAAAGCTCAACAGGAGACTTATTGCTGCAGTCATCCTCAACAGAACCACCAATAAAACCCAAAACCCAAAATTAGATTCCCAATCAAACATGATGCTTAGGGTGACTGTGAGGACTTGAAGCGATTACAACACATCTCTACAACAACATGGGCTGTTTGGAAAAGTGACTCGAAATGTATTAAAAGGAGCATTTAAAATGCTTAAAGACAGTTTTTAGGTCACTGCAACTGTGATAAAAAGACAAAAATGAGAGGAAACTGAGAGAAACATGATGTATATATTCAAAATTAACACTGTATGGGTTTCTGAAACATCCAGTCAATATGAATTGGATGTAGTTGAACAGAAAATCACTAACATTCCTCCATCATTAATGACAAGATACAAAATAAACAGAACAGGGAGAATAAACACGCTAAAGTTTTCAAGTTAGATGGAGCTCTTGGTGTAATTCCAGCCAGATAGAGATACTGTAACACGTCACATAAAACATATTTTTACTTCATCATAAAAACAGTCAGATGTGTTACATTTTATATGACTTAACTTGTTTTATTTTAATGAAAGCCAGATGCAAGGAAACTGATTGGAAGACGCAAATCAGCAAGTGAAAGTAAACGCAAGAGGAACCCTGGGGTCTGCTATAATTACTGTAATCCTGCCCCACCACCCCAGCAGAGTACTTTGTCGTTTTTATTTTGTCCTCTTTTTTAAACATTTTTTTTATAGAAATAGAGCAGAGTGCACTTGGCTCTCATCGATTGTCTCCATCCCTATTAAATTTTGAGATTTGTGTGGATATAATTACTTAATCTAATGTCCAAGTCTCTGGGTGGGGCAGATAAGCCCCAGGTGGTCTGCTGAGGACTGTGAGTTATGTTGGGGTCAACAGTCTACACCTCAGGAGGGAGATAACATAAAAAAAAAATCACTTAGGAAAACAAAATTCACAATATATATTTACAAATAAATACAACTATTTGAAATGCAGCCCATAAATGAGAATGAACGTTAAAAACTCAATGGCTGACCTAAAGTTCGTGACATTTCTGGCAGGCTGCTCATTTAAAAAGCTGAAATTAGAAGAGGAGATTTGAAGTAATCTTTCGACTTTACCCTGGATGTGTTCCCAGCAATGAGTGAGCCAGAAACTCTGATGCTGTTTGTCAGGTTCTTGTAGGAAAGCGATGCACGTAACATGCAACCAGTCTGAGGTCACAAAGAAGAGTCGTGATAAAAAAGGGCAAAATTGAAAAACTCAACTTTGCAAAAAAAGTGAAGAAACTGTAGTGTTTGGTAGATTATTTCATTGTTGTAACAATGCTTCATGATAATAAATCTTGTACCGTTGTAAAGCCTGTTAATTTCCCTTTAAATGGCATCACATTTGTAAGGAACATGCATTACTTGGGGATGAGCAGTAGAGCCAAGTATGTGGCGGCCAAACAGCTAATTTTGTTGTTTCTATTGACTTTTGTTCTGAGCTTCTGGTGCCTCCAGGTGCTGCTACAAGAGTTATCACCAAGACACATTGTTACAATGAAAAAATAATCTCTCAAACACTAATTTTCTTACTTTTTGCACTAAGAATATTTTGGGAAATAAGATGACAAATTCTCCTACAGGCAAGTTATGCTCTTTTATTTTTTTAAAACAATCTAAAACTTTTATTTAAAAGTAAACATACACTAATGCAGTTTAAACACTGCATATAAAGAGCAATTTCTGGTTCTTTTAAAACACAATATAAAACAGCATTTAAAGAATTCTAAAAGAAAACACACTTAAATGGTCAAATCAGGTTCATTTACCCAACACTGCATCTCCGAGCCATAGAAAAATGAACGTCTCTGTTGAAAATCTTCAAAGAACCTCATTTTATTTTCTGTTCAATATTTAGTTTAAAAGGTGAAGAGTTCATGAGCATAATCCCAGCTCTGCAATCAGCCAAACGGAGGGAAAAGTGAATCAGGAAGAAGAGAAACAGATCTTTTAAGCTAGCTGATACTTTACATCACCTGTTGATACAGGTGGAGGGGGAAAAAAAAATCTGTTTCCTCTTTTCACCTCTTAAAAAAACTCCTCAGAAATTCAGAGCCATTTCACAGAACACCTCCCAGTAAAAGTGCGTTTACATGTATCTCTGCTGGTTGGCCTGGCGTGCCCTGCTTTTACTGGTCCCCTGGGCGTGTGACCCCGTTTCCCCTGCAGGCGGAGAGCAAGGGCACTCCTGACTCCTGCTCACCTGAGCCGTCACTTGATCCTCGGGTTCACAGTCGGGGCCTCCTGGCTCTGCTCAAAGGGCCCGTTTGTTTCTCCGCTCAGAATTCCAGCCTTCATGATTTTATCTAGGGTTTTCACGCCAATTTCGCCAAAACAGATTGAGAAGGCAGAAAATTCAGCTGCTACTGATCTCAAATAGATTAAGTTTCCAAAAGGCCAATTTAAGAATGTGCTACGCTTATACTGTGAGGAGCTGCCTAGTTAGTGCGTGGGGGTTGAATAAAGATGGTGACTTGTTTTGACTGGCTGTCAATTAACAGTTGATTCACACAGGAGGGTCAGGGAGACAAAGATGATTTCTATAACAAAAGGAGGGCAGTAAAATGAACACTGGCTATTATGTTTAAGATAAGCCCAGACAACGACACTTACTTCGCAGACATGAGACAGCCAGAATGAAAACAGAGATGGCTGCATGGGGAGCTGTATTTATTATTTCTCTCAGCAACAACAGGGTAAATGAAAATAGAGCTAAGCATGATGGGAAGAGGTCAGGGTGAAAGGAATCTGGCCCTCAGAGAGGGTTAATAGCCAAGATGACTGGTTAAGAGGTGACCTCAGAGGAACACTGGCTCCCACATTTACAGAAAAGTGCTTCGGACAGAGCAAAAGAAAAACAAAAATACAAAGCAAACGTCAGAGCCTGACTATTTCCTGCTGTTTTATGTCTCGTCTGAGGATTACTGCCTTACTTCTTGTAGTCGCTGTCATTTGGTGATCCTCTCTCGCAAGGCGTCTGATGTGTCTGTAAAACTGATGTCTATGAAATCACACAAACGGTCCTCTGGAATCACACGGTCTTGGCGAGGCCGGAGGTCAGAGATGAAACTTTTGATACGAGACAACGTGAAACACTCATCACAAAGAGGAGCGGTCTTGGAACTGGTTCAGTTTAAAACGAGGATAAAGCAAAACACCGCTTACCGAGCCAAACATGTCAACAACACCGTGGCTTTGATAAGCTGTCCTACGTGTTTCTGACATTCAACAAACACCACAAGAACAAAGTTATATTCTTATATCAGAGGCCAGAAAAGGATACCAAGCTTTTATGATACCCAAAACGTAAGACTATGAGACACCTAAAAAGTTTGTCTCTCTGTCGATCAACCGATGAATGAAGTGAAGATACTTTAAAAATGCCAAGGATGGTTTTAAAAATTAACTGCATATGAAGCAGGGGTTCAAAGACCTGGATTGTTTCTGTACATCTTGTAAAATTTGCCAGTTTTGTTTTGTGGATTTACAAGTCTAGTGTCTCTAAAGCCGGGGACACACCAAACACGTTTTGAGCAGCCAAAGCAGTCAGTCTACATGCAAAGTCTATGTGGACGCGCATCAAGGAGCAGCGCAGCGCGTTTTGCCAGTTTTGCCAGTTGAGAGCAGCGCGCAAGGTAGCGGCAGGATGCGGCAAACTTTTTCCGTGCATGCGGCGCATTTAAAGCAGCGGCTGCCCAGGTTCGGAAAATTGAACTTTTGGCTGCTCGACGCGCAGCAGCAACCAATAGGGAGACTCCGCTATGTGACGCAACGACAACGGGAGGGAAGTAGGTCATCAAACTGGGCTCGGGTGAGACGGAAGTACCGCTGAAAAGCGATGCTCGTCTGTGCGCAGCTCCTGGATTAGATGGTGAAATTCACCAAAATCCAAACGCCTCTGGATTGTGGGGTGAATCCAGAACCGGCGCACACGGCGTCTGCATTATGCTGCTCTGATGAGTAAATACAACAAAGCAATTCTTCGGATTACGTCCGCCATTTCAGACCCATTGCGCGTCTTGAGAAGCGACTTCAGTGTGGACAGGTATCTGGTGCCAAGCAGCCAAAATTGTCCGTCCAGCGCGTTTTCGATGCTCAAAACGTGTTTGGTGTGTCCCCAGCTTCAGATATACCTCCAGATTAATTACTGAGGTTTAGATCAAGGCTTTGTGGAAACCAACACATCTGTCCAGGATGACTAGTTCTTCTTGTTGCTGCGGATCAGTTTTTGTCATTTATAAGCTACAATCTCATCTAATATTCTCAACTGAAATTATCCAACACCTGTTAATGATTAGTGATACAGATACAAGTGTCTTAAACTGATTTTATTCTGTCAAAATAAAACTAAATAATAGTAGGTGTGGATACTATAATAATTCACGGTTATGCAGTTGAAAAAGCTCAAACCAGATGTTTCCAAAAACTTTAATGAACTTGAAATGAATACAACCTCAGAAAATATTAAGCTCTTCTAGTGTCACTATGATGGGCATTAAGAACAGGAGCACAGGCCTTTATTGAAATCTGACTTAATTTTAACACCTAACTCTAAGTTGAAAATAAAACCTGCCCCAAAGTCTAACACGACTGGCTTGTCCTTTATTAAGTTGGAATGATCGTAACACCAGCAATGCTAAAGGTCCACTACTGTAAATGTGTAACAGATCTAAAGATGGATCAATGACTGGATACATGACACCACACACGCAGCAGTCTTGGCCCTTCTGCTCCACAAAAACTAAATACAAATTTTAGTTAACATGAATCAAATTGCTGACTGTTTTATACATTTTGTGGCTAGTAGGCCCAAAAGAGACTTGTATAGCACTTTTCACAGTCAAAAAGCCACAAAGTGCTTCATGATAAAACAGAATAGCACACAATAGAGAATAAAAACATGTTAACAAGGCTTCAACAAGACATTAAAGCACATACAGCCACATTAATAAGTCTGAATCTACAGCTCTCAGAGATTGAGGTAATGTTGGAGCTACAATCTGAGAATCTCGGTTCCCGTGTGTCTTTAGTCGGGACTTCCCTGGTGATGCTTCCACACACACATCATTTCACCATGCCACAGTCCAGTTTCCACAGGGGTTCTCACCATATTTCCATTTGATGTTGATATTTAATATTAAAATTTTCAAATCTGTCTTTAGAGAAGATATCCTCTCTTTTATCATTCTAGATGTGTAGAAGCTCAGATCTGAACAGGCCAGCATTTGTCCCAACCATAAGCTGTACCAGACCCACGAGGGAGAGTCAAAGAAACAAGAAAACAAAACGAAGAGCTCAGTAAACAGAAAAAAACAAGATGAAACAAACAAAAAAAAAAGCCCAGTGAAAATATCAACAGGAAAAGAGGCGGTACAAGAGAAGCAACGCAACAGGTAATGTTTGATTATTTACTCCCCATGTGTGTTCGCTTAAAACTGCTTCTCTAAGGTTCTGATGATGCCTGATACGTTATCCTGAACCTGAGTACTACTTTATTTGTATGTGCACTAACAGAAGTGTGTGTGTGTGTGTGTGTGTGTGTGTGTGTGTGTGTGTGTGTGCGCATGAGTTTTGGAGGAAGTCTAAAGCCCCGTTTCCCATGCGTGTAATCATCCCAGGATGAGGTGGAGCGGGACTTCCCCTGCACCAGAGGGTATTTTCCTCTCACACTGTGGTACACGCACACGGTCTGTTTCTGTGCATGTTTGTGTGTCAGAAGGAGAGGAAGACAGATACACTAACACGGAAACGAGGGATGCATTTAAAAGATGACCAGCTCACTTTGCAGAGCTTATTGTTCCCGAGGCAGAGTGACGCCAACAATCAGACATAGTGACATAAAGAAGGACAGTGGTAGATTTTTCTGAATGAGTTGAAGTGTTTAAGGGAAGCAGAACTGGTAGACAACAAGATGATAAAAGATTTGTACAAAAACACACAAATATATACACATCTGTGACCAGATTTTGTAGGGATGCTTCATGAATTCACTGTACACAGACACACACGTCAGCTGTTTAGGCATAAAGACGACACTCATGACTCCCAAATTACGGCTGCAGACAGTCACCATGCTGGGAATGTAGAGTGTGTGTGTGTGTGTGTGTGTTGGATGTGTAAACACATGCGCTTGATGGTATGCATTTCTCTGTAGCTGGAGACACAGCTGATGACAAAGCAGTGAGATAAGTCCAAGAAAGCGCTCTATCTATTCATAGCTCCTTGGCTGCGGGACTTCCTGCTGCTGAAAGCTGTCTGATCCAAACCGAGCCTCGCTTCTCTTCATCATCATTATCAAGCAGAAAGCACTGAGATGAGGCCAGACTGTGACCAACTGTAGCGAACGACATGATAAGCATCTGAAAAATGCAGCAACACATACAAAACCACGTTCCTCTTGCTTTTAATCGGGATCTGAGGAGAATCTGGTCAAATATCTGAACAACTGGCTTCAGAAAAACCACACAGACAAATAAAAGCATAGGTACATGCATGAACATGTGTGTGTGTGTGTGTGAACACACTGGGTGCATGGCTCTGGGTCGACAGATGACTCAGAATCCTTCACGATGCTTGCAAACATTACCCACGCGTCTGGCTCGTCTCGCCTCTGCCCAGGACCTCGAGAGCGCCAACAAAACAAATTTATTAACCCCTGACAACAAAACACAGCTGTGAGGGGTGATGGGAAATGGGTAAAATCAGTGCCATGGGTTGAAAGAGAGTGTGGAAAAAAAGAGACAAAGGGGTTTGCTAATAGGGGAAAAAGTAGTGCATCATTTAAAGTTGTACTGAGGACAGTGTTGAAGTGAGAGTTGACAAAAAAAACCATTTCCATCACATGCTGGAGTTCATGGACCTGTTTAAACCCTGAACACAACTGTCAGTCTGGATCATAACAGTCAATAAGGAAGTTAGAACAGAGAGTATATTTTATAGTTTTAGATAAGATAAGATAAATGAGCAAATAAAAACAAACTGGTTTCAAAACAATGTCTTTCTACTCTGGAGAAAATAAGAGAAAAACAGCTTAATATTTGTAATTTGTCATCAGTGAATTGACAAGCTAACCAATGTCAATTATATTCCAGACGTCAGCATCAATTCTAGAGACTTTATTTGCTGATGTGTTGCACAGTGTGTGTGTGTGTGTTCACACTGCAGACTCACTACAGGAGCAGAAACTGAAAAGTCCACCACTAGAGGGCTCTAAAGCTTTTAAGATGCACTTCCTGCACCCCGGAGCTCATCACACTCAATTAGAGAGGCTTACAACACTGAGACAGATAAAATATAAATAGTTTTGGGCAGAACGTCAAAACAGTCAAAGCCAGGGCACAGTCATGCAGAGGAACTCTCATGATTTCAGTTTTAATGACATTAGTGCACTGAACACCAACCAGGCACCACATTCTGAACACTAAAGATAGAAAACTGCTCATCATTACAGACAGACTATTTTATTCTGCTTTACCAGAGAGCAGGAGGTACGCTCACAATTCACTGGGACAAAATGATCCATGTCACTATAATCACCACTGACAGATGGAAAAATCTGAGTTTTCTTAAAATAAAAACTTCAATATTAGGATTTCCACAAATGTTACTTTAAATATTTACCACTCACCTATATATTTTGGAAGACTTAATAACTATAATCAACCAAATGAGTTGTTTGATGCACAAAATAGATTAGAAATGACTAAAACGGTTCAAAAAAGAGAATTAGGGGTGTTTATGTCACCTATAAACTCTGCAGATACTAGTCTGATGGTGGTGAAGTGTGTTTCATAGAGATAGGACCAAAGAATCCACAGAAGCCTGAGGATCAGTTCTAACAAACCAGTATGAAACACTGGAGGAGTGTGTGTTTTAAGATGCTCATTGTTCACATTTTGACTTGTAGGCAGTGGTGCCTGCAGCTGTACCCACTGTGCAACCTTAACATTTTACTTTGAGTTGAAAAAAATCTTTTATTACAATTATTTAATAATTTTTTTCCTTGTTTCTACCAAAATTGTGGACAGAATAAAATAAGAACAGGTCTTTTGTATCAATACGACGTTCATATGTGTGCATCTATGGGAGTAGACAAATATGTCCTTACCTAAAATTTAATTGGTCAGATTACTTTTGTTAGTTTGGCGACTGGACTGGCACTTTTTATTTACTGTGTGGTGAAGCTAATTAAAAATAAGCAGACTTTTAAACAGTTAAATCTCGTTGAAATGTTTACAGAAAAGAGTAGAAATAAAGCTAGTGCTTCACCTGCTCCTCTGGATGTCAGACAGCACCTGAGCCTGGGAATCTCCCCCCTCCTCCAACAGACAACACTAGCTTGTCTCTGCCTTCACCTCTGCAGCTACACAACCCTCCTACAGCTCACAGGTAACTGTTAGCCGCCTGTCTACTGACTGATCAGTCCGACAGTCATCTTTGAGTTTGAACAAAATGTGTCCATGGATTGACCGGCAGATTATTTGCTGCATTTTTGTTTCTTTGACATATTTTCTCTTACATTCTGCATAAATCAGATCCCCTTTTCTGCTGTTTTTATTTGTATTTAACACAGTAGTGGGGGTGTGCAGACCGGCCACATGTCGCTAAGTGTTGTTATTAACAGCTGTGATTTAGGACTTTCCTTTGTCTACTCCTGCATAAATAAGGAGGAATTATCTGGTTCAAACTGCAGACAGTTAAAAGTGGGACAATATATGTGTGTTTGTGTGTGCGTGTTGCATTGTGCGCATCACACTGTGGCACAGCATTGATCAGGACCTGAGTGTTAAGGTGTGCAGTGCTGTGTTTGCCACACTCATCGTGTACATGTGGCCTGTATTTGTGTGGGTCAGATGGGGTGATGGTTTATTGCACACCCCCTTCAATTTTTGTTTAGTGATCATATACTAAATTTATTTTACAATAATACAGGAAACAAGTGGAAAGAAAGTATCTGTCCAATACAACAAAACTGACTCAAACCCACTGTGGAGGTTGTAAAGATGTTTACTAAACCTCACTGCTTTCATCTGCCTCTTTTTTATTTTAAAGAATCTATTATTGCATCCTTTGTTATTTTTTTTCCTCCATAGAAGCCTTCAGCATGTTTGAGAAGCTTTTGGTGGATCTGAGTCGTCGGAAGCGCTTCAGTAAACATTTCGTCTTTTAAAGAATCTTAAAACAAAACAACAGTGAAGTCGTTTTGTTAACTCACTTCATTTTAGCTCATTTTTGCTCCCAGCCAACTTCGCTAGAAGTCTCATCTTCACCGCTGCTGGTAAATATTTTTATATTGTGTTCCATTAGAAAGCTTTATAAAGCGATCAGACGAGGCAAACGGCGCCTGGGCGCTCCTTGTCTTGTAAACAATAGGAAGGGCCCTGAAGCTGCATCTGAGCCGAGTGCAGTAAACTAATGCCACATAAGAGAGCTGCTTCGCTCTGAATGAATAAATATTTAATTGTGCTGAATTCATGCTAAAAAAAGAAAAAAAAAGTGAGGGGTGATAGCTGGGAACACAGCAACAGCAGAATCATCATCAAATGTAGCCGTGATCCAGAACAGATTTATGTATTGTGTTATTTAAAATTTAAAAACATTAACTCTATAAACAAATGACCTGATCCAGTCAAAAAGTAATAAAAAAAAAACTTACCTTTACTGTTTGACTGAAGGGAACAAAGCAACTCAACACATAAAATCTGTGTTCATTTACATCGAGTTAAACGGTGCAGCTTTAAAAGGAAGTTTTTACCTTATAAGCCTTATATGACATGCAAAAACTAAAAAAAACATTAGACATATTTGATTAAACTTGTCCTAACAGATCTGAGTGAACAAACTAAATGAATGTCCTTGAGTGCTTTTACATTTGTGATGATTTTATGTACCTCTGCACTTTTCTCTGGAGCGTTCAGGCCCACCATGTTGTCTCTGAGAAGCTGCTGCAGGAGCTGCACCTGGGCAACGCTGAGGTAGAAATCCAGACTGCTGGTCACATTCACCTCCAGAGAGTGGCCACACACCACCACCTCCTAAATACACGGGGGAGGCAGAGCAGGGGGAGAGGTTAGGAGAGGTGGTGGGAGGAGGAAGCCGGAAACACATTCAGGCCAACATCAGGGCTGTTGTGTGGCCTGATTCTGGGCTGCTCTCCTGTGAACGCACGACAAACCCTTCTCTGTCCACATCTATGTTCAGCCTGTTCCTCTCCTGGGTCCCACCCACAGCCGGCAGAGTAAACCTCAGCCAGGATGCTACATCTGATAGGATATTACTCACAGACAATGAGGACTGAGCCACATGAAACCAGAGCTACAGTAAGTCCACACGGCTCTGCTGGGCACTGCTCACACTGTTGTTTCAGAACATACAAGACTTCTATTCAGTTCAGTTTCAGGAGCCACCAGGTAGATTTATGTGTTCAAAAATTTAACAAAAAATGTTAAATATGACACAATCTAAAAGGGAATTTACTGTTTTTCCACATAAACTAGTTCAAAGGTCAGTTTTGTTTATGTTTTTTTCTGGCTCCAAGTCTCTAAACCAAAGGGGGTTACACAAATCACTCTGTGTGTGTGTGTTTCAGTCCAAACTATGGATTAGCTGTTACACATTGTCAGGGGGCACATTAGCGTGGTCGGACGAGGCATCAAAGAGGCAGGAAGTCTCCGAGAGTCGTGCCAGAAAACATCAGCTGTATAAGCAGAAAGGTTTGAACTCTCGAGGTCAAAAACCTCCATTACATGGTGGCCCGGCAGAGGGGTTCTTAATGAGTGTGTTACTGTATGTTAGGAGCAAAACATAAATACTTTTGACATCTCACATAATCAATGCGTGTTTTCATATGAACAGCAGATCCTAAGAATAATGGCTGCAAAAGGCAAGGAGCAGATGAAATTTGTTTGATAGTGCACAAACCACTCGGCTTGCCACGATAAATTTTGCTGGACGATAAATTGTCTCAGGAGTTATTGCAATAAATTATAATATTGTTTGGAGACTATTTTAAACTAATATGATGATACATCTTTGATAACGAAGCTTAAGGAAGTTTATGAAATTTACGTACGTAAAAAAAAAACAAAGTTATAAACTGACCTGCACTGGAGATTGGGAAAACACATAACAGCTGCTGAAGCTGTAAAATCACTTCCCACCTGCTCTATTCTGTACGAGTCTTCCTCTGCCTTCATAAAATTGCAGTTACCCTCAAGCTGCTTACGAAATATACAGAAGTGTACAGAATGTAAGGAAAGTTTCGGATGAACCGGGAGCAGCTGCTGAAGCTGTAACATTATTACCTAGTAGGTAGTGATGTCCAAACATTGGCTTGAATGGAGGTGGTAGGTAGTACCTGTCACTGCTTGATCTGTTCCGGAAGCGCGATCCGTACCGTTTGTTTTTAGCATGTAGCGTTTCGCTAGACTGATGACAGGACTGATTCAATTTCATTTTGTCACCTGCGATGTGTCATAGACAAGGCAATAGAGGTGCACCGATTCCAGTTTTCTTGACGATCTCCGATCTCTAAAAAGTCTGACCTGCCGATTCAGATTTTGGCTGATACTGATTTTTTTTTAATAGCTGACACTGTCAGATATTATAAAATCACAATACAACTTTAATGTTCAAATGTTATTTTACTGAAATATGTTGAACAATACCCTTGAAACAATACAAACTTGTTTTAACTGGATATTAGGTAGTGCTGATATTGGCTGATTGAGACTTTTGTGGAGGTAGAAAAGCCGATCTCTTCCTCCGATCTTATCTAAAGATCGGCCAATCTCCGACCTCCCAAAATTGAGGAAATCGGAGCGGTGCAACTCTACAAGGCAATGTTTGCAACAGATGTGGATTTTTATTCCAGGAGAAAATACGACAAAGAGGAGATGAACTAGAACACTATTGTCAAGAAAAAAAGGTAATTTTTAGGTTGTAAATCTGTATTGTATTATTCAGAATGTATATAATATTAAAACAGATTTCAGAATATATTTTAGCATACCTTTATAATATGATATGGAAATAATTAGTTTCAGTATTTTTTTCCTAAATTAAGCACATTAACCAGTAATTCAGAAGTCTATCATTCAGCACACGTGCAAATGAGCTGACTGGAACAGATCGGGCAGTGACGGTACCTACCCCCTCTATTCAAGCCAGTCCAGTTTATTCAGTGTCTTCCTCTGGCTTCATAAAAAAACGCGATCACCCTCACGCTACTTAAAAAATTTTACAAAATTTCCACAGTGTAAAAAAACAACTCTGGGAAAACCCAAGGTTAGGTTCAGGAGACCAAAGCCGCTCCTCTAGCTAAACGCCTGTTCACAGGGCTCTGATGCTACAGAGGTTAGAGACCATGCACCTGGAAAATACCTGATGCCAGAGTTCACTCTTCCCTATGCTAAGGAGTAAGAAGAGGGAGAAACTAAGAAAACAAACAAGCAGGCAGATGAAAATGTTCAACCTCATTTTAATTAATTGATTTATTGCCTATCATGACAGGTCAACAGATCTCTATAAAGTGCATCAATGCAAACATGTAACATCAATCTTTTTTGTCAAATCAAGGTAACTTCTTTACACCCAGAAGTCAAACTGCTAAAATGACAAAAGATTGTTTGGGTTGGATCACCACAGCACAAAGAGGAAAACTGTATAAGATGTGAACTGCTGTGTCAGTTCTGACCTCTGTCTTCCCGCTGTCAGGAGAGAGGCTCCTGCTGAAGATGATGGCCGGGGCAGCGGTCACCCGAACAGAGAAGTCGGTCAGGATTGGGGTGAGGATGGCTCGTCGCTCCTGATGGCGCCTGATACTGTAAAATATATAAAATACATACAAATGCAGACACATCATAAGGGAGTTTCCACTACGAGTTTACAAACATAAATTATGCGTACTTGATAATTTAAAAAAGATGGACAGGCTTTTATGAAACAGTAAAAAAAGACCATAAGGGAGCAGTCACTCTTTCTTTATTTACTAATAACTTATGGATACCAGTTGTAAGATTGTTATATAAGACTGTCCCAAAGCAAAGGAATGACAAGTCAACAGAACACAGACATAACCACAAAATGTTCACAACTGAGCTTTTGTTGTGTCCTTAGCTGAAAAGCAGACAGAGATTTCATATTTGTTTTGGCTTTTTCCAAATTTAAACCAGTCAGAAAGATGAATGAATGAATCAGAACAGATTCTCCCTTTAAGGTTCAACATGTGACAAAACTCCACAACTGAGCATTGTTTTTTGATATGTACTTTTTTGGACAAATGTATTTTAGCTGGAGTTTGAAGGTTACAGCTGAACATATCTCCAATGAGAATACCCTTTAATTGTATACAGGAGGTTATCAACTCTCTCCCTGTCACTAATGTTCATTCCCACAATCAGGTCAGTTTTGTGGGAACATTTGTTAACAGTAAAACAAATATACAGAGAGCTTTATAAGGTGGTGTTAATTGCCACATCTGCTGCTTTTAAAACAATCAAGTGGTACGGATTCCAATATTTATAGTTGGACAGGATTATAAGAGGCCTAGTTTCTAGGTGGCCTCGAGTACAGTACTTAACCAGAACCAATATCACGTTCACTTCTGCTACACAAATGTGCATTACCAGTGCCCTTAAGGGATTATTTGCTGACACATTTTTTTTTTGCATACAAAAGTATGAGAGGGGCCTAATTCAGAGGTGAAATGATCTGTGAGGCCAATTGGTGTTGGCTAAGCTCCTCTCAGACAGGGATTGAAACAATGAGCGTCTCGTTGCAGTGGACAGGTGCCATCAGTCACCAGCTAAACTCGGAGGCGTGAGGCTCAGTTTACTGGTATTATAGAAGCCTTTGACTGGGCTTGAGAACATGTGCGCCTGACTGCCTGTTTATATGGCTGCAATTGTGCTGCACATGCAACACAAATGGAGGGAGGGACTTCTCTTACATGGGATGTAACATGGTGTAATCAGTAAGTGGACATGAATGGCAGGAACAAAAAAAAGAGAGGCCTGCACTGGGTGGTTCACAGCTCCCTGACACAAGGTCTTTTTCCAAGCAAGCAACTGTAAACTGTGACGAGGACAGATCCTGTCAGCCGATCTGTACTGCTGGAATTTCCTCACGAAACCTCAGGAAGCAAAATGAGGCCACTGCAGATCCACAACTACTGAAGCTGAACCCCAAAGGCATCGTAGCAAACACGCTGCGAGTTTGAAAGCAAGCAGAGTGGAGCGTATCGATGTATGGAAGAAGGAAAAATGTGTGAACTCTGGAAGTGGTGTGTCAAAACGTGTTAGAACCAAGGTGGCACACTTCAAGTGATTTTAGTAGACAAGTAAAGCTGAGAACTTGACTCCCCTTTCCTCAGTGTGTTGGAGCACTAAATCACATGTTCAGTAATGACGTCTTGTTGTTGGTGGCTGAGGCTGGAGAACGGCAGGCTGTGGAGCGGCACAGCCCATTTTCCAGTAGTGTGTTTCAATGTACCGCCACAGCAAGGGGAGCAGGAAAGAGAAAGGTAACCACAGCCACCTTGAATGATTTGTTTGGACGCTAAACATCTGAATTGGAAGAGAATTCAAAAACAACATAAACATGGACTTTCTCAGAGATGCCTACTAGAACACAAAACTGAAACAAATCAGGGGAAAAGAACCACCAATTCAATTCTAAACTGATTTGAGACAGATCTTTATAGTAAAAGAGAACATGAGACTTATGTTAAAATGTGACAATTTTTAAAGTAACAAAAAAGGTAAAAAATTAATCCATATCTGTTAAGGTTCTTTAAAGAAATGCAATTTTTAAATGTTCAAAAGCATATCCTGAAATTACAAGGGAGCACATCTCTCCTCCATTAGACTAAATGGACTTGGCACCAGCCTTCTTTTTAATTACAGAAAAACATATTGAGTTAAAGAAGGAAAAGTTATACAGCGACAGAGCTACAGCTCACACAACTTATTACTCAAAGAGGAGGGAGAAAAATACTAAATAGATATTTATTTTTCTATTAAAAGAGTTCTTCACAGAATCAAAGCATGGTTCAATACAACCACAAAACTCCACAATTTTACAGAATTTAGTTAAAAGTTTAAATTTTTTTAATAAATCGCCCAATAGCCTTACCCTACTAACAATTTAAACAAAAAAATTGTTAACACTCAAGGTTTGTGTTGAGGACGAGACTCAGCTACTATCTCACCACATCTGAGCTCAGTTTCTGTGAAAATGACAAATTTTGGAGTTTGTTGAGGTTGATTAGCAGTGGTGGAAGCTCACTGCAAAAGTTAATCACATCTAAATGTAGATTATATCATTATTGTCTGAAACAGCTTTTTTTTCTTGCAAACTTCTGCCGCTTATTTGTAGACGGAGGCAACAGGTCTAGGAGAGAAACTCGTCCTAAGGGACCCGAGGTGTTCCCAGACCATAAAGGGTACATAATCCCTCCAGCGAGTCCTGGGTCTTACTAGACCTCCTACCAGTGGGATGTGCCAGGAACACCTCTAAAAGGAGGCAACCAGGAGGCATCCTGATCAGATGAGCCACCTCAACTGACTGCTTTCAATGCAGAGGCGCAGCGGCTCCCCCTGGATGACGGAGCTCCTCACCTCATCTCTATGGCTGAGCCCGGCCACCCAACGAAGGAAGCTCAATTTGATCGTTTGTATCCAGGATCTCATTCTTTCAGTCATGATCCTCACCTCATGACCATTGGTGAGGGTTGGAACGTAGACAGACCAGTAAATCCAGAGTTTGGCCTTTCGACTCAGCTCTTTCTCCACCACGACCGACCAAAGCAACGCCCTCACTACTGAGAATGAGGCCCCAATCTGTCAATCCATCTCCCGCTCCAGCCTATCATCACTCATGACCAAGACACCCAGATACTTCAACTCTTCCACTTGAGGCAGAGGCACAAGAAAGTGGATGAGACCGAGAATAAACTCATGCTATCCAACCAAAGTGCTGTGCTGAGCTAGTTGAGCAAAAGTTCACACCACATCCCTGTTAGAAGTGGTTTGGATTCTATAACACAATAGAGAGCTAATGTTTTTCTACATTGGTAATACTTGGGTGGGCTTCCCACATGTTTGGGGAAATATTCACATATTTATCATGTTTCAGACTTTGGCTTAAACTGAATTCAACTAAAATATTACTTTCCAGAAAAATGTATTCAAAATAGTACAATAGTACTTACATTACATCATTGTCTTTCCTTTTAAGATTAATTTATTTGTATTTAACCTTCATTTAACCAGAAGGCCTGAAGACAACTTAAACATGCAAATTTTTTTTTTATTATTATTATTTTTTGGACTGTGGGAAGAAACCAGAGTATCCAGAGAAAACCCAATCCCAACACAAAGAATGCAAACTCCCCGCAGAAAGACCCCAGGCCCAACCGAAGGCTTGGACCCAGAGCATTGTTGCTGTGAGGCAACAATGCTAACCACTGATCCACCGTGCTGACTCTGCAGACAGTGAAAGAAGGCAGGTACACCTGAGTGCTTCTGTTAATAATTTAGAACTCCTAGTATGTTGTGACCATTTATAAATGTTCTTGTAAATACATGTGGATTTTGCTGAGAATTACATTAATGTTAACCAGAACCAAATATTATATTATGTTTGAAAAGAAAGCAAAACATATGTTTCAGCCACTTGTAATCCATTGTTTATTCATATAAACATTTAAGTGTAGAAGAAGTTTGTGTCGTCCTGACCATGAAGAAGTAAAGTTACAAACTTTGACTTGACTTTTACGTGCTTCATGGGCATTGTTTGCGTTTATATAAAACCTTTACAGTAGCAAGAGCTCATTCAGAGTGAAGAAACTTAATAAAAGAGTCTCCAGTAAATAAATCTTGACTTGCTGCCACAATAAAAAAAAAAAAAAAAAAAAAAAAAAAAACTTACTGCAGGTCTGTGAGCTCACACATCAGTATCACCAGCAACAGTCTGCTTTTTCCTGGCAGAACTCCAAAGACTAACTGTGTGTGAGAGTATGAGATCTAATTTTTAAATGAGAAAGTACTGATGTATGAGGGTTACTGTGAACATACATGTATCTCAGCATGTGTCACCTAATGTCCCACTGCCTTGGCAGCGCAGTCTCAATCAACCCTGTGTTGATTCTGCAACAAATTCTTCCATCAGGCTTATTTTTAATGGACAGAGAACAAAACAGCAGCCTTTGCCCGTAATTCTGTGATTTTTGGGCCGGTTCCCTCTCAATACATAAGCGGAAAAAGAGGATGTGAGGCCAAACAGGCTGTTACATTTGTGCTTGTTTAGGCTACCGAGACTACAAAAAAAAAAAAAAAATGTCAGGATTTGTAGTTATGACTGTGAGAGAAGAGGCTACACGATACGGCGCTAACTCACTGACCACATGCTGACCTGAATGTAAGAGTGACTATAAACACCATAAAACAATATGGAACAACAAACTCAAGATAAATACATACTGAAGCCAAACTGCTATCAATCCATCCAGTATTTACCAAGTAACTTTTATCAGGAAAAGTGTGGAAAAAAGAAAACCACTACGGTAATGTGTTTCAAAACAAAAAAACAATTCTTATCAGTGTAATAAAGCAAACAAAAAAACAAAACCGAGAGACTAGGTTTAAAAAATGAGACGTGTGTTGATTTACAATCTAAACCTGCATGTTTTACTTTTTCCCCCTGCTCCAGCACACCTGATTCATTGATTGAATCCCCTCATCAGTCCCTTCAATCCCAAAAAGTAAAAAAAAAACACATCTTTATTTTTAAGAAACTTGGGATGAAACATGTGATTTTACTAATTTTGTCACATAACTGGCAGATTTTCTTTTAAAATTGTCTCAGCCAAAATTAAACAGGAAGTGACATCAAAGGGGGGGGGGAGTCCTGTAGAAAGTGAACTCTCTGGTCTTTGTTTATTAAAGCAAAATTATTTGAACTCTGACTCTTCTTCATCTCTGATAGAGACTCAAAATAACAGAAACAAATCCAACAGGTTATTCTCTACAGCATGTATTGTCAACCATTTTAGAAATGCTCTGTTTACATGCAGACATTCCTCTTTGACATCACTTCCTGTTACTTCACACATGAAGATCTCAACAACAATTTATCTCAGCAGCGTTAAATTTGTTTTTGTAATACGTTATCAATGTTATCTTTCCAAAAATTGTCTTCATATTTATTAAAAAAACCTGATGACACAGGCACTTTAAACATGCAGGACAGTGGCCATCCAGGACCAGGATAGGACACACCTGACTCAAACAAAAATCCATTATCTTCACGTTAACCTGTAAATTCAGTGAAGCGTGGGCTGACCTGCTAGCCATGTTCCATTCTAGAGCTGGATTCTGGGAGCTCCTCTCACTTTCTGCTGACACGCCTCCTTTGACTCCCTCCTTCTCTGGCTTGAGTTGCTCCCACTGAGCAGTCCCAATGTTGATAGACTGAAGGTCGATCTGATACTGACGATCCTCCACCTCGGAGCCTGGGTCACGCAGAACGCCCAGATTCAGTGCCCGTCTACAGAGAGAAGAGAGACAAGGTGACTTGATTTACAGATTAACACAATTTTAAGTTTTAGCAATACAGTAAGTTTAGATGCATGGAAAAAAAATGTTGTATTGTACATGTTTGATAAAAGTCACCTTCAAAAAGCAGCTGCATAGATCCAGCTAAACCAAACGGCAGGCTGGATTTTCTACTGTGATCTTAGAGTACTCCAGGTATTCTGTTGTAGAAAAACTGTAAATATTTCCTGACACTAGACACTACTTACCCTTCTTCAGTCCTTTCAGAGTTTTAGTAGCACATGTTATTTATAGGGTGATTTACAACTATTTCAAAGCTTGTGGTGAGTGTACAACAAAACCTCAGATGAATGACCCCCATATGCCACAGGTGAAATCATCTGTTGTTTTTATAAAATTTTGGATTTTGCCATCTTATTATTGGCAGTAAACATAGCTTAAAGCTTGGCTGAACAGCACGGGAGTCTGGAGACTGTTGCTCTTATTGCCTTTTGCTTTCTATTTCTGTCTAGAAAAACACGGGGCTTTTACAGTATACACAAACTGGAATGGGCCAGGGGAGATGTAGCGATATGTCAGGACTGGGCAGCGCTCCGTCTATAGTTGGACGGCTGCAGTCAAAGGAGAAAACAGCCTTCCTCCAGTGCCAAGAAAAAATGATGTCATCTATTTTGCCTTTGAGAGACAAGATTCCGACGAATTCACAAGGCAAAAGGAATAATCAAAATTCAACATCTGCATATGACATCAGGGCTTTTGGTTCATTATGAAATGTTTATTTGTGCTGGTGAATTCAAATGAGAGCTTAAATGGTATAAATAAAGGCTTAAAACGGCTGCAGATGTAGCGGCAGCATGAGTAGTCCTATTTGTTTCAGCGCTGTCAATGGCAATTTTCAGATAGCATTTCCCTTTTCTCGCCACACTGAAAAGGCCTCTACCAGAGCACGATGTTATGACAATAAGCACCAAGTACAAAAACAACGGCAACCGGAGATCAGAGGTGCATAACTGGATTTCGCTGGATTTGTTGACATACAAACAAGTGAAACAGATCCTTAATCAACATTTGGAACCACATTTATCAACAAAGCATAATATAAATCAAACTAAGAGCTCAGGGAGATTTGGGTGGGATGTGTCAGTCTAGATTCATTAGGGTTTATGTAGCAGTACCTCTATCATCCTCAACCCTACGTTAAAAAAAAAAGAAGAAAGAAACCAATTACCTCATATGCTTTTCCAAATTATCTCTTAGCTTCAGCTTATTTAGGAGACTCTCTCTCTTATAATCAACATAACATGGGAATCTGCAGCCAAGGCTCTGCATTGCTGAACAGCAGGGTCATCTCCAATGACATAAATAAATATGATAAACATTTGTCTTGGTCATGCAGCCAGTGGAAAACGGTGTGATTTAATATCAAAAGACATATTTCAGCAAATCGCAGGAAACTAGAGAGCTTCATTTCTGACAAATGAGGAGGGAAGGAATTTTGGAAGTCCCCCTTGGGGTGCGATAATAATTGAAGCCAGATTTTCTTGTTGTACATGTGCAGAGAAAACACTGGTGGTTTGACATATTTGATTGGTCATGTGAAGACCACACTGCATGGCAAGAAATCAGAAAGCGCATTCGAGAGGCACAAAACTCAATATATACACGGAAAAATTAAAAGGCAGGTGGGACACACTACTACTAGGAAAGGCATACGAGCATCAAGCACCTTCCTGTCACGGTGAAATTAAAATATCAGTACCTTTGCAGATAAAGATACCAGGGGACAGAGAGATGGGGAGGGAAAAATATTTTTTTAATCACAAATCCTTGTCCATGAGCTAATTTCAATTACAAAAACAGAGCTGAAAACTTTTTTTTACTACAAAATTTTGCTATTTATAAAAGGCGGCTCAAAATTATGCAGTAAGAACATTCTGTCTCGCTGCACCTCTTGGCTGTAATTTTCAAAAACATTCATCCTTTTTCTGACTCAGACTAAACCAAATTCAAATCTGACAAGCCACTAGGTCAGTTCTGCATCAGAGCTGAAAAATGACGGCTGAAATCCAACTTGATAATGGACAAAATTCAAACCCTCCACCCTTTTTAAGCACAAACAAGTGGAGACATGAAACGTTGCACATCTATGGAGTGTTAAAACAGGACGTGTGCTTCATCACAAAAAAAAAAGAAGAAAAAAAAAGAGAGAAACAATTATAAACCAAACCACTTTGAACAGAAGATTCTCAGACAAATGTACAAATGGGCGATTAATTGCATGTCATGTTCTTCTGTTTAGCATTCTTTGGGTGCCTGTAAGTGCTCAGCAGGGCATCAGTCAGGATTTGTGTTTGAGTGTGAGACGATGGATACTTAACATGTAGCAGGTTTCAGATTGGGCTCTTAACGGGCAAATTGGATCCAAAAAATAAATAAAATAAAAAATTGACATCTGCTGATCTAAATGAGTTAAATGTTGCAGAGCATAGAGCTGCTGGTTGGTTTGAAGTGACGTTTCTGCTAAAATCACTTCCAGAACTTGTATAATTGGAAATAGTGAAGTGTGAGAAAAAGTAAACCTTGTATAAATAAATACAAAATGATCATGAATAGAGCGAGGGTGAATGAGTAAAAAGGTTAAGGTAAAAAGAGCCTGATTACGATGCTAACCATCTGAAGGCTGACTGTGGTTCAAGGCTGTAAAGAAACCACAGTGGGAGCTGGTTGAGGCTCGGGGCCTGGTGGTATAGGTGTGTGGGAGCAGAGGACTCTGTTCATGGCTCTTACTAAAGAACATGTGAGGCAGGGTGTACTGGGGACCAAAGTCTTCTCCAGTCCCCCACCTTTCTCTCTCTCTCTCAATCTTTAACCACTTTCACTCAGTCCCTGTCCCTTAACCTCAGGTCTGCAGGGCAGGAAGCTCTGGGGTGAGGCCAAGTGCTGCTGGCTTCTGGATCTCGTCACTCTGAAATCCACAACCTTAACCCGCAACCCCAGGTCTGTTTTTTACTCCATTTCCCCCAACAATTACATGCAGTACATGTCTGCTTACTTGTTCAGAGAGGCAGAAGTGTGTGTATGCACGTGTGTGTGTGTGTGTGTTGAAAGAGATTGAAGTCCTCTGCTTCGCCTCTCCTGGTAAAACATACATCCTGAACAGAAATTTCATTGAAAACTCAAACTTCCTTCAGTCAAGTCAAGTTTGTACACAGTTGTTCCATATTTCATGTATGTTCTGTGTACTTTATTTTGAGTAGACCTCAACTACTTTATATTTGGCCTGTAAAACGCAGGTTAAAATACAGAATGTACACAACTTCACTTGTCAAGGGATTTAGGTCAAAACACTTGTAAATAAAGGGAAACATCTGAGTGAGACCAGCCAAAAACAGAATCACTCATTCATAAATGCAGTCATCATTTGAGGTTTTAGCATTTTTTTTTTCACTTTGGCTTCAAATGTTATTAGTTAAACACCATTAGCACCCAGCAAGTCTTCCAAAGTATTTTTTAGTTGTGGCGAAGTCAGAACTGCAGCGTGGCTTCTCAATCAGTTTGCCACGACTCCCAGAGGCTTAAAGTGGAGTCCCACGGGGGATGTGTGTGTGCACTGAAGCAGGATTTCATAAGCATTATGATTTATGAAACATGCAATTACTTAGCAAGTTAAGCACCCTTTACCTACAGTGGTTTGCTCGGAATTGCCAGAAATTCTGTGACTCCTGAGCTGCAGATTTATGGCTCCAGTCAAGTCCAATTGCTGCTAATTTGCATCTAACAATTACAGTAATTAAGGCTCTGATTTAAAATGCTGACCACCTCTTGGAGTGAGACGGAGAAATAATGTGGGGGATAAAGCAAGTCAGCAGAATATAAAACCATGTTACTGTGCGACTTTTGCCTTTGGTGCCAAAATCATTTTTGATAACCAGAACATCTTTAAACGGGAGCTTAACAGTCGCAAAACAGGCAATTCATCTACAATACTAATCCAAATCTGTCACATTTGGATAAAACAAACTATTTTAGTGAGGCTTTGTTTGCCAGATTTTAGAACTCCAATCATTAGTTGTTTTGTTCTAGTTGGCACAATTCACAGTAAACAGAAATTGGTTCTATTGATGTGCTGACAAATTCCCATGGCAAAAACTTAAACATCCATTCTTCTTTAGCTCAGCAGCATTACTCATCTCCACTGCTGCCCCTAACAGAAGCCTGGTGTTCATTAGGCTGATTGCACTTTAAAGACACTCATACTTGACCAATTATTTCATATTTACACAAGATCTTAAGAGTAAACTATTACATCTATATACAATGTAGGCTAAGTGGGGATTAGCTTGCGCCCATACCACACTCATGACAACAATACGTGTTACTAAGGAGTTAACGAAATACAAAAAGAGAACCTTTTGTTTACAACAACATGCTGTTCAACGAGAGTCAGTGTTTGCACTTTGATTTCAACATATCTTAATTACAGGAGTCATTTATCTCCCATTCCGTTTACATGTCAGTGAAGTTTTCCTGATCTAAACACAGTATAGATGTGAAGGCACGGGGTAACATGTGCTCGCAATGATGGTTGGATCAAGACGTCAGTTTGGTCAGTATAATTTATGACCACGTCGTGAACTTATTGGATATCTGCTTATTGCATCAAACTGTTAAAAAAACAAATGTGTGAAAACGTGGAAGACACTTCATTTGGCCTCAGAAAATACACACATTTTCTGGAAAATCCTATACGCCTGGCTATCAACTGAAGTTTCTGCACACACTCATATATGTGTGACATACTCTGGCTGAATATCAGTCACAGAGTTGAGGCAAATTTAAATTTTATTTCATTCTGGGGTGCTCTGCAGTTTGTCCTGGTTAAGAGCACTGAGAGGGGCATTTATTGAAGCGTACAGATGTCCTCATCCCCACAGCTTCTGTTCTGCTTTGCACACACACACACACACACACACACACACACACACACACACACACACACACACACACACACACACACACACA
>JAUBOC010000050.1:19106556-19140119 GCA_032275365.1 Anablepsoides cearensis | reverse complement strand
CACACACACACACACACACACACACACACACACACACACACACTTTGCTCGTTCTGTTTAGCTTTAACTGTGCTCTTCTCTGTTTCTGCCTGCATGTAGCTCAGAGCATGGAACATTCCTGGGTAACAGGGACCATAATTCACTGGCTTTTTAAGGGCACTGACTCACTGGATTCCTTCATACAGTAGGTACATCTGCAATGGATCTACTGTAAAAAAGGTACCTTGGATCTTCATTTGAGAACAAATTAAATTCGAGCTGCTGCTGAAAATTACTGACAGGTTTGTGTGTGTGTGTGTGTGTGTGTGTGTGTGTGTGTGTTAACCACACTGTCTTCAACAATCCCTGCATTTGAAGTTGCCGGTGACTCATCTTTGTTTTTGAGTGCGTCACAATGGCACAAAGCTACCATTTTTAATAAAACCAAGTGGGCTGATGCTTATGAAATCACTTCCTTTGTTAGCAGGAACAGATCTTGTATGTTTTTTTTTCCCCTGCTCTAAAAATCGACAAAACATGTCAGGAGGTCCAGCAGCAGGTCCCGTATATGGAGGTGTGATGGGAATGCCTGGCTGAATTCTTCAGACCACTGATTAAATGCAGATTCGTGTCCCCGCCGCGTAACTTCGCAATGATGTAATCCCACTGCCATTTAAATCTTAGAGCTCTTATCTTTAATTAATCGCTTAACACTTGCATGGAAAATATTCTTCATAACTGACAGCAGCAGAAATCATGGCAGCGGTAGTTCAGGGTTTGGCTCGCACTCAAAGGCAGACTTTTTCTTTTTCAAAATCAAGTTAAAGTAGAACAGGCCCATGCCTTGACCACATTTTTAATTAAAATAAAACAATTATTCTGGTGAAACATTACTGATCCAATGCATTTCCCAGGTTTTTGGTAATTTTATTAACTTGTTGTAACAGTACACATTATTTGATAATCATTTACTTCAACTGTAAAACCAAAAATGTAAAAAGAGAGTTTGTAATTTAGTTTTTATAAATTTAAAAAATATATATATTGTCACACGTATGGCGCCATATTTTAACACAGCAAAGCGTACTGGGTAAATACTAGGTTTTCTGGTGTGAGACTGTGAGTGAGGTCAATCCACCCTGAAGGTTTAATCTTAGACAATATTTGGTGATCATCTCTTTTAAATGAAACCAGAGCAATTGACAGAGAAGAGAATGTAAAAATGAATCAGTCTGAGACTTAAAATGTGGATTGAGGACAATAGAGCTGCTTCATGGAAGAAGAACCTCAGCTTAGCCTGTTAGCTTTAGCGTTAGCACCTGACCAATCCATTTACATATTAATACAGCGTTAGTTCTTGAGCTAATAATGTTAGCTTGTGGACTAACACCTTATATGAATATATATTACTAAGAAATATGTGGCATTAGCCTCTATATAGCTAATGCTATATCGCCATATACTTGTATTAGCTTGGGCTCTAACGCAGAAGCTTACAGGTTAAGCTAAGGTCATTTATCCATAATAAGTACATAAAAATATATTGTATTTATCTCAAACAGACATACTTGTTCACTGAGATTTTCAATAATGCTAACAGACTCTCCCTTCAATTCACTCCAACACACACAGAAGTTGTCCAACTTGTGGTCCTGCAGAGTGTTTTATAGAGCTGTAAAATTAGGCTCATTTTATGAATTCCACAGCATGAGCTCCTGTTATTTTAACCCTATATTGATTAAGTGGTTCAACATAGCCAAGCTGGTTTAGTAAACTTGAGGACGTGATGTGTATTTCTGAAGATACTCATCTTTATCTTTGAAACTGCGGGTTTTTGGCAGAGCACTTTGAAGTTGATTACACTTTGTTTACAGCAATTATTGCATTCTGACAAACATTTAAAAGCAACAAGATTATACATCAAGACTCAATCCAAGTAATAAAAACTTTTCTAAACAAAGCGGGGGAAAAGATGGCCATGTTTGATTAGTTTAACGCACGCTGCAGGTTAAGCAGACAGTCTGAACAAACATGTAATCAGATAGCTAAAACAGTAGGTCTCCCTCATCAATTTTTTTAACCTTAAACAACGTTTTGCTCAAAGTCAAATAACTTTCCAGCAAACAAAAAGCAGAATGTAACAAAATACCGCAGCTTGCTGCTGGAAGCTCCCACATAATGAGAATTAAAAACTCCTGTCTCAGGCACAAGCTTCCCAGAGAGGCTGGCCTTTGAAAGAAGCTCAAAAGCCCGCTGGTTTGGCCCAGCACCGCAGGACTACAGATGCTTTCTCATGAGATAGTGTCCAAATACTTTTATGTCAGCAAGGAAAAACAGCGTTAAATAAATACAATAATCTGGGGCACACATGCTTGGTACAACAGCTAATTCTTCCTCCTCTGTGAAGGAATACAGAGCCAATGTTTATAATTCTGAAGCGGACCTCAAAGTCATCCAAAACTTCCAAGTGTATTTACACAAAGTAGCATTCCTTTACATGCATTTTCTCCTGTCTGCCTCAAACAGAGGGACTAAGATTGGAACATGGGAACTGTTTGACAAGTGCCGATGTTGATTTTAAAAAAGGGAACAATAACAGAAACATTTTAGATAAATTTTGAAATCATGAACAATTGGAACAAATGGCAAAATAAGCTAAAGCTAACATTGGTTAAAGAGACCTAGCCTGAATGATAACCAAAATATCTTCTCTGGGATATTCAGCCTCATGCATGTTGAGCCCTTTTTATAAAAACAATGACAACGTTCTCTTTAAGTGTGCTCTCTAATAAGTAAAATGCAACTGTTTGTCTGGTAAGCTTGTCTGGATGGTATAACTTTAACCAAACTATGACAAATACTCCTCTGGTAAAAACAGAATCTGAGTGAAGGATGCTGAAGGAAAACAAGGGAACAAGAAGTGCTTCTGTCCAACAGAAAATTTGTACAGAATATACTCCAGGTGTAAAGAATTAAAGGAGATGGCACATCAAACACAAAGTGTGTGAGCTGTAACCCTGCTGGCAGGAAATGCTCTACAGTACTGTGAGAGCTGAAAACAGGGAGAAATAAGATGCCCCCCCACCTTAAAAAAAGAGGGAACAGAGAAACAAAGTAAGTAAGCAAATGGGGGTAAAAATGCTGAAAAACATCCTGCAGAGAAAAGAGGGAGAGAAACCCACATGGAGAAAGATGAGCTGGGTGAGGAGTGTGGGTATGTTTTTACCAAGGGAAATGAACAAGAGGAAAAGTAAAGAGAGACACTGAGGGGAAGGTGGGAAAAGGAAACACCAAAAACATTTCTGTCAGATCACTGGACAGTTTGCTAAATGGGAAGAGAAACTCATGTTCTTGTGATCAGAGACCCACCTGAAGCCTAACCAGGCCTGTGAGGCTTGTAAAGAGTAACACATGTGAGTGAATGAATATGCAAAAGAACAAACAAAGTCATAAGTTATATGAATTTGTTTTTTGACAGATAGAACAAAGCTAGGTTCCTTGGAGTTAACTGATTAACTGATTACGAAAGAAGAATCCACTGATGACTCAGTTTTTCCAGACAAAGATTCTGTGGAACAGCCACAGTGCAGGTTTAGTGAGTCTGAGAAAATAGCCATGTACAGCTGAAACTAGAAGTTAACATCAAAAGGGAAGCCATATCAGCTTCCCATGAGTTCTACCTCAGCTGGACAGGAAACACAATGTGTTACAATCAGAGAAGTCCACATTCACCTTGCTTTTGTAAATAAGCTGTATGCCGATGGCTCCCATTGCAGAGGGATTTGAACGGTGAATGTTTGTAGTTTTTTTGGACTGGAATTAAACAGATAATTCAGGTAAAGGTTTGGTACAAGGTATGCAAGTGGGTATATATTAAGAGGCATTGTGTTTTGTTATGGTTTTGGTGCAGAGTGACAGATCCTGGTGAGTGGAGAGAACAATTTTAAGTTGTAATATTGGAGCAACGGGGTGGATAATCATGGTCTTGTTTACAATAAATTAATCTTTGTCTACCCTAATGGACATGCTAATCATTTTAGGAAATTATACTTTTAAACAATAGAAAAACTAAAAAGCATAGTTTCCACAATTGATTAGGTTGGCTGTTTTAAACACTATGGCTGCATCTTTATTCCGGGGTTGCAGCCCACGTAAGATACTTATGTCACTGCACTGCACCGTAGACTGTCCCAAATCATAGGCCCCTACTCATGTGACCAACAAAACCACAAAAATGTAGGCTGAGTATCCTACAATCCAACAATATCCCATGATTCATTGCACCATCAGCAAACTAAACCGAAAAATCTAAGACGGAGAAGTTTGCATTTATATGCTGGAGTTTAAAAATTCATCACTGACCAAAGAATTAGTTTTGTATGTTTGGCCACTGAGCTGATGAAATATTAAAAAAGTGACATAAAATGCAATTACAAGCACAAATACTGGAACTAAACCCAAATTACTGTTTTGTTATTATTTTGATATAACTCTTTTCAATGTGATGTTATACCTCGCATGAAAAGATGTGTGAACACATGTTCCAACTGAAGGCGTGATTTAAAACATAACACCATGGTAATGGGGCAGTGCATTGTCACGCAAACATATGTCATCCTAACTAGACCATCGGATTTCACAGCCTTTTCTGTAGCCTGGGCTGCAACCCCTGACTTTGACCACAATTCTAGATTTATCTAGATAAATAAATGGTGGTGGCCATAATGGATTTTCAGTAATGACCTTTCTTACGTTAAGATGGAGCCACATACCAAAACGGAAGTTGGTATCCCCCCCCCCCCCCCCCAAGCTCCTATTATTCCATGAATTTCTTCAGTAGAATTTCAACCAGGTCAATCAGTGAACAAAAGGAGGAGTTGTGAACGATGATGTCATTAGTCTTCCTGTAGTTTAGCAATGGCAGTGGAGGAATGAAACCATTCAGTCTGTGTTGACAAGGCTTCCAAATTAAATTAAATTTGTCTCACAAAGCCTGCAGCACTAATTAACAGCCATCTTGTTTGGGTCGATACTTCTCTCTTCCCAGTAGGAAATGGTTGATTACAGCACAAGCAATTTCCAGTTAGCTTAGCTTCCTTCATGGCCGAGCTGGCATATGGCACAGCCAAACATAGTGATTAGGTAAATCAGATCCAATCGTTTTGAACTTAAACAGTCCACGCCTCCAGCAAGCAGTCGTTTCTCAATAGCCGATGGTCCAGAACCTCTGTACCAAGGGTGGGCAATCCTGGTCCTTGAAGGCTACAGTTCTGCATGTTTTACTTGTTGCTCTGCTCCAACACACCTGACTTCAATGAATTGATGATCATCAGGTGTCTGCAGAACTTGTAAAAGGTAATTCAATCACTAAATCAGGTGTGTTGGAGCAGGTAAGATGTAAAACATGCAGGGCTCAAAATACAATCCTGTTGAAATGTTCTAATGAAGGAATAAAGTGTGTGAAAGAAAAAAAATATTTTCTATCTGTTAAAAATTAAGTTCAAACAAATTAAATCATTGCAAAACCGAATATTTTGTGAAATTTGTTCCAATACAACCAACAACAAAGTGTTTTGCTAAGCTTTACAAAGGAAGTTCTAGTTGAGCATAGGTAGGCAAAACAAGTTGTGTGTAATTGACCTGCTGCCTGCGTCCCTGTGAATAACAATTTTATGTCTTCATGTGTTAACTGTCCTTCACCTGCCTATCATCTAAATCAGAGGTCTTCAACCATGGTTCTCATGACACACTGTCTTGCTTTGGCACATGTAATTCAAATAATTAAATTACCTATTCAGAATGTCATCAAGTTTAGCAGATGTAAAATATCTGGATTATTCAAGTTTAATTAAACACATTCTTGTCCTTGGTAGAAAACTAACAAAGGCCTCACCAACGTTTGGTCATTTCATATTAAAATAAGAAGATAAAGCAATGGATATTTAGTCGAGGTAATAGACTTTGTGCCAGCTACAGGAGCGTAACTGGAGCTGTGTGATGATAAATTGACAGGGGCGGTGTGCCGATTGAAGGACTGTTGTGTGTATGTGTTTGTGTGTGTGGGATAAGTTATGGAGAGAAGAAAGGGGACCACCACAGTAGAGTTGTCTATACTGTGGCTTCACGTTTCCCTCAAACCTGCAGCTGAAGGAACTTGACGGATACTCTCCCATACACACAAAGCACCCCATTGTAAACCTTGCTAATCTTAATGCCATGAAAGAAAAATGGGAAGAATTCTACAAAAAGCAGACGAGTCAATTTCAGAATGGTAACTGGACTGATCAAACACATTAGACAAAATAATATACATTAAATAAGCTTTTGGCATTAAGTTGTAAGGTGAGAAGAAAAAAAGCTGGGAAACACATGGGGGAGAAGACCAATTTTTGTGCCAGACTCTTTTTCTTTTAAGTCTGGTTGGGCCTCCTGGGTTTGTAATGTGCTTCTAGTTACACAAGCATTAGGCAATTATGCCACTGGTTTCTCACAAGCTTTCTAGAGCCACAGAAGAGCTTGTGGCTTCACACATGGACATTTGAAAATGTCGGCACATTCCTCCTCATTTAATGTTGACTACTTGTTTGCATCTGTTATACTTCAACAGCTCCTTATCTAGTCTGATAACTAACTTCATTTATTCACATACACACACACACACACACACAGACAAAATGTCTACAAAGACAAAAAATAATAATTTGAAATATTACAACATACCGTTATAATTGTTACTCAAATTGGAAATAAGTGCAATAGATTGGTTTTATGTGACATCACAATGCAGTACAGTGAGATTGTGGAATACAGATGGAGGGCAGATAGCGGAGGATCCACTGTCTGAAATAATGTTTAAGTATTGTGTTGTTTATGGCTGCTCCTATCGTTCTGAGAAAAAGAAAAGAGGTATTATCAAGTGACTAAGATTAGCTGCGTTTCCATTGACCATGAAAATGCGCAAATTAGAATTTCGAAAATAAATTTACTCAATAGAAACACATCAATTAAAAAAAAAACTTACACTTTTCAACAAAATGGTTTTGCGCTTGGATGAGGTGGTTTTTCGTCTGTATGGTAATTGGTGTATTTTGCAAAACTGCAATGAAAACACTTTTTTTTTGCATCACATAAGTCACGTGATCAACAACCAGATGTTTCTACTGGCGAAAAAGACAACAAAGAAGAAGACAACAGGAAGTAGAAATAGTAATAAAATCACAAAAGTAGTAAAAGAAAGAAGTAAAATCACTGACTACAATTTTTCAAAAACACGGCATAAGTAGATGCTTCCAAGTATAAGAGGCTTGTCACTCGAAGGCCTTGATGAGACGCAGACATCTCCTCTGATGGCTGATGATCAGCACTAGGGTCGTGGTAGCAATAAGCATCTGTTTACATCCGTTGTCGCCATGTTTGTAAAGACTTATCACGAGAACAAACATATTCACACAAGACTTTAATAGCATTTCTTACTTAATGGAAACACTGTGAATTGTGAAACTTTTTTTTTACATTAACAGAATATCGGCAAAGTTTTGCGCACATCTGCAATGGAAACACTGCTATTGTCATACACAAAGGTGAATAATGTAGAAAGAACAATGCTGTAAAAAGTGGATTTCAAACTTGTCTGTGGTCAATCTGGAGTCTGAAGTATGTTAGCTTACTTGTTTGTTGTAACTGTTTATATAGAATAAGGTCACAAAATGTTCATGTAGTAGTGATTAAGTTGCCAAGAGTCTAATACAGATTTTATCTGGACTTTAGGCTGCCCTAGCATTCTGTGTCGTTACTTGTTGCATGCTTGTTGACATTAGCTGCTACTGCTAGCATCTTAGCACAAGAACAAACACTCACCCTGGGAAAAATCAAATGAGAGCCTTTAGTACCAATGTTGGGAATCCACCCACTGACAAAAGAAGTATACACCTCCAGACTTTTATAGGCTTTCATCTGATGTTTGGTGTCGGCAAATCTTTAGATTCTGTTGAAAACTCATTCATCTTCATGAGATATGGGTCACTTCCGACATATTCGTGAACTAATTGTGGGTATCTTTGAACGCGTCATCAAAACCACAAGACTGAAACCCAGCTATTCCAATAAACTGTAGGACCCTGTAGAACTTGTATCTCTGCAGAGATCTGGATCAACGAATCAGGGTCTTGCCTGCAGTAATGAGAGCGTTGCTGAAATCTGATCAGCTGAGATCAAAGGCAAAGGTCTGGATTTACTAATCCACTGACGTTCAGACTCTCTCCTACATTCATGAGGTTTGGAACAGAGCTGAAAGTGGTGTAGAGCCGCTGCTCTTCTGCATCAAGAGGAGTCAGCTGAGGTAGTTCAGATATCTGAAATCCTTCCTCTGGAGCAGGAAAAAATGGATGGATTGATTGTTGTCTCACTCCCCCTGACATATTTTCATGTTGAAGAGTTTGTTGAAATGATTAAAGACAGCTCTGTTCTTCTCTCTTAAATTCTGACTGTTTGAGCTGTAACAGATTTCCCTGTGCGTTCAATCACGTACTGACAAAACTTACTGAAAGACTGTTCCTGCCATAAATTATGTGTTTTGAGTTAAATGTGGTAATTTCTGAATGTCTGGAGCGGATCTCCCAGTCAAGTGTTTGTCTCACTCATGACAGAGTTATTAGCTTTGGAAGGTCCTTTAACTTTGTGACAATAAGTGTTCCTTAGAGGGTGGGGTATGTATGTGTGTGTGTGTGCGCGCGTGCGTGCGTCCAAAAAACTTTAAAAAGAGGAGCAATCAATCATAACTTCCAAGGAGTAATGCTGTGTTCACACCAAATCTGATTTCAGCGTCAAAAACGCATCCATGCTTCAAGTTGGATGCTTTTGCACTTTGAGGTCAGATGCTTGTTAAAATTGCTCGACGTGGGTCACACGCATCAAACACATCTTCTGCCAGTCTCTGTTTAATGGGGGATGAAATAAAAAAAAAAGTGGCTTTGCTTTATTAACTGAGAACTAGAGAATGTCACGCTCACCAGATAATTAATTCATAAGTAATTTAGAGAAGTTCTGAGTTTGGTGAGTTTCACCACCCAGGAGCTGCGAGCTGACAAGGCTCGATTTCAGAACTATTTTTGTCCCGAGCTCAGTTTGACGAGCCGCTGACCCGCTTTGGTGCCGATATCTCCTGCCAGGACACCGAATACAGGCACTCGATTTCAGCTGAAGAGCTCCTGTCAGTCTGTCTCAGGTCAGTGGACATCATGAAGGTGAACCGTCTCGTCGGAAAATGTCAATTTTGACTCATAATCTCAGCCTTAAAGAAAAACATTTACTTTAAAATGACTTTAGTTTAAAAAGAAACTATTATTATTTTTAAATAAATCGATAAAACATTCCTTTTGTGAAAAAATATTATTAATAAAAACATTTTTCATCATTAGTACACCTGAATGAAAATATTTGTAACAATTCTAACAATCTATTATGAAGTCCTGGAAAGACAATCCAGCCCAGCGGATCCTTCAGAATTTGTAGCCAATGATGCCTTGTTTTCAGTCAAATTGGCATGTCTTTTATAAAAATCATTCTTTTTTTTAAAGCTTTACTCCTCTATATTGCAAGTGTGTGTTTAATTAGTTTAGTTTCACTAAACTGTTTGACCACTAAGCTGCAGCGGTCCATCTGTTGTTCTTGGTAAAGCCTACTGAAGTCAGTGCCAGGGAGTGTCCAATTCTCCAGCCTATGATCTGCTTTTTATATAAAATATATACTGATACACAATACAGATGCGTTTTTGCTGTGAAATAAACCAATTCTGTCAAATGAAATGAAAGCCTGAACTCCTGAGCAACATCCAGCTGTGACAGAGGCACCTCTACCGAGGTCAGGTTCAGCCGCAGCAGTTTTTACAGTGTCCCTCAAATGTAAAAGCAAAGCACCACCTGAGCCAATATAAAAGTCAAAAGCAAAAGAATTGAGATATAAAAAAAACACAAACTAAAATGAATGCATCATTTTTATATATGCAAAATATAGGATCTAAAAATAAGTTTATAATGGATTTCAATGTGATCGATTTTTTTTCCTTACGTATCATTGGATGGCAGAAAAGTTAATGTGAATTTAAAGGAGCATTTAAAATAATTCTGACGAAGTTAAGAAAAAAATATATAGAGGTACCTTTAGGGTTTGTTAGGAATGAGTGGATTTATTGACATCATCAAGAGAAAAAAACATGTCTCCAAAAATGGATGAGCTATAGATTTAGATTCAATGATTATCTTCTGAAAGTTTCATTGAAATTTGTCCAGTGGTTTATAAGATACTTTTGTTCACAGAGACAACGTTGACTTGAATAGTTATGGAAAGTTAAGAAAAAGGCAATATATTTGAGCTTGAGTATTTGATGTGTTGAAGATAATTCACCTACAACCACTTGAAATTTTAGCTCAGTATTTGTAAAACTGACCTGTAGCCCTTTGTGTTGTCCAAGTTTGGTTAATTGGGGTAGACATGTTCAATATACTGAACTAAATCAATCAGTTGTAGCTGTAACTTTATTAAATGGAGAATTTTATTATTTATCTATTGGTTAATGAGATATTTTACAGACAGACAACCCTGCTTCAACACACAGGAACAGTATTGCTTGCCTTTCACTTTCGGGCAACAAGCATCAACAAAGTGAAGACATGCTGACTGATCTGAACTACATTCGTGTATTCCCTTAACAGTCCCACCTGGCTTCTATTACTGCTGTGTGATCCACATATCAGAGTCTCGCTGTCAGCTTCAAACCACCCGCGCAGGATGTCAGAACATCAACATGTCATAGGCTGAGAGGAAAGGAGCTAAACATAACAATGCACAAGAATGAAGTTTGGCTACACACACACATGCACGCGCACACACACACTTTGACGGGGTAACACTGGTAGAGTTAGCGTATCACAGTGAAATTGAGAGGAAAGCTTCTGAGGTTGCATTTATTCTTAGAACACTGACATCCTGCTTTAGGATGACCCATTAAAACACACACACACACACACACACACACAAGCAAAACCGCTGAGGTTCAGGCCCTGTGGCCGTGCTCTTAACCCATGGATCAAGTCCTTTCATGTGTGAGGGACATCTGAGGAGTGATCTCTCTCGCCTCTGTCACCATGCATCCTGGCCTGACCGGCAGCAGCCTGCCAGAACACAAGAGAAGCTTCCGGGAAGCTCAGGATTGAGGCCTGCATGTGTGGTGTGCAGAGCAATGCTTCTGACAGCAACACTCCGCAGGAAAAATGAAACAGTAAAACAAAAACAGAATTGCCATTGATAGCTTTACGGGTGTTAAGGTTTTAAATGGAAGATGAATAGTAGAGGATTTAGGATTATACTTACATGTTTTTAATGGAATAATAAAAAATATATACTCAGTGGCATAGGGATTAATAAACCCAGCAAGATTTTGTTGACTATTTCCCATTTACCATTAAATGACATTTAATTTTCCCATCCTTTGTAAAAACCAAATATGTGTTAAAACAAAAAGCATAACTGTCTTCATGCCAGTCATGTATACAAAATATAACATGGCACAAAGATGTGAAAACCCATTTTGACTCATACAAATCCAGTTCAATAAAAATCCAAGGAATAGTTTTCACAGCACTTTTCAGAATTCTGGATGAAGTCGACAGTTTCAGTGGCCACCCTAATTTCACAGACCAACACTGCTCCCCCAACAACCTCACCGCTTTGTGCCAATAAACAAGAGGGAAATAAGTAGTGGGTTAGACATTTGATTTCTCTGTGGCGAGTCCTAATATTCCCCTCGCTCTCTTCCCTTCCATTTTTTTGCACGCTACATAAGAGCCTTGTTCATAAAATGGTCATAAAAACGCGTAGCAGAGCCCAGGCTGGGGCTCTCTCCCTCCTAATTCCCCAAAACCTCTAACTGCAGGCTGAGGAATACAAGTGTTGTGGTGCAATCTTCTCACAAAGCAGAAGGCCTGAGAATAACATCACACAGGCCACAGAAATTTATGGAATGAACCACAAGCTGTACACAGAAGTCAGCAGACACCACAACAGAGCACACATGATGCTGTATACAGAGTCATGTTCGTTACAAGAAACAGCCAGCTAAAATGTAGAGCTGTGGTCTACAGCTCACCAACGACAGATAAGTGGAATTAGAGGGACAGAAAAGAATACAAAAAAAAAAATGCAATTCTTTAGTCAAAAGGTACGTTGAAAATAAGGACTTCAATCAATTAAAGTGACTGCACCCATCATGTTGGCATTTATGTCAGTGCTGCACATGGTTTCATTCAGATATACCCACAGCAGTGATCAAGGGAGACATGATCTTCAATATTTACTATTCATACCAACAAGACAGCACATCAAGCAGGTTGAAATTCATTACATGCTGTGTAGCCTTGAAAAATTAAAATACCTACATAGGTGCCCTGTGATTGTGGGAAAACATAGTGGAGGTCAGTTTGAGTGTACATTATATATGTAAATTAGACGATTGAGCTTGAGTGTACTTCAGCCAATTAAATCCTAAATGTGGGGGCAGCTGGCAAAGCAAGCCAAGGTGAGAGTGATGTGGGTGGTGGTGGACATAAAAACTACGTACAGCCAAGAATGCAGTTTTACGAGCCATGCACACAGGTTGCTGTTTCCAAAAAAACTGGCCGTTCAAATTGTGGTTGAACAGTGATTCCATGACTGCAAACAATCATTCAGTGAAACTGAAAAATCTGATGTTTTCTCACAATTTTCCCAGTGCTTTGACTCGCCAAATATCCTCCAACAGCTGCTGCCCATTGAAGCATTACCATGAGTGTTTTCACAAACTGTAGCTTTTTAAACATATATTTATATATTTTTGTTCAATTTAGTTTACACTAATGATTGTAGATGTTTCAGAGCATATTTCATCTGAAGGCATGGCTCAGGCACTGTACAAACCATATAAGTCACCCAGGTATTTGAACAATCTGCTAATTTAACCCAACACTACTGCAAAGTACCTCAGCAGCACATTAAAAAAAATACAGCAGCAGCATTTCCATTTTCTGTTAGCTCATATGTAGCAATGTTACTATGCAAACATACTCCTACCGAGCTCAAGAACCTCTTTGTTTTGACCTATACTCTATGCAGTATTGTGACCAAAAAAACAAGAAACAGCTTTAGTTAGATGTAGTTATGCATGTTATGCACCTATTAAAAGTATTATATTGTAAGTCCCAGCCCAGCTTCAGCTGGCCTTATTATACCCTGGCCCTGATTGTGTTTGCATTGAGCAGAGTGCCACTGTGATGTGGGCGGGATTATATATTAAACATGTGCAAATCTTATTTTGTTTTATTTGCAACACAATAATGGACTACACCAAACTATGGGAACATACCGAAGGCGATACCGGACCATCTAGCAGTATGAGGCTTGAGACAAGAGGCAGGAAAACGGTAAGCTAATGCTAGCTAATATTCACTTCTTGTTTTGTAGCTTGCTACAGTTCTTGTTTAAATAAACTCATGTGAAAACATGTTACAGTCACTGCAAACTATTCCAGTACATACAAAAAAACATTGAGTGGGTCCTCTGGATGGGTTCTTGATTGAAAACATTTAGTCTCTTCTCTAAGAGACTTCACTCAGTCTATCAAGAGAACCTACTCAACTTTTTTTTTTTAGATTTTTCTACCAGGATTAATAAGACGCATCAGGGTATACAAATAAAGTTATTCTCATGAGTGTGACTGGCCCTGGCCAGTGGAGCAATCAAACAGTCATAAGGAAATATGTTCAGTTTATTATTTAATTTTCCCACAAATGGGCGTGGAGACAGCATTTTTATCTGTTTACTTATACTTGTGTGTGTGGAAGAGAAACAGAAGCTAAAGGTAAAACTATCCAGCCTAAAAAGCTCCAGCAGTATTCAGTAGTTAAACTTAAACTTGCTGTGAAAATTACAACACACTGTCCTGTCAACTGTTTTTTAATATGAGTCGTTCCAAATCTACTCCCAGTCTCATCTGTCGGCGATGCTGTCACACTCGAAACATAAATTCAAGGGCAAATTTTAATAAAAGGAGGTGTATGATTTATTTTGGACAGTGTCCTTCCCCATTTTTTAAAACAATTTGATGTTGCATTAATCCCCAGAGTCGAGGCAATGTGAGTTATGTCCTCTGAGTTTACCAGCACCAGGTGTTTCATTTTCTGGAACTACAAAAAACAATGTTTATTCTGGCTGACCCTCCAGTCCCAGCTTATTTTGTCTTCTTTCTCTTAAGAGAAGGAGAGCAAGGATGTGCATTTCAGTGAATAAAAATTAATAGAACAAAAAGCAAAGCAAAAAGAGTTGCATGAGTTAATGTTGATCAAGCTAATTATTTTAACAGATGTCTTCTTTAAAATGACTTACCAGCCCAATATATAAGACACAGTAAATACAACTTGGTTTTACTGAATCTAAAATGAATGTTTGCTTATATTTGTTGTGCCATGTCCCGCAATACTTGTGTTTTACCATAAAGTTGATCTAATAAAAGGTTCTGTTGCTTGGCTCAAGTTTAATTTTTGAACCAGGCAACGGGACCAAAACAGTTGTAGGTTTATCATAAGACATCATCTGCAACACAATCCCACTGTAGTCTTCAAACATGCCTGTAAACCCTGCCAGGACCATTCATATTATGGGAGACTTTTTTATTTCTTTATTTTGAAGTCATAGCAGGGTCACCATCCAGTGGGAAGAAGCCTACAGGCGATATCTCATTGGGCTGAGTGTAGCTGACAAAAAACATCCATGAAGCCTCCAGACCATCTCCAGAAGTTCGTGATTTTCACTGAGGTTTTTAACTTCTTGTGAGGGTTGTAGAGGCGAGCAGTTTTGTCATTTGAGCTTTGAACATTTTGAACAAAATTTGATCGACTACTTTTCTCTAAAAACAGTAACCGAGTCATTGTGGGTGCCCCCAACACGTCTGAAACTCAACTAAATTTTGACGCAGATGCCTCCCTTACTCGTTGCAAAATGAAATCTGTATTCCCAGGTCAAAAACGCAAGCTTAGGATGAATAATTACTATCGACAAACTGGCCCAAATTGGTTTGTTGTCACTTCACAAGTGTTGCTTGTGAAGCAAGCACTTGGGCACAAACAAGTTGCAGAGGGCAGATGTGGGCAACTAAATAATGTGCACAACCAAGAGTACAGATTTGCAAGCCATGCACAGGAAAAAGGATAATAAATTTCAATGGCCACTTTGTCACAAATACTCAGCTTTTAATGAGACTGCAACTGAAGATTCATTCACATTCTGACAAACTTTGTATACTTTGACATCTATCCAAACTATAGTGGTTTGATTACTCTCCTTTAGGTTACTTTTGTTACATGATTGTGAACAATGATGAAAAGAGAAGAATGAAAAGCTTATCTTTGGGTAAATTGCTTTAAGCACAAAAATATAGTTCCTATGTAAACCAGAAGACTTGTTTCCTTCAGGTAAAATAATATATAAACAATGCAAAACTAAAGTCTTTTTCCTGGAGAGATGGCAAAAAGCATCACCGTGTTTCAGTGGAATGCATCGTTGAACCTGCGTGGCCACCAGAGGATTCCTCCAGTAAATTGGAGAGTATAAAAGTGGGTCCTGGGTGTCTCTGTGTGTGGCCTGAGCAACTTCTTTCCACTGCAGCAGCAAGGCAAAGCTGGAGCACTTTTCACTAGTGTCAACAAATGGGGAAATGGGGCACTTGGCAGCTGACTAAAGTGAGTGATGAGGCAAGTGTGCGCTGAAGCATCTAATGAATCACTTACTGGGAACGCTGGGTTTTATGAGGAAATGAAAGATGAAGGGGAAGACAAAAAAAAGACTGAAGCTAAGAGCATTAAAAAAAGAATGTCAGTCATAGAAAAGGAAGAAATTAAGAGATCTACAGCTGTCACACCTGAACCAGGGTTTCAGGGAGTGTGGATGAGAACATAAAACTAATCCTGTTACAGGAGCAATAACAGTGTGTGAACCTGAGCAAAGTATTTGCCCTTGGAGTCTGCATCACTTAGTCTAATAAAACAACAGTTCTCTGGCTGGGCTTCAGATGTTTTTATCTCCATTACAATAAAAACAGATTTCTCAGGCACATATCTCCTAATTTCTCTGCTCTTCAGCAGAATGTTTTACTGTAACTCAGCGCAGAATCCAACCATGGAAAGGAAGCCACGGAGAGAGAAGGGTGCATTTAATGTACTGAGAAGAGATTTTATTGGTAACAGGCAGGGTCCTGGCATCTGTTGGCTGTATTTATCTATGGAGGGGAGATCCCCATCACAACCACTTATTAGGACAGATATGTGGGTTTAACTAGGCAGCCAGTCAACAGCAATAAGGAGGTGGCTTGCTGACCACAGCAAGCTGGGACTGGGACCAGTAACCAACACTGGAGCTACAGAGAGGAAAAGTTAGACAGGAAGGAAATAACAAATACGCAGAAACACACAGGCGAGGAGAGCAACACCAACGTGTTGGTGTGTGGAAACAAGTTGATGGAAATTTGAAGAGGAGGTTTAACATCAAGATAAAAAGATAGGTCTACGAAGGTTAGACCAAAAACAATCTGGAAAAGCAAAACTGAATGAAAGAGGCAAGAAAATTAAAGACAGGAGCTTTTTTTCCCCTCAAGATGAATATCATAGATTTTTGGTGAACGTGTGGAAGATTTATTCTGAACTTTTGCCCACAGTTGGTGTTCACACGAGCACTGCACAGTGAGGGGTTTTGTGCTCAAGAAGTGTTCTCAGCTGTGAAAGAGTTTCTCTAAATCACACAGGACATGATGCAAAGTATACTTAAAACTATGTTTCAACACAAAGACAAACAGTAGCCATGTTTCCATCCAATTGTAGTGTGAACTTTGAGCAAACTTTTAAAAAGAAAAATGCAAATCAGGCGTGTTTCCATCCACTGGCTTGGAGAGAATCAACCAGGCTACGCAAAGCAAAATTATGTCAGACGTTGATGTTACACATGGCTGTAGTAAACAGAAAGTAGAAGTTATAAACTAACAGGGATATACATCTCCGGACAACAGAGATTAGTGATGTTACATGCTGTCTGGAGACGTAGAGAAAGAAATGTAATTCATAGGAGAACATCTGGTAAGAACAGTTGATCAATCATGTGAGGTTAATGTTATCTATATCAGAACTGATTCAGCAAAAGTGTTTACATCTCCCCTTTTTGTGCATTAACTCTTTCAGAAAATAAAAAAAAACACATCAAGTGAGCATAGGAACGTTTTTGTGAAATTCAGGAAGTTCTGTTTCCATCAACCTTTTCTGATGCAACACTTCAAATTTGAATAAAACACGTAGATGGAAACACGGTTAGCGTTCCTTCATCCATATTTTTGCACAGTAAGGTGTATCAATATCATTCATACCAATGTGTTGACAATACAAATAAAAAAGAATAAAAGATGAAACACCAGTTTTTAAAAGGTCACAAATTCCCAGTAAATTATGAAGACTAAATGATACTTTTAAACATTTCATTACTCAGCAATTTTTTAGATGTTCAATAGAAGTTGACAGATCTTTATGTTTTTACTTTTTTTTTTTTTACTTTTCCACTATACTAGTTATAGTAAAAATGAAATAGATTTTTTTTGTTTTACAATTTTCCAATTTTTTTAGGTTAAAGTAGTATGGGTCATTAGGTGAATTAAAAAAAATAGTGTCTCAACAGTTAAAGTATACATAATAATAAAACTGTGATTTAATGACTGATGTGAGTAAAAGGACCAAAGTGCAGTGATGCAGTCAAATCTTGTTTCAGAAGCTGTTTGTCACTGCTGACCCCGCAGCCTTTTTATCTGTTACTATAGAGACACGAGCCTGCGCGTCGATCAAAACAGAAAACAACCATATTTTGTGGCGGCGGGATGTTCTCGCAGACTCCCTGGGAGAGACCAAGACGCAAATGAGTATGTGACGGAATCTAAAGCTGTGTCATGTAGGTGTGGGGATGTCGGGAAATGTGCAGGATATTCTTAGACGCGCGCACATTTAGGAACATGTGCGACCCATGCAGACGCACAGGAAGGATAAATACAGAAAACGAATTAAAGACACACGTTTACTGTTCAAACGTTGTTACGACAGGTTTACAAGAAAAACATAAAGATGGTTTTTAACTGGGATAATTAAAGGATACACTTTTTTAACGTTAAATCATCTATTTTTCTGTCACTAATTAGTTTAAAGATTTATCCAAACTCAGCTTTTAATGGAGACATACATTTTTTTAATTAGCCCCGTGTCTGTTAATGACAATGAATTATTTAGAAAAAAACAAAGTTAAAACATGCACAGGGGTGAAATACATTTGTTGAATAGCTATGAAGCACGAGAAGAACGAGCTGCTTTGTTTGGCAGGACATTAGAATAATCTTGATAATGCAGAAAAAAAGTCATGTAAATTGTGCCTGATTCTTCTTTCACTGCAGCACATTAGTCTGAATGTATCATTTAAACGTAAAACTTGTGTTTGCTGGCACCAATACTAAAGCTAATGGTAATAAAAACAGGTGGATGGTCCAACATAATAATCTAAATTAATGGTTCAGAGACAAAATAATAAATCTGTAGGACAAACTAGTAAAGTTTCTGATGAAATGGACTGCAGTGAACTGTAGCTTTATCACATTATTTTCACTTGCTTATTTTTATTTATCAAAATTAAGTCAAGTTTGCATGAATCTGTGAATGTACTAAAAATAAAAGCATAAAATGAAAAACAAAATTAGTTTACGTATGTGTACTCAACCAAAATGTATTAAAGCTAAAAATCTTTGCTCAGTCTGACAAATATTTCTGTTTGATATTCATGTGAATAATTACCTTTGAGGCCTGTAATAAACTTATTTAAATCATGTCTCAGTCCTAATTTAAATATTTAGGTATTACAATATTTCCTAACAAAAAATATCCTGTAATTATGGCTCAAATCCTTTGTTTTTAAAACAGCTAATTGATCCAATACTTGAAGAGATGAAACAAATTCAGTACTCTCAGTATTTGACCTGAGTGAGGTTCTTTCAATATAAAATGTGTTAGTGTTTTTTCTTTATAGACACTTCTAAAAGCTGCGATGACCCTCACACAAAGAGAGTCAATCACATTCATATATCCATCACAGAGTCTTCAAAAACATTTTTAAACAGAGGTTCTCATATATGTTGGCATAGAAGAAGTGTTTGAAGAGTGCAAAAACAAAGAAAAAAAAAAAAGAATAAAAAAGATGAGAGAAAGAGAAAGAATGGAAGTGGAGAGTAAAGATGTAAGATTTTAAAGAGGCCCAAACCACAAGAAAGTCAGAGCCGAGTGCATGCTGGACATTCCCTGAGCTACAGCTCATGTACTTGGAGGGGGGAAAAAAAGAAAAAATCTTTTTCAAGACAGGAAAAATGATTTCAGCTGTGTAAATTGACAGCGGCCTTGTAGCTGAAGATAAAAAGGGAGAAAGAAGGGAATCCTGCAGCTTTGGCATAACTGTTGGCCTTAATGTAAAGTGCTAGGGCCAGATTGTTTCCCAAGATAAATTTTACCTCACATGTCTGATTAAAACACACCTTCTTGTGACAGTGGAGTGGCTGAAATAGAAGCTGGGGAGTTTTAAGCGTTTCAGAAACAGTGTTAGCTATCACGCCATGCCCCATCAAAGCGTTTACGCACGCCTGCTATTTAGCCTCCGCTTTTCTGTCTTCACATGTCGTCTCCGAGGGTGGCATGACAGTAAATCTTGGTTTCAGACATTGCGAAGCGATCATTTCATGAACAGTAGACAATAAAAGCATAGCTGCTTAGATGAATCATTTAATTATAACAACAGATGTAATTAGCGGTGGACTTTAAACAGAACTGCAGCAAATAGCTACTGGGACTCAGCCATATTTCTTGCAATAGCCACAGTTGGTTACAGACTGTAAACACATTGGTTTACATGATGACAGACTCGCTCTTTGACTTTCTATATGCAACCTGCGGGAGCGTACACAGTAGAAACCCAGCTCAGATAAAGACCAAAACTCAGCTTGGCAATGATATGGTAACAAGTTTCTGATCACAGGGTTACCCATCAAATGATTCAGAAGTGTGATCATCCTAAATTGGAGAGCAGATGTGAAGAGGGGAGATGGTGAGGATAATGTCTGGGTAGGAATGGAAAGACGGACACAGAGAGCGGTGTAGCATAATTCCTGGGTTTCACTGCAGAAAGGGAAGTGGTGACTGTTGGCTTCTGTGTGTAGAGGTTACATGAAAGACTCCGTGTCAGTGTGTTTGTGCACACAAGACAAGCTTGCACCTTGTATTTCGGTGCACTGAACACGTGGTGTGAGTTCAGGACGAGGTACGGGAAAGAGACTGAGTTTGAAAGAGAGTATTGTAGGTCTGTGTGCGCACAGAGCGCTACAGGGTAACGTGTGTCTATTTAGACCAGGGTGGGGCATTTTATGTGTGCACAATCTACGTGCAAGCAGATGTGGGCACCACATCCACAAAACTGCAAGTCCTCTAACTACTGAAAACTGAACAGTGTTGGGCAGTACGGTGCAAATTACATGCATGGTATTAATGGTTTTAGAAGCAAAAGTCTGAGAAAATCTTCAGGTTATTTTTCTCTGCTCACAACGTCCTAACAAGACAACAAGGAGGACAGAATTTCAGCTAAAAAAAGTTTATATGGAGACAGGGCTGTACTCATCTGTGCCAAGAAATGTATATCACCTGCTGCCTTTACAGATTTAAACTAAAACGAACTTCTAATGAGGACAGAGAGTCTCACACCATAATTTCATCTGTTTCAAGTGCATGTTGAGAATTCAACATACACACTCAGCTACCATCAAAATACTGCTCAGTATCTGTAAAACTGACTGAAGTGTTTTGTTGCTGACAGCTCAAATCATGTGTCAAACTCGAGGCCCGCAGACCAAATGTGGCACACAGGAGACTTCCGTCTGGCCTGCCAAAGAGGCCCTTTTTTATTATATAAATAGATTTTAAAAACAGTTAATTTATGACTCAACGCAACAAACTGATTTAAAAGATGAAACATTATTTGTCCAGCCCAAGTTGCCCCCAGTGCAATTTAGCTGTATAGCCCTGTATTAATGTCTCAAAATAGGCTGCTTTAAAACAAACAAAATTTCCCATAACGCATGTTGATTATTTTACCTGCAAAATGTCAGCATCTTACCATTAGGTGGAGGTGCAAAGGATTCAAAAGAAGCTGAAAGCTGGCAAAATTTACAGTGCAAAATCTCCATTTTGCTGCATTTTTGTCAGCTACTTTTGCTACAACTCAGTTGTACTGATAAGTGGAAGCTTCCCACTTACAAGTCTTGAATTTAAACTGGAACGCCACCCTCCAGTGGGAATTCCCTGTTGGAAAGTGGGAGCTACTCACCACCACTCATCAGTGAGTAAAACTCTCTTCATAGTTTTTCTGTTTAATTTATGTCACACTTAGTCAGTCATACATGTATACTTTAGTGTTTATAAGAGGATGTGTTAAAATGCTGTTTCTATGCAGGAAATACCAAGTAGAGCTCAGTAATAGTAATGAGACGAGGAACGTGACGATTTCTGTTTAGTCTAAGTTAAACACAAAATGCCTAAGTTAATTACAACTGACCCTTTGAGGGCCACCATCATTGGTGAAAATGAGTTTGAATGCCCTGACTCAGGTAATCTTGGAGAAATCTGGATGGTGTAAAACACTGGTCCTCGAGGGCCACTATCCTGTATGTTTTAGATGTTTCCCTGCTTTGAACCTGATTTGAATAAATAAGTGATTAACAGCTTTTTACATGAAGACATGTTGAAGAGCAGGGAAACTAAAGCATGAAGGGTAGTGGCCCTTGTGGACCACTGGTGGAGACCTTTGTGGCATCAGACGCCCTCTGCCTCCATATTCAGACCAAGAACCCTTCATATCACACACAGAGCAATGAAGATTTAAGTGGTCCCTCCTCTGCTCTTTCCTGTTGACTTTCCTTTTCCTCCACTTCACTTGCAGCTGCACAAAGCATTAGGCACCACTTTTATCTCCGTCATTACATGTGTTTGCCAGCTTCATATCTGCCCAACTGCGCTCTCGTTCACACACGCTCTGTGGGGCTGTGGTTTTCAAGGCAGCTATGACACAATCCAGATTCTTGCTGCCTATAGCAGGAAAATGTGTTTTGTGCTGAACTATTTTCCTCTAAAGTGCAGATTTTCCCTGGCCCACAGCTTTGATCCACATAGCGCTGGGGGGTGAGAGGTTGTGTCAACAGTCTTGTGTTTCAGCTGGAGGGCCCCCACAGTGTCACTCATTGCTCTGTGTCACAGCCGTACCACTATGAGGTGCTACTAACCACTGCATCCTGACTGCATCAACAGATTGCAGACGTCCCCAGAGAAAACTTGGACATTCACATGATGACTTATATAAGAAGAAAAAAAAGAGAAAACACCAAAAACACAAGGTAACTTGACTTTTAAATAGTGTCACCTCAAAAGAATCATGACAATTTGTTGAGTTTTATGACAGACTGGTTGGTGCATGATTTCAAAGCAGAACAGGATAAATCTGTTTCAGATTTATGGGCAGGATAGATGTCACAGATAGCAGCTGAAATATGTAAAAGGAGGAGGAATATGAGAGTTGAACTTACTAATAAATCCTGTGCTGTAAACACATGAAAAAGCAATCACTGGTGTTTTAAACAGCACTTTATAAACATAATCTATTCATCATGAAAAGATCATTTTGACAAAGGGTGTAAGAAGTGGGTTTGTCTTACTGGTAAATGTCTTTTCGCAGCACAGTCCGGGTCAGCGGGTTATCAGCCTGAGGAGCCATGCTGAGGGAACCCAGCTTTAGCACCAGCGTGTCTTCTTTTTTCTCACTGGAATCTATGAAAACACCTTCCAAAAGTTAAAATCCAAATCAAACCAATTGTGACATCATTACATTTTAATATAAACGTGGCTCATCTGAGCCCCTGTATTCTTACGGTTTTATTGTTTAAAAGACAAGTGTCCCACCTGAAGCCGTCCGTCTGTCCTGCGCTCCGTGGCAGAAGACCCTGATCACACTGGTGTTGATGTAAATGAGGGGCAAACACCTTGAAGTCAGCGTGTGGCTTCTCATTGGCTGACCTGCTGATTTTCCACGCTCTCTGTAGCGCCACGGTACTGATGCCTGAAAAGATCAAGTCAAAATTAGAAAGTGAAAAGTTGGACTCATTTCACACATTAAAGCAAGATTTTTAACATCTTAAAACTTTTATTATACGAGTATATTTCTAATGTGAAATCACTCCTTTTAACATTCAAACACATTAATCAGCTTCATTAAATGTTTTTGTTTTTACCTGGAACACCCCAGCAACAGTAGTGAGTAAGGGGCAAAACAAGACCACATCAAAGGGCTGGGCAGTCAGCAGGATCTCTCTCAGGTACTGAGGTGAGCTGTCGGCCTGGGGCTCGGCTGCGACCCTTTGGGTTGCCATGGTAACGCCGCTCCGCGGACGTTCGGGCCGAGAGGTGAGTTTGTGCCGAACGTTTTTGGTGACAGCCTGGGTGTAGGTTATCGACAGGAAGCCATGCTGCTGGTGAGAACCCTCCAGCACTTTGGCTGCCGTCTGACGTGAGACAGGACAAATCAGAATGATGATGATGATGATGATGATGATGATGATGATGATGATGATGATGATGATGTCGTCAGCAAACAAAGCAACAAGTCAAAAAAACTGTTCAGACAGATGTTGGTTCAGTTTCTTGGGTGAGGATCGAGCCTTTCTCCTTACTTTAAAAGGCTGTGATTTAATTCAAGGAGGATTTTAGAAAAGACCTAATTAATGTTAATGTTTAGCATTAAAAATCCCAGGTTTGAGCTCAGTTTTAGGAAAAAGCTTCGACCTCAACCCAACCAAAGAGCCTATTTTCATGTGAAACTCTAAAAAGCAAGCCAAGCTTAGGCTACTAATAATCAGGCTTTCAGAACAAATGCAATCATTTATCTAGTAATTAAGAAAATCATCAAATCAGTCCACTTCATGAAACATCTATCCTTACAAACAATACGACTTTGATTTTCCAAAACAATCCAGTAATTTAGGTGCAAGTTTTTACTGATTTAAAAACAGGTGGATTGATTTATTATAACTGTAAAAACACTCAGTAACAGTGGACCTCAGAGTTCATAAGAATTTGTTGCTCGTTTTTTGTGATGTTAGAATAAACTCCTTAATATCAAAATATGTTAAGTAAATAACTAGAATTAGAATAAGGAACATATATTTAACTTTTGAGCCACTGTTGCTGAAGGTTAAACAGAGTCAACAAAAATAAAGAAGAGCTGGATTCTTACAGGAGGGAAAAAGCCAGAGAAGTGGCTGAAAGATTCTTGCTTGCTGACGGGTCGAACCAACACAGTGCGTCTGTTCAGCTTGTCAGTGCAAGAGAGGACCACTCCTCGACAGCTGCCCGAGCTCCGAACACCCTCCTCCATACTGGAGGTGAGGAGAGGGAAGGTGATGGGACAGAAAGGTAGAAGCAGGAAAAAGACCATAAATTTCACAATGAAAAAGGACAGGACAGCACATATTCAGAACAAAAAGGAAATACAAAATTATCAAATTCTAAATGAAAGGCCAGATAAGCAAGAAACTTCAAATTGTCAGTTAAAATTTGATGAAGAGCCAACTGATTATAACCACAGAGAGCTGAACCAGGATGAATCAGATCAAACAATAAGAAATGGTCTTATAGCACTGATTTAAAATTCAGAGCACATTTTAAATTTTAACTTTAGGATAAAGTACTTTATGTTTTGGTCAATGTTTAAACTTGATTACAATGTGCCAATAACTTGTGTTTTTGCTGTTGCCAGTATAAGACCATCATGAAAATTTTTTTTATAAAAGGCCAACATCAGTCTCCTCACACACACTGAAAAGATTGACCAAATATTATTGAGTATTCAGTTAACCTGTTACTGGAGAGACAGGTCAGTGTTTTGTTGTGAACAAAACCAAATTGTTTGAATTTAGCCTTTTTTTGTTGTTGTTACAATTCAAAATGTTAAACTTGTTCACACTTTGAATTAAAATCAAACACAAAGTGTTTGTTTTTCCCGTCTGTCCAGCACCAGAGTAGATGACCTTAGAAAGGAGCAGCAGTGAGGCGAGGAACACTACAAAGGTCAAAGGTCACCATCGCTGCTCTGAGACACAGAAGAGCCTCACCACAGCCGTCTCCTTGCAATGCAGAACCAGTCCTTCATAGTGACCAGAATGGCATCCCTGCCCTGGCCTAGAGAGACACGCAAGCTTAATGTGACCATGAGTGCTGCTGTGCCAGGACCAAACAAACCACTTTAAACCAAAAAGTAGGTACAATGTTGTACTTAAGTGAGATGCAGCCTGGGAAACATTTTTTTTTTATTGAAAACAAAAAAGAAATTTTAGTTGACATGGCAGCATACAGTAAGAAAAGAAACATTTTTTTTAGTTCAATGTTTCAGAAAACCAGGCAAATACAAGTTTAGTTAAGTTTCTTAAACAAAAACATATAAAATACAGACACAAAAACATTATTTTCTGCCATCCTGACAATAAAAACACTGCATACTAACAGGCTACTGTCAATTTTCATGGATGCCATTTAGTGTTGCCTACTGGATATGGAGCACACTGGTGTGTGGGATTAGTTTGGTGCACCTGACAGTGAAGACTTTAAAGATTGAACTGTTGAACAGCTTAAAATATTTATTTTGGTTTGTGATAGACCGACTTCTAATCAGAAACTTGTCCAGAACTTTTACACGGCTCAACTGTTGGGATTAGAGCCTGAAATATCAATCTGGAGATGCAAAACAGAGGTAAGGTTATGCTTTTGTGCAATAATTTCACTATAAATATAATGAATTATTATTGTAGCTCACAATATCAGATATATTTACAGATAAAATACAGATATAAAGTGATCATATTGACAGCGGTATGAGCAGAGGGTCTGCAGACCCACCTGCGATTCATTAAATACTGAATATAAAACATCTTACTTGGCCAAAAATCCAATTTAGCATAAATATTAATTTAATGTGCATTTTGTTTTAACAATAATAAATGCATTTGTAATTATACTCCATAGCCTTCTGCCTGGGTATTCTATTGTTAATTAACACAATTATATAGATGTGTTCATTTATATTTATAGATTAAGTTTAAATGGCAAAAATGATATGCAGCCAAGATTGCTTTAAATATGAACATATTTACCAAAAGATTTAACTAGATCTCAGTGCAACAATCAGAAGATTTCCTTATTCTTTGTATTCTAACTTATTTTCATGCATCTGTGGTTGCTGCACATAAACACAATACATCTCACAGGGATCTCCATGATCACACTCATTCTGGTCACACACTGGAACTGGAGGCCCCCAAACTGGACCGTGAATCTTTGTTATTCAAAGATGGCGGCCTTCATGTAAAGGTCCATGTGGTGATTACCAACTGAGCAACAGGGCAGGACAGAGGAGCAGCTGTTAGAGCTGTCATCTTATAGAAAAAAAGGTCTAGCATTCAAAACTTGGCTGTAGCCATTCATGAATGTTGGGTTAATTGGAAATTGTGTGTGCGCTCAGGTTAATTCATCTCTATGTTGTGAAGGACTGGTGACATGAAACTCACCACCCTGTCAGCTATAACCACCAGCTACCTGAAACCCTGACTAAAACAAAGCAGGTGTAGAAAATGAATGAAATTTGATAATTTGCAGATTGATATTTTTTTGTTACATATTATTCAGCCTTACGTTAGGAGCAGGAAAAGCTTGGATTGTATGAATATCCAGGCCCCTCTCAATCCTGTGCCATCACTCACAGCCTCCCAACTCTTCAGATACAAATCTGGTGTGAGAAGATACCCTCCCTATCAGAGAAATCTGACAAAACAAGCTGTGTAAAGCTCTTAACATCAGCCTCATATAGAGATGACTTTTCACACACAGCTGTTGACAGTAAGCCAAGAGCTCAAATGCAACGAGATGGTTTTTATCTGGAGCTAAAAATCACTAACCTACAGCAGCAGCTCTGCCTCTTTACAGAAACAGATGGGTATGCATGTCAGAAAAGGAGTGAAGCTGTCGGGGGTCTGACCTCCAGCACTGCCAGAGAGGCTCTTCCATCTTCTGACAAACCAGAAATAAATAGCATAACCTGAAGCCCTGCTCTACCTAGAACACAATCTAACAAGCCAAAACAGACTCAACTCCTGGCAGCCCCAGCACCACACGTGTTTAGTAACACAGAGATTGTTTGATTGACAAAAAATTAAACAAAGGTGTATTAGTATACATGTAAATGTAGCATTCTTTCACACTGACTTTTGTCTTTTTCTCAGTAATCTGTACACTGACTGTTGTCACATCTGATAAGGCACTAAATATTGATAATTATTACTCAGAAACATACATTTAAAGCTGACTGGATAATCCCTTTAACATAAGATGCTAACTGAGAACTGTAGAGATCACCTTCTTGAGCAATGTTTACTGTAACATTGCTCAGTCCAACCCAAGTTTACCTCTATGAGATCTCCCATCCTGAACGCTTGAATCCATTTCACCAATAACTAGTTTTTGCCAGTGTAAATTTATAAACTTCACTTATTAATGTCCAAATTGTGTTCTCATTATGACCCAACCTGTAAAAAGGCAACTAGTTGTATTTTACTTTCGTTAAAAGTTCTTTGTTTGTGCTTCTTTAAATGTACCTTTATAACCCATTTGTAAGGTTGAGTAACACATAAGATCTTCATTTAAATGTTCTCTTCGTACTCCCAACCACTTATCATTGACTCATCTATTTGTAGAGCAGCTGGAAAATATCAGCTTCAATGTAAGTGAGCTGCTGGGAGTAAATAAAGGTGAAGTGTCTTTTCTCTTGCTCAGGGGGCACTTTTGATTAACAGTTTAGTAGAATGAACACTGTTGCTTAAGAAAACATGGCTAAAATAATGCGGAAACTAATCCTTTTAAGTACCCACAGGACAGGAAATGTCTGAACAATTTTTAATACTGAAATCATCCCTTTACCATTTTGTTTTCATGTCCCCCTTTAAATCAGCCTCAGCTCAGAGAGTTTGTCTCGTTTGTATTCCCTGTGGGTTTCCTCTCTGTCATTTTTCTTACCTACCCCAACCTTTCTTCTTACTATCATATTCTGATAAAATCAGGGATACAATTAGGTATTTGCCTCCTTTATTTGCTTGCCCTATGTAATGGTCTATTCATTTTCCAGCAGTCACATAACTAAGGCAAGGCAAGACATTTTCTCTGTCAAGTTTGATCTAATCTGACCCTTTGTACACAAATAACCTGGGCTGGGTAATGAAATACCAAACAATTATCTATTCAAAATGATTAATATGGACTCCACTCACTGTGGGCTCTTGTATATGTGAATGATAGAGATTAGAGTGGGCCACAAGCCCAGAGATTCTCCCCATATCTTGAACAACCGTGACTGTAACCTGGCTTGGATCACGGGTTGCTTCTGCCTGCCAGAACTGTGCCTGGTAAAAGTGTGTTGAGACCATGTTACACTGAAATAACCAAGAAATGAGAAAATTGACTAATTATGTACTTAAGAAGGCAAAAGGGTCTTGTATAAAAATTAGGGCTGGCACTGGCTCAGAAGCAATTGGACACACACCTGTGGAGAACAGAACAGAATGACATAATGACCCACAGCATCCCTGCGCTCCATACATGTCCAACCGCTGACACTGTCCTGGCTTAGGTTGATATTTTGCACAAAACATATGTGGCCTGACAAAATTATAAATTACCCAGCTACGCAAAAACAGGGAGGTCTGAGAGATGCCTTTTAGACAGTTGGGTTCAAAGCCAAGACCATCACTTCCATACCTCTCTGACCTTTAATGACATGCCTACAAACCACCTAAAGAGCTTTTAAAACCTGGAAAATCTGAATCAGCAACTATTATCATGTTAGTTATGAGCGCATTGCTTGGTTTTAATGGGGTTCAAAAAAGTCAAAAGGGAAAATGAATAAACAAACAAAGGCATGTAAGCATATAGACCTGAATAACACACACACACGGTTGGATGCACTGTGCTGCACCATTAATTGCTGCTTCATTATCTCCTCAGTTGTAGACAGCAGGAATTGCCTCCTGCTAAGTTATCGCTTCCACGCAGAACCAGACTTCATATGGACACACACACAGCGCACACTGAGCTGCTGACTCCATGCTAAAAGAATGTGATCAAAGCAAAGAAAAAACTGAAGACAAAAAAAATAAAATAAACATAAGCAGCTCAATGGTGCAGTTGGTAGAGCTGTTGCCTGTTGAATCTCAGCCGGGGAGCTTTCAGGGTGGAGTTTGCATGATTTTTTAATAATAATGCTTTCTGTCAGTGCAAAAGATGATAGTCAAAAGGCAAAACAATAGAATAATACAATTAACGTTCAAAATGAAGAGTGACAGACAAAATGAACTACAATACACAGGAAAACAAAAAAACAAAAAGATGTTATGTTCATCATTCATTCACATCTTTAAGTGTTTTGAACACACTTGTACCTGCATCTGTAGTGGTCGATGTTGAAGCTGACAACTTTACATTTAATCTTCGTATAGACATCCTGCACATCTACAGAAGCACTCAGGTCTTCCAGCTCACTAAGGACACAGATTTCTGAAAAAAAAAAAAAAAAAGGAATTCATGGTTTTACAATTAAAGATGCGGAAGTCAATTAAAAGGCCCACAAAACAACTCAGCGTATTATTGTTAAATTTATAGTGTCATAGTTTTCTTTTCAATGTTGCTTTGTTTTTATTTTTATTTTTATTTTGGTAAATAGGCAGCAGAAACTGTCTTAAACGTCCTGCAGTTTTGTGCCTCTGTGTGAGTAAACTTAATTTTGGTTGGGAAGAAGAACCAACCTCTGAGCTTGATTCAGTTACTGTGGTCAAATCCTGCACAGCAGCACCATTAATATTTAGTTTTAGGCTGAATTACCTTTTAGGCAAATTAGAATTTGTCCCCATTGTGAACCAATAAGGCTGCCTATATTTAACAAACATGTACATTCTGCCTGTTTGTACTTTTAATTTGCAATATATCAGTCAGTTTAAAGACTAAATGTTTGAAACTTGGTCAGGAATTGTTTGATATTATTATTTTATGATCCTCTCTACTGCAAGGCATATAGTATTGGAGATTTACACAGTGCAACAAATTATAGGACCTAAAGGTAATAAGTACAATTTTTTTGGGGGGGAAAAAAACTAACTACTCAAAATTTATTAATACATCCAAATCAAATACCAATTAACATCTACGTTTTGGAAAATACTGCATCGCTTGTATTTTTGCATGAAAGTAAATGTAGGATTTTTAAGGCAAACATGCCAAAAACAAACAAAAATATAACAAAAAAGAAAAGTGTTATCTATTGTCAGGATAGATGTTATGAAAATAAATTCAATCCAGTCTTATTCATATAAACCTTTAAAACTCCTCAAAGGGGTCTATGTACTATACAATACAGTAAAAACAAACAATAAAAGATAAAAACAGAAAAAAAATCTGATAAAACCATAAAACCAAACATGCTAAGATGTAGCAAAAGCCAAAGATAAAAAGTGGGTTTTAGGTGAAAATTTAAAAGCAGCTAATGTGTCTAATTTCATATAAAGACAGATAAAAATCAAGCTGTGTTTTCCTAAAGTCTTGTGTGTTTCTGTGTGCAGATGTATCCGCCCACTGCAGGCAGAGTGAGTAAGCTTCATAGGACGAGTTTTACTTTGTACTGAAATGAGTCTATGAGCTGCAAAACTCAGCTCTCATTGTTTCCACTGAGAAAGTCCCACAATCACAGGCTAGCTTGGGAAAATGGGCTCGGTGCATGTGAAACTGTGCTTGTTGTCATATTATTGCCTTGTGGTGACTTAAAAAAAAAAAGTAGTGTCCCACCAGAATATTAATATTGAAAAAAAAAAAGTTTTTCCTTTTATTTATTGAGGAAAAACTTTTCTCTGAAGCAGTTTCTTCCAGAAATCAATGATTCAAACCAAGTGCTGATACTGATGAATGTGTTTTTTGAACCCATTCAGAGTAAACTCATAATCTCTGCTTTAAATACTTCATCTTTTAAAGAAAGTATTTCCAATGATTTGTGCCTAAAGCAGAGCCTTTGGAGACAAATGTAGCAAATACATTTATTGTTCCAAAACTGATTTATTACTAGTTTCTGTTAAACATTTTTTATTTATCTAAAAAAAAATTGTTTCAACTTTACATTAAATCACAGCATATTACCAACTTGTGGCGTCTTTGCCACAGTCTGTATCACATAAATATTCTTTCTGGTGAAATCTTTGAAGAATTATACACATTTCAAATCATATAAACTCAAGTAGTAAATATTAAGTTCAAATCCAAAGTACTTCCTGTTTAGAGGTGTGAGGAAATCGTTCTATCTCAACATCTAAAGGAGCTGAGCAACCCTGGTTAAATAAAACAGCCATCAATTAAAGGTAAATCTAGCCTTTCATCACTCAGTAAATCTTAAAGAGACTAGAGTATCTTTACTCGTCATTCACCACACATATTTATTTGTCTTTCCCTTCCCTCCTTTCAAGTGTTCAACATCTCACAGAGACTAAGACCAGGAAAACACCAGGTGTTGATGAAGCGAGATGGAAAAAGAAAAGATGTTCAGCTCTCGTTCACATAAACTGGCAAATTTCCTTCAAACGATTGTCAGAAAGTTTTGCCCACCTTTACAGAATATACAAGAGTCTGTTTTTATTTTTACACCATCTGTGTTATCCATCTTACGCTTCTTCAATCCTGCTGCAACAATTGTCAGCTAAATCATATGAACTGTAAATTTAACATATTTAGGCATTTTCATAAAACTGCTAAGAAAAGGTAAATATAAAGAAACTGTAACTACAGAGCATCTAACGTGGTGCTGGAAAAACCTACAAATCTCAACTATCCTAACTTAAATAAACCACATTTGACCTTTTCACTAGAGCAGATAAGTACTGTGAACAACAAGCCTCAGCTGGTAGCTTCATGCAGCTCTAACAACCACCTGTAAACTTGACTGGTTAGAACTAAAAAAAGGATATTGGGTAGCTTAGGTGAACCCTACTCTGCTGGACTGCGATAAAAAACACATTTAAATCCTTCAGTTGGGGTCTTTATAAAGTGGAACTGCAATGCTTTGGTCTGAATTCCTCCTTATTGTAACTCCACAAGCCCCTCTTTCACCCCTTTTCTGAGGTGTCACTCAGATCAACTCATTTTGAGGCTGTCTCTTTAAATCCAAATGAGGCGCTTCACACCCTGCCCCCCTCCAGCTTCTAGAGAGGTTAATTCTAGTTTGATAGAGGGGTTTGCGATTATATAAGTGAAGACTTGTCCATCCAGTCTTACATGTTGGAGCCAAAGTCTGACCCAGAGGAGAATAAAGTCCACCAAACTGTAGTTGGCAAGTCCAGACCTTATCTAGACGTTATGTTGTTAATAATTTGACGTAATCGTTCAGAAAATGTTGGAAAATAAAGAAAAATGAAAAAGTTGAAAAATATGACTCAAACAGAATATAAAGATATCTTTGCAGCACCTGGAGAGACGAAATCAAACTTTTCTGCCTCCTAGAGAATCCAAGTACAAAACAAATATATTGGCTAAAAAAGTGCATTTTTAATGTTGTCCCCTTTGATGAGCTGCTCTTCTGACTGAAATTTAGACTTGCTTTTTGACAAAAAAATAAAAAATAAAAATCTGCAAGAGCAGCTATATTGTGAATTTGCTCACATTGAGCTTCATTGTTTGAGCTCACATCACTTCTTTGGTGGTCCTTATGTTCCATCAGTCCCTCATCAATAATGTGTTTGGGGTACCGCACCTAAAGTCATCATTGTTAGGCAATTTTTGTCTGCATGCTCAGATTTTTTTCTTTTTTCTTTTGATTTACACAATTTTACATACTGTACTTATCTCAACTTCAGCCATGGAAATGAATATTACTGTAGTGACATGAGCCAAGACTCTGACACAGTTTAAAAGTATAAATCTGTACAAATAACGATGTATGTTCCTTAAGCATGGTAGAAGAATAGGAATGATACATACCTGCCTTTCTTGCAGTTGGATCGGGAGCAAACAGTTGAACGGTGACCTTTGGTAACATCCACTGCATCCAGACGCTGACCTTCCCACTGGTTCCCTCAATGCTGCTAGTTTTTTGCTCTAAAGTCACTGTGTCGTTGAAAGGACCATCATCTCCAGCAGGCACTGAATCACCCTAAAATAGCAAAATAAGATCTGTTTAAAGTGCCTGTGACATGCTTATCCTTCAAATACAAAAAGTAAAAGAAAACATACTTATATTTAAGGAAACTAGCAGAATACACATGATTTTTCCCATTTTGTCTCATAACTGACAAATTCTCTCTTGAATTTGGCTCAGCAAAGTGAAACAGG
>JAUBOC010000050.1:19050571-19061523 GCA_032275365.1 Anablepsoides cearensis | reverse complement strand
TGATCTTTAAGCACTTGGCATGTGTGTTGGCCATGATGCTCAGCTCGTACCACACCAAGTCTGAGCTCAATATCTGTAAAACTGACTGAACTGCTGCAATCAGAAGATAAATACTTGGACAGTCTCAGTATTTTTATGGACTTTAGAGTCCAGCCACTAAAGGCTTTGTAAAAAAAAAAGTTAGCCAGACAGGAAAACAAATTCAGAGACAGCAGGACTGAAGATCAGTGACAGATCGACAACAGCCTGACAGCTAAGTGTTCTCTACTGAGTGTTGCTGACAAACTACAGCCTGAGGTTGCTTTGGATCCAAGGTGACTGTTTACTGACAACTGCTAATGAAAAAATATACAGCTCAGATGGAGCTACGCAGAGATGCTGTGGTTTAGAAAAGCCATTAGAGCAGATTGGATGAAACAAGAGAAACAGAAAGGAGAGAAAACCAAGAGGACATGAACAGCAACATGACCTTTCAGCTTTGTAAACCTAACTCTAATGGTCTACTTCATTCACTGAAATTTCAGAGAAGTATTTTGCTTAATAAAACATATGACAGTAGTGTACACATGTGATGTTTACAACTTAAAAGTGACATCACCAATCCTAGAAGTTGATCACCCACAGTTTCCTGGGACAAAAAAAATAAAGATCCCACATCTTACATTTTTATTTCCCCTGACTCAACACTGCAATGTTACCACATAAATTAACATAGTCGAGTTGAGAGGTGGTGAAGTATTGGGTTTAAAAACAGACTTAATGTTGTACTTTAAGTTTTATCAAGAAAAACTGCAGTAATTCTCCCAAGTATGAGTCTTATGCCTGTTTAATAAGACACCTCAAATCGATATATAGTGTGTGATTCCTGAATGGAAAGATGCATGTAGGGGGGTTAAAACCAACGTTCTCAATGTGCCTTTGTGCTGTAAAGCAAGGCAGTAACAGAGGTGAAACAGTCTATAAGTGAAAAGGTAAGGCAGTGAGGACATACGACCAGTGCAACCACCCGGTCACGAGATTACAAAGGAAGATTGCTGATGACGCACAACAACTTTGTATTTAGTTTTAAAAAATAACCGCAAAGAGAATCACTAAACTGAGTTAATCCACTATGTTTTTAAATGGCCAGAGACCTGACAAGAAAAACTTTAAGAACACTGGTTGGAGTCTTTGCACTACTTAGGCCACTGCTCAACTCTGAGGAGTCAAAGGGTTTTTCATGAACTGTTCTGACGCTACAAATAACCAAAAAGCAGCTTGTCGTTGTACCATAAAAACAAGTACAAATCCCTTTAATGAACAAGATATTTGCTGCAGTAAAATCAATCTAGCAGTCAAAATAAACAGTATTTCTGAGTAAGGAATAGGCAGAAAGAAATCGGCTTTGAAATAATTTAAGAAAATTTCCAAAAGTATTGTGGCATTGAGTAAAACATGAAGGAAAACTAAAATAATAACTGTGCAAATTTCAAGACATTTGTTTAACAAAAGAGCAAAAATCATTGTTTCATTATTTTATAAAAGAAAAAAAATCCCATGTAGCATCACTGTAACAATACATCAGTATTGGTTTCTAACTGTGACATAAAACTTTAGATTTATCTGCATGTGTTGATAAATTTCAGTTCCCTCGATACAAAAAGCAGGAACTATGTTATGATCCAAAAAAAACTTTAAAAGTTAGATTTGATAAGTCAAACCAATACTGACACAACTCTTATTCTGCTTGTAAAAATTCAGGTATTTATTCTTTGGAGCAATCAAACTAGGTTGTTAAGAATGCCCCCGGGAGGATGAATGCGCTTAGGGAGCTTAAACAGCTAAACATGTCAACAGAAGTGTGCAACCATTTCTACTGAGCCAACATCGAGTGCGCCCTGACCTCCTCCATGTCAGTGTTTCACCCCGGCTCCTCTGTCCACACTAAACAACTTGATCACATCATGAAGCTGGGCAGTAAACTGACTGGATCTGCACAGTTCCAGGTCGTGAGCCGGGTTTGGAAATGGTTTGACTGCATTGGTTACACAACAAACCCATTGTTTCATTTTTTCAGTAATACAAGCAGATTTATTGTTTATCCAGTTTATGACAAAAACCTTATAATTCATGCTTGAGAAAAGTTTGCAGGGTTAGCCCACTAATTTGTACTACCAAACATTTCTGCAGCGGTGGGTCAGTACTGATGAGTGCAAACATTTTCCTCTCAAAGCTTATCCCTTATCAGAAGAATATGAGTAAAAGTAAGATTCCTACATGGGCCAACATTTATTGTGTTCACACCTAATTTGAGTCACTTCAAAGACTGTAAAACAGCATCCAATTATAATTTGGACTTTTTTGGAGGTTTGTTTTTTATACATGTACTTTTTCCACATTCAGGAAGTGTCTTGTTAAATGAACAGTAGACATATCTGTTTTGTTTTATTAAGCTCTAATTTTATTTTTAAATGCCTTCCAGATGTTATTAAAAAAGGTAATGTTGAATCTTCTCATCACAGCTTTGTTCATTACCTGTCACTGTCTTGGTTTTCAGAGGACTGCTGGCGTAGTCCGAGGCCTGATTGGAGGGATGTTTGACCAGTGGTGTGCTCCCTACAGACACGTCATCTTCTCTCCTCTTGGCCAGAGGAACTGGACCCGAGTTCTGCAATGACATCACAGCACGACTGAGCACTCATGAAGCTGTGGAAATTAAATCTGTTATTTTTGTTTGTTCAGCTTTTTAAAACCCCACCTAACCTGAAGTTGCATTGTTAAAAAAAAAAAAAAAAAAAAAAAAAATCTAATGGCGCTAGATAGCACAGGCTCCAGGTCAGAGAGAGGAGATAAAGTCACTCATACGCACACACAGAAACACTCATACGCACACATGCATCAAATAAGTTAATGTGCCTGAAGGATTTATTTTCTTTAGGTATTTTTATACCAGTTTATATTCCATCATCTTTTTGCTCGGTGTATTACTTCAGTTTGAGGCTCTTGTTTGGAATGGACCACTTACATTTGTAATCTCTAAAAAAGATTCAAATGGTTTTGTTTAAATATAGTCCATATAATATTTTAATCCTTTATGTTGTAATATGGATTAAACACCTATTGACTGCTGTTCATTTATTTTCAGTGACAAATTATCTTAGTCTTAACCCACACAAAGCACTGGAAGCCAAAGCAAAAACTGATTTAGAATTTAAGTCTGTTTTTCCTCCTTCTCTTCATTACATTTCCCCAGCCATACCTCGACTTATCTGATTTGTCCTGTTTCCAGTCCTCTCTAGTTTCAGCTTACTTTTATTTTACCCACACCTGCTTAGCCCTCTCCCATTCTGTCAGCTTTAAACTTTTTCTGCCCTTTTCCCTCTTCCTTACCCATTTGTTAACACGTTCAAGTGTTTTACTTTATCGATGTGATTTTATCAATTTTACTGCAATTCTACAAAGACACTGTTTATGTCTAAAACACTCATCCTCCTGTCCGTACCCTCAAATGTCCCCTCCTACCTTTGGTTTTCCTCATTTTTCAGCATTTCCTGGAATCTTGACCCAAACGGTGTCCTCTCCTCTGTCCTTCACATGTCTGACTGGCCTTCAGCTGAAGGCCTTGTGAAAACTAGCAAGGCCCTGAAAGGTGGCCCTGACACGAGCTGAGCTAAACGCATTCACTGAAACACAAACTTCTGCACGAGCATGACCACTAAAACACACACACACACTAGTCAGTGCTGTGTGTGCTTCATGTTGGCTGCAGAGTTCAACTCATTTCACTTCATGCAGTAAAGGCTGCAGAGTAAGTCATAAGTAACTTACTCTTTTTCAATGATAACAATTACCAGATAAATTGATTAAAACAAGACAATATATGATATGTTCATGTGAGCATTGACTGCATTACATTTGGACACAAAGCAGAAACATTAAAATGACTCCCTATTAAAAATAACCCTGGGTGGAAGACATGGAAATGATGGAGGGACTACGGATTGGGCTTTTACTCAGTAGCTGCAGGGGTTTTTGTGTATTTTGCAAATATTTAATTGAAGACATAAAAGCTGTCACAATATTCATAGTTTCTGATTTGAGATTTTATGTTTAAAATTCAAATTTCTACATCATTTAATGATTGCAGGCCAGTGTCACTCAAACAATTTTAGGATTGAATTAAAATCAATTATTCCTCATCTTTGTTTACTCAAACTCAGTTTATTGTCAGTCAAATAACAAATGTTGAGAATAAAAACAATTACTCAGGACTTGGTGTATGTGATGATAGAAATATAATAAAAAAATACCATAAAACTAGATAAGAATCAGAGTGGGATAGATTGTCTTAAGTACTCTATAGATTTGTTGATTGTAAATAAATTATATACCTGTGTAGCAAAAATTTAAATTAACTTTAATTAATAAGAAACTATTAGCTTTTAGTTGTGGTTTATTTTCAAAATAAGAAAGATTTCATCTGAATTTATTATTGGCGATTATACTTTTACTTTTAATGCCATAACTGTTTACATCAAGGAATTATTTTAGCAACTAAATAACCATCGCACAGCGAGAAAATCTGAGTGCATTAAAAAAAATCAAATTTAACAAGATAGAACTCAATGCCAACCGTTGTGTCGTCCCACGACATGAACGGATGGAGAGCCTTATGTCCCTTGCCTCAGTGACAGGGGACAAAAAAAAACAGTTTTCACCGTTCATGATTCTGCTGAATTTAGCAAAAACTATCCACCTTCAAAGATGTTTGTTAGTGAATGGTGTGCATTTATTGGGTATTTTTACCATAAATTAAACACATCAAATCAAAAACATTGAACAGTGTTATATTTTAACAGCTTTATTGCTTACAAAAACATGTTTCAACATCCAAAAACAGGTGAAACTTGGTGCCTTACATCATCATAAAATGAAGTCAAAGAAGATTTCAGCATCAGTTTCAGGAAGGTTTGAACCCAGGAATGTAGACAGACATGAGTAGCTTCCATTAACTAAACTAAACCAAACTATATTTAAATAATTCCCTGCTGAGGGATTTGAAAAGTGAATGTTTGTAGTTTTCGAGATGAGTGTTTTCCTGCTGCAACTCTGATCTGAATCCAGATAGGCAGCGAAAATGAATGTATGAATGAAGATGAATGGGAGATATGAGAACACGGGACAAGATCTACTACCTTTTGCCGCTTCCTGCTGCTTCCTCTGTGAGGCTGATACAGTAACCATGTGGAGATAATTGGGTCCACATTTACAGCTACACCCTGGACACTGACCAGCAGAACTGCACCTGAAAAACAAACAAAGCAATAATGTTTCAATCGTTTAACCAAAATTGAAAACAGAAAAATAAAAATAAATCCTTGGACTTCCAATGGCTGATGTTCAAAAACCCACAACAGAGACCCGGCTCCTCACGCACTGAAGAAGCTACATAAAACAGCTATATAAAAAGGTCAAATAATAACAGCTGGAACATTACTGCCAACATTTTAAAAAGATGACGGCAGACCGATGTTTAGGATAACAACAAACTGAAACTGACTTATGTCAAATCTTTCTGCGCAGCCCAGTTCACAGAGCTGCTGCTGGGTATCAGGCACACTTGTTGGACTGCAGCAAACAGGCACAGTTTGTTTCAATTGTGCTGTTCAAAGTCGTATCACACTAAGGCTAGAATAATATTTTCTTTTGATAAATTTCATTGAAACTCAAGACCTTCTCTGGGTTTTGGTTTACTCTTAAAAAATAATCTTTACCAACAATAAGCAGGCCCTGAGGTAATGCATTAGGATCATATCAATAACGATTCCCATGCCGGCAGGATTAGTGCAGGCTCTTTGGCGTGCTGTGGAATGTCCCAGCATGACGATGGGAGGATGTTTTAGCTCTAGAAGGACTTTCTGCAGTTTAATAGAGATTTGGACAAAACTCTGCTCTTCTGTTTCAAACCCTCTGTCAAGCCCTGAGGCCTGTGTGTTGCTCTAAATGTGTCTGTGTCTTCTACTTCCAATAAAGTCTGATTGCCCGCTGCTTTCTCTAACGTTTTAATGTTTCTAAAACAAATGTTAGGCCCTTCCTTAACTCACACTACTAAATACACATGTTCACCAAACATGTTTTTCTTGCGCCAGTTCCCCTGCTTGGCTTCCCCGGTTCTTCGTTATTCCGTGTGGACGATGCAAATAAAACCACTTTTACGACATGTGATTTGTGGCCTGCAAACTTGCGTTGCCTTTTTGTCTGCTTATATTTGCTGTGAAATAAATGCATGACTTAAAGCACAGGCGATGTGGAAAATCTCAGCTGTACAAATGTGCAGAAATGATTGTGTTTGATTCATTACAGGCTTTGCATTTATCAGTATAAGTGCTTAGTTTCAACATGAACTTTATTACATACATTGTGAAGATTAATGGTTATACTATTTTACCTTAATAGGTGACCATGATTTGTTACTGATGTACAACTATTCTGTGTAAAGGAGGAATTATTCTCATGGGATTATTCTGACATATAGTTTTTCCTCTACTGCCTAATCTATACATCCATCTTTACATCTTTGTGTTTCATTGCATTCATTTTACACTCGAAACACCTTTGTTTCTTCAATGGCAGCTTTCAACCCTGCAACATATTTTTTAAACGGCCTCCTTCAACATCTTCCTCTGTACTCTTATCTTCCTCTTCATCACAGTCTTAGCTCTTTCAACATAATCTTTTTGCATCTTTTCAAAACCATTCCTTTACATTATACATCTTATTTTCATCATCCTACATCCATCAGTCACTCCCTTCTCCCGTCAAGGAATTATAACCTCAGAACTGTGGCTTGAACTTTTATACCACAATGTGGCTTCTAAATAGGCTTTGGCTGTAATTCTGGGACTCGACTTCAAGCGGTTTCGTCATCGCTTAGGGCAGCATGAGCAATAGAGAACCCAAAAGACTGGGAAGAGCTTGAGAAGTGAAGATGTCTTCAATGAATCCATCCTAAATTGTGGTCTTTGGGATGTACTGAGCCCAATCAAGCGCATTCAGCAAAAATGGCTCTTAAACCAATAAATCAACTAATATAGCAGATGGATTGGTTTTTCACAGTTACGGAAGAAATGAAAGATATTTTAGAGCAAAATTCATTTTAAGTTTTGTTGGAAAGAAAAAAAGTTGCGTGGAGAATTACAGAGCTGCAGTTTAACTAGATGTCAATAAAAAATATGTGGATCTAGTGAACATTTATAGTTAGGACACAAAATGCAATAAACAAGAATTCATACTATGTAGAAAAAAAGCTATGTTACTGGTTTATTGTGTGTGCAGAAGTCTACCAAGTTGGCTGCTTAACTAAGTGCCAATTTTTACAGTATTTTCTGTCAGTAGTCAAACTGAAACTGTTTGTTATGTCTGTTTGGAACTGGATAATGACAGAATACACCATGATGACAGATCACAACACCACTCAAAAAGCTGTCTTTCTAAGATTACCTTTCCCATCTGTGCCAGTTTGACAGTGACGAAGAATTTAAATATGTGTTGGCCTGGCCTTTAAAGCTTTGAAGGCCATGGCTTCACCATTCACAATGTGTTCTTGTTTCATCATTGTGTTGACATAACTGTCGGAGAGTGACAAATCCTTTGAAGCGTGCAGCACTTTGAAAGGGCCTAGCATGCTTAAAATGTGACCTCGGCAGCAGGCTAACTGTTGTTTTTCCGCCAATCTAACAGGGTGGCATATAGGTAATTACAGAAAGTGATGACAATGATAACAAAGGGTGTTTTTCTTACTTCTTAAATAATTCCTGAAGAAAACACCAGAACGCTGCTCAGTGGCCTAGACTTCTAAAATACGTACAATCACAAAACAGAGTATGAAGGGATACTTGAGTTGACTCATCATGAACCCATTAATGTCAAGTGTTTTTTCTCTCTTTAGTGGCGAAAGACCAGTAGATTTAAGGGAGAGCATGGGGGTGTTGGTGTTGTTTTACGGCTGTCTGACATCAGGTTGCTCATGGCCTAAGGTTATATTATTCCAGAACCCCCAAAAAAGGAGTTGTAACCAGTTTAGTCTCATCTATGTTCTTGAAGAAATAGTCTTTCATGGATTAACCACTAAAGAAACCTAGATGGAAAATCTCTGTCTTTAGCTTGGATTTAGTGCCTGTAAAAAGTATTTACCTCTTTGAATGTTTTACCGTTTTACTGCTATTATAAATCAGTCATGTTCTGCATAAAATGGCCTTTTTGACTTAAAAAACCCTTTTCAATGACTAAGTGAGATCAGTATTTTTGGGCCTCATCCTGCACTTCCAAAACAATGATTTTTTTATGTGATACAAATATATATATTATATGATAATAAACAAAGTACCATTTCTAGGAATGTATTCATCCACATGAACAGACATAAAAAGGACCCAAACGCTACAGTAACTATTTTATTTCTCCATCTTCAAACCCAATGGTAAAGGAGACTGTCAAGCTGAAGAATTCCTATCAGGTTTTGTAGGCTGGTAGGACCCTAGAGGCAGCTGAGGGGTATCGGTGGGCCAAGCAAACCAAGAGGGCAGCAGCGCTGGTTGTTGCTGAGGCAAAAACAGACATGAGGGGAGTTTGGTGGGGCTTTGGACAGAGACTCTTCATCAACTCTGAGGAGATTTTGGCAAACCATCTGGCCTCTGAGTTGGGGTAAGCAGCACTTCAACAACAGGGCATAGATGTCAAACCCTTTGGACGGTAATAAGCCTCAAAAATCTGTAATTTTTGCAAAATAGTTCATTGCCTAGGGCTATATTATCCCAGATCCCCCAAAAAGGATTTGTAACCAGTTTAGTCTTGTCTATGTTCTTGTAGAAATGGTCTTTCGTGGATTAACCACTACAGGGATCTAGATGTAAGATTTCTCTGTCTCCTCTCATTACTCCTCCTCTCTGGGTTTGCAGGCGGACTGTTGGACACGGAGATGACAGCACCTGCAAAGCAAAGCAGGAGAAAGAAGGATGGGAGAGCTTATTCCTAGTGGCAGACTGGGTTGGAAGATGGTTATTTGATGTTACTTGTTTTAACATCCTACGAGCTCTGCCATGTTAAATAAATTTGAAACTGAGTTTTTGAAAAAATCTGTACAACTTGAAAAAAATCAGTGGGATTGCTCTACACATCCGTATACCTGCAAAATGAGGGAAAATCCTCGTAAATTGCGGACAATCCATACAACTTGACCTATGACAGTTCATATAGTTGACAACAACCACTGATGTCATCAGGCGGGTGAAGGACTACTTTTCAGACCTTCTCAATCCCATCAGCACATCTTTCATGGAGGCTGAGTACCGGGGCTTGGGGGCTGGTCCATCCATATCTGGAGCAGAGATCGTAAGGTAGTTAATGGTGGCAGGGTCCTGCAGTGGAGCCTTGCTCTGAGCTCCTCAAGGCTCTGGATGTTGCTGGGCTGTCTTGGTTGACATGCATTTAACATATTACATGGACAATGGAGGCAATGCCACTGCATTGGGAGACTAGGATGGTGGTTCCCTTCTTCAAAATTGGGGGCAAGAGGTTGTTTTTTTTAACCCTAATAAACCAACTCTTCACCCAAACAAAGGTCTTTGAGTTTGCCCAACCAGTATACAAGTGTATTACTGACTTCAAGAAGGCCTTCAACCAAGGTATGCTGTGGAGGACGCTCCTTAAGCATGAGATTGGAGGTCTTGGTTGGAAGAGGTAGCTATGAAAAGAGAGGTCTGAGCCTCTCTGCTAAAGATGCTGCCCTTGTAACACAAATCTAGAACAGGAAAGGCGGACCGATTTAGGCTGTCCAGACACAAACACCAGGGTGCCATTTCAGGATGTTTCCACTCTAGAACCCAGTTTCCAAAAATACTATCGTGAGGCTCCTAAAACACATTTTCTGTTTGGATCAATGGCAGAAACAATGAAGTCCATGTATCCATAAAGCACTGTTATTGTGTGGATGGGGTCTTACGCATTTTTAGCTCCTTGATTTCAGTGAATATGCAGTACCACAGTGTTGTATTAAGTAGATAAATATGAATGGACAGACTTCATAAACAGGCATCTGTTTTGCTATTCACCATTATTAGGATTGGAATGATAAATCAGGACCAGAACTTTGCATGTGTTGGAACTTTAATACCTCATAACTTTTGCAGTTGAATACCAAAATTCTGAAGCATGTTAGTTTCTTATATAAACATGTACACAAGAAAAAATAATTACATCAAAAACTACAACTCTGCAACTCTACATTTTACTGTAGACCGTTTTTTGTTAGTGGCCCTGTAGCTTTTTGTCATTTGTTGATTTCTGGCTGAATCACTACAGTTTTCTTTATTCTTATTACAGTTACTGTACCCACAGCTACAGTCAAGCTTTATGAGGTGGGTCTAGCCTGTCAGCTGCATGCTACTGCCGTTAGTGCTTCCAGAAAGTCAAACACACACTTAGGAATGTAGAGTGCTCTGGTACAAACATCACACACACTCACACGTATTCTAATTCACATGTGCCAGCTTCCAGTGCAGTGAATTAAATGGGTCCAGAATGAAAACAGGCTTTCCGTAGGCCATGGTCTGTTTCCAGTCAAACCTGCCAGTGCCCTTCCTGAGCCCCTGGGCTCCTGTGGCAGCATTGCCCCGGGCTGCCAGGTTGCTGCTCAGCAGGGAAACAGCTATAGAAGAAATTTGTGATTGATGGTACTTGCTTGTTAGCAGGAATCTGCATGGCATCAGGGCTAACGCAGTGACCTAAACACCATCTTCTTAAAGATGCATGTACACAAGAATATAACATGTATGCCATGTTTCCAGCACCCCACCCCCCACACACACACAAGTGACTCCCTAAGCTGTTCCATTTTTTTTCCTGACACACACACACACACACACACACACACACACACACACACACACACACACACACACACACACACACACACA
>JAUBOC010000050.1:19022641-19043078 GCA_032275365.1 Anablepsoides cearensis | reverse complement strand
GTGTGTGTGTGTGTGTGTGTGTGTGTGTGTGTGTGTGTGTGTGTGTGTGTGTGTGTGTGTGTGTATATATATATATAGTTTTTCCTTTTTACTTGTGCATGAATTTGTGTCTCTTAAACGTTTGAATTAGTTTTTTTTTTTCCTACAAGTCTTTTTATTGCTTTTACATTTTTCTGTCTTCTGTTTTTACTTTACCTTATGCATTTCTGCCTCATTATGTAAATAAGGTGGGGTCAACAAACAGGAAGGCGCAGGATCCATGTGCAGATCTACTCTGCAAGATGATGCCTCAGTTTAGCTTAAAGTTTAGTTGAAAACAAAGCCACCGTTAAGTGTTTCCTTCTTGCCTTTGTTTTTAACAGAGTAATTTATATATTTTTATAAAACTTTGTGTTATATCAAATTATTTATTAACTTCTGCCAAATAGTTTGAGCTATTGTAAACAAACATCTTAGATATGTGTGCTTTGTAAAAAAAAAAATTAAAAAAAGAAGAAAAAGTGTAGGAGATCGTGTTTTAACCGGTTGCTTTTGTTCTTGATTGACCTCAGTATTTAACCTTGTGACAGCTTCCCATGATCCCACTATGCTACTGTAACACCACGCATTCTTTACACAAAAACTCTGATAATAAACACAGGGTTGCAAAAAGATGGGGGAAAAACAGCTGAAAAATTGGGTTAGTAGGGAGAATTCAACATTAGAGCATCTCTCAAAGCTTTCTTCTTTCTCAGATTCAGTCTCGAGGGCTCCTTCTCCCAGCTCCCATTCCCTCACTTAACTCATCCTCTTCTTGCTTACCACAGTAGATTGAAGATTACTCTTCTAAAAGACGTACTCTTAAGTGGTTGCACATTTCAACCATTTAGCAATTTAGTGTAATGGTTTCAGGGTGAGCTGTTTTAGCTGCTATGCTGGAAAGAATGGATGAGGGGATCTGGGGGTGTACAGTACAATGAAATACTCCTGACTGTCACAATTTTCTTATCTACAAAGAGAGTTAATCCAGCATCAATGTTACGGGGAATGCACTCAAACAGCAATCAGGGGATTGTAAAAACTGTCTCAGGAGATGATATTTCAGGGGCTGAGCAAAAACATTCATGTTTGTTTTCAATAACAGCAGCTAAATTACCGTTTTTATTATTCTAGGTAAACCTTGAACCCTGTCCTTTACACACAACAAATGCATTGTAAGAAACTACCAAGAAGTTACCAAGTTTGCGTGTGTGTGTGTGTGTGTGTGTGTGTGTGTGTGTATGCATGTGTGTTGTTGTAAACCTTCAGAGGAAAAGCTTCTTTACATGTTCAGCCTGTCATTAGCTACTGTTGAATGAAGCCATGGTTTGCACGCTCCTCACTGACAGCAAAATAAAGGACAAGTGTGTGTTTTTTGTTGTTGAAAGGAATCAGTTCTGTCGGCACAAACTCTGAAGATAAAGAGGATGTGTTTATACTCATTACAACCATATCTAATTCAGTCAGACATCACACATACAGTCAGACATGCACCCCTTCACCCACACTTGAAGAAGTGATGCTCAGGCCACCTGCAGCACAGGACGTCCAAACTACAATCAGCTGCTCTGCATTACCAACCCCACACACACAAGTGATGAGTCAGCTGCTCTGCACACATTAAAAGGACCTGCCAAAACCTGCTTTCTAAAGACCAGCAGGGCAGCACGAGGAGGGCGATATTAGATGAAATGAGAAAGAAATCAAAGTCAAAAGGAACATAATAGGAAGATATCTTTGAAGGTGATATCTTTGAAGTAGCAGTTGTTCTTAGAGGCCCTGCACTGGTCTTTCAGTTTCTGTTCAACATATAACATGCAAACACGTTACTGTTAAATCTTGTTAAAAAAATCAAACAAGATATTTTGTTTTTTTTATTTATACAGTGTATAAATACTGATTCTTTTTAAAATTTTCTGCCCACTCCTGTGCTTGCAACAGTTGGGCAGTAGTTGGTAGAAGCCCTACACAAGGAAGTGGCAAGCTTACATTACAAATTCAGAGGAAAGTAGTTCAATGAGACTTAAGACAGGTGATCCGAGATGAGTATCTAATATTAGAGACTCTATAAACAGGGTGGCTCGGCTTTTAATTATGAGCCAAAGGAAGTTGATGGAAGCTAATGTCTACTGGCTGTTAGTGTCAGGAACAAGGCCTTTCATCTGCAGACCTTGTTTATGTTGCAAGAGGAAGAGAGTAATGCTGAGGCTGCCTGAGTTTACTGCCTGTTTATCTAATGGGCATTTGGGGGCTGAAGGGCCACAGCAGGTCAAACCACACACAGCGAGAGGAGCCCAGGACCCCCGGAGGACTACTCAAAGTGATGAGATTTTACAACTACTACTTGGTCTATGACTACTTAAGCTGCACACACAAATTTGCAGTAATAGGCTGACACAAACACACAGATATGCAGCTCACAGTGATGATAGTTTATGACTACTGTGTTAAGACTAAGAGCCCTTGGGGCAGAAAGATGAGTTGAGGTTTCCTGTGGACCTTTAAAACCCTCAAGGTGAAGTGAGGGAAAAGTTCTTTTTAAAACGGCAAATAAGTGAGCAACAAATTGCTCCTTTAAATCAAATGTACATAATAAAAGTACACAGTTTTGTTATTATTCCTCCCCCGACTGCTTTCTTCTTCAGAAGTCGCCACAGCGACTAAACTCTCATGAAAAACTTGGCAAATGTTTTACACCAGGTGCCCTCCTCCCTGACGCAAGTTGGGTTCAAACCTGCAGCCTCAGGAGCACTAACCACTGAGCTACCATAGCTCCTTTACATTAGGGGACACAAATACAGAAATACAAAATAATTTGCATAAATAGTAAAATGTATATGTAATATTTAACCAAACACTGCTAAAACATTGACAGTGCTTTGTACACAGTCCTCTGAAATAGTTTTATAAAGTAGTACAAAGCTCAGAGTGCATGTTTGATGCTGAGAAATGTTATGCAGACAAAGCCTTAAGAATAATGAAAGACGTTTTTACGGCTACTCCTTATCCTCAGAAGCAGTCCAGGCACAGAGGAGTGCTTTGTGCCGACCAGACGAAAAGAGAGGGAATACTGAAAAAGTCACTCACAACCAGCAAATCAAAGGTAGGCAGTCTGGTTTGTTTTCAAATGGTACGGGGGCAGAGTGGAGAAAAAAAAAAAAACGCTAAATAAAATAAACCTTTAATTTGACTGAAATTGGAGGCAACAAGCGCTGCTGTAAGAAAAGGCTGTGAAGTGTGATGTCTTGTGGTTTGGGTTAATCCTGATTGAGGAGCCCCTGAGTTGAAATGTCAGCAATATGAGACTAAAACAAAAATAATTACATCCAGAGTTAATGAACACAACTGCCTGAGGCTTTATAAAGAAAGGAAGAGGGTGGAAAAGAGAAAGGGGGGCAAAAGAAGAGAGGAAAGACTCAAATGAACAGGTTTTAATAGAGCAGTTCAAAACCAAACATGTTTACCTTCATTCATGTAGCTGATGGGTCTGTTTAGTAAAACAAAATGAAAAAGGGGGAATTAGCGTTTTGATACAGCTTCATAAATCAGCGCAGTACATGACAGGCATGACTTCTCTGGAATAATGATGTGTAAAGAGAAGAGATGAGACAATGTTTGGCAGTATTGTATCTGCTTTTTCAACTCATGCCAAACAAGGTTTTACTATCTCTTCTGCAGACTTTCATCTTTGTTATGTCTACGCATGTTGCATCTGTTGTGCAGGGAGCTGCCCCTACCATCATTTTACTTTAGAGTGTTGCCAGGAGGTGATCGCACCTTGCATTGATGCATGTTGTTTCCATTCCACCTGTCTATTCCACAGACATGGAGCTAAGGAGGGTGATCAATGTGTGTGCATGTTTTAAGCTAAAACTTATGCAACTGTAATACTTACAGTATGGTCAAAATAAATGTTTATCATTGAATTACTGCAGCCTCCTATAATTACCCAAAAACACTGTCCAAATCCATAGAATATTTGAGATTTTGTAAATAAAAAGATTTTGTCAATAAAAAGAGAAGATAGATTATTTCTTTGTTGCAACAATGCTTCTTGGCAATAGATCTTATGATTGGCAGCAGCTGGTGGTATATGAAGCTAAAAACAAAGGGCAGTAGCAAAAGCAAAATAGGTTGTTTGGCAGAGAAGATTTTGCAATTTTTTCAAGTTCGCAACCCACATACTCAGCTTCCACAAATTCAATTCAATTTCAATTCAGTTTATTTACATAGCGCCAAGTCACAACATACGTTTTCTCAGGGCACATAAAAAAAGAACAATCTAAAGAAGAATGCATGCATGTTCCTTTCAAATGTGGCACAATATAAAAGGAAAATTAATAGGCTTTCCAACAATATAAGTTTCATTGCCAAGAAGCATTGTTACAACAAAAAAACACAATCTACCAAACACACAATTCTAATGTGAAACTGAGTTTTTTTTAACTATTAGGTATGGCAATTACTATTTTTTCCTTTTGTAATACAAAGATTGTATGCAGCTACATTTGTGTCTGTGTTCATATTTCAGCTCAGAGCATCTCATTACAGCTGGTCAACCAGAACTCAGCTGTTGGAGGGGGATGCGTCAAAGCAGAGAGTCTAACAGAAACAATTTACATCAAAGTGGTTCCACTGATGAAACATGATAAACAAAATCTTTATCCTGTGATATAGAGCAACATTTCATTGCAGCTAAAATCTTCCTTTTGTTAAGAGTGTAAATGTAAGTTCCTTTGAAATGAGCTTTTAACACAAAAGGTTTTACAATAATCATTTTTGTCTGCATTTCTTACACAGCAATCTCATTACACTTTATGCACGACTCATATTCATACTGTCATACAGCTGCTTCCCATGAAGTACAGACCCTTTGTGCTGCTGCTTGTTCTTTCGGCTGCTCCTTTCTTCAGGGGTCAAACTCGCATGAAACATTTGGCAGTTGTTTTGCACCGGATGTCCTTCCTGACACAACCTGGGTTCAAACCTTCAGCCTCAGGATAACAGGACAGCAGCACTGACCACCAATCTACCACAGATGGAGAACATGGAGACCAGTAATGACCATGTAAATCTCCCAGCTGCCAGTAATGCCAACTCCAGAATCCATGTGGTTTGATCAGAAGAAAAGTCTTTAATAAAGAAGAGAGAATGCCCAACTGTCTTTTACTTAACCACTAAAGATGATCATCACAGGGATACTGCTGTATGATGTTTCCACCATTCCCTCTGGGTGTTGAACTTTTCTTTAGACAGCGAGCACACTTGTTTCTTTCCTTGTGAGCGGTTCCTTTTGTGATCATTTCAGTGTTTTTAAAATATTTTTTCATACTTCACAATAACGCTGCAATAACGACATTGGAAAAATTTAACAAATCTGTTCAGTGTCTACTGGGAACAAAACTATCTAGGTCTTTCCAAAAGCAAAAGGAAATGGTGAGCTAAGAATTAAGACTCTTAAATTCAAATATGACTAATATGATCATGGTGGTGAAGTGCTTTTTGGAAATCCAGGCCTAGGCTGGGTGCAGCAACTCAACTCTTTTAGCTTTAAAAGGAGGTGAGTAATAAAGACCAGACAACAGGGTAAAATGAACTGATCTCTCATTCCAAGCCTTAGGGATGGTCAACAAAGGTCCAAAGAGCATTACCTAACTCAAAAAGATTGTGTGGAGCTTGTGTTTTGGTTGCTCTGATGTCAGAACCTGAAACTATGTTGGATCAGACATGAAATAGTGTTGAAAAAAGCGGCTCCGCTGCAGCAAACTAACTAAACTGTGGATGTGATCTTTATGATGTTGCATATAACCATCATGTGTTAATAATATAATACTTGTAACTTATGACGTATAATGTAACTTATAGCTTTCTGCATAGTGAACATATGGAGCCACTATTTTAAATGAATTAAGTACCTTTGATTAGGCCTGTTGCGGTAAGCAATAAATCAGTTAATTGCAGGATAAATTAAAATGAGGAATAATTTTAATTTACCTGCATGCTCATTTTTCTCGTGTGAACAGGCATTTAACTAGAGGAGCGCCTTCGGTTTTGGTTTCATGTACAGGAATTCCATAAACTTCTGTAAGCTCTGTAAGTGGCGGTAGGGAGTGAGGTGGTTAGAGTTAGCATTAATTAAATTAGTTCAAAATGGACTCCAAATAATTTTAGCATTTATCGCGTTAATTTCTGAGACAATTTATCGTCCAGCAAAATTTATCCCTGTGACAGGCCTACCTTTAATTATACATTTTAATTTCAATGTTCCACAAAACACCAGATGGCAAAATCACCTATGTTGCTAACGTAATTTCTTCTTTATATTGGCTAAGATGACATTTACTCATTTAAGATCCTAAAGTTGTGTTTTTGCATGGAATTAAAGATGAAATACTTCACATATGCTTTCAGGCAAAACATTGTTACCAGTCATCAAACTGACAGGTACATTTCTGTGTGCATAAACACAGAAACTTGCTTGGCATCGAGTAACCACATCTACTTTATTAGTTTCTTGCAAGAGCGGTAATAACACTTGGACCTTTAAGCAAGTATTCTGGACACAAACACACAAATGTTCTGTGTAGCCACAGACACACAGGTTTGCATTAGAGTAAAAAATATGCAGTCAATGGCTTTGGATAATGGACCTGACGTCAGGCGGGCCTATAAACCCAGCTCAGGTGTAGGTTTATTTTTCTTGGACATATCAAACAAGTCATGAAATAAGAATCTCATTGACACAGTCACGGCTTAACAATAAATTGCTATTCTCACTTTCAGAAACGTTAAGTTGAACTGCTGTTCAAATAAACCTTGGCAACTCCTCAGGCACACAGGCTATCAAGCTGTGTGAAAGCTCTCCCACTCCTACGACTACGAGTGGTGTAATACCCACATCTAGACCTATCCGTGTGTGTCAGGGCCAGTGTTTTGTTGGTTCCACCATGTGCAATGGCAAAAATCTGCTGCTGGGGTGGAGAACATCTGTAAAGAGCACAAAAAGGGCTCATTTGTTGTGAATAAAAAGTTTTTCTGAAACCCATTAAGATGTTTAACTTAGTTGCTGCTTAGACATAATGAATGAACATTATAGGGGCATCAGTCTACATTACAAAGATGCCTGTGGGTATAATAAGCTAAATATTTTAAAAACTGCTTCATTACATGATTTTACAGTTGCTTGAGCCTTTTTATACTGCAGGGTCTTGGGTGGGCATACTAAATTTTAGGATAAGTTACTATGAGCTACAATAAAATGTAACTGTATATTTTGGAAACGTGCTTTTCAGAGCTCAATATGAGACTAACCTGTTATATTAGGCATTTGAATAAATACAATACAGTGTGGCAGCTACAAGCCTTATCAGACGTTTACAAAAGGAAAGATTCTGAAACAAATTATTTTAAATTAACCTATTTTTAAAACCAAAAGTAGAAATCTAAGGTTGTATTCCAAGTTGTTAATGAGAAGAAATGGACTTGACAATAAATCAACTAAAGGTTTTGTCAGATTGAATATTCAGGGACTAAGACTGTTGATACATAATAAAAACAGGACTGCCTCCAGGGCCAACAACAAAGAGGCCAAAAGTGATCAACTGCAAAACAGAAAAGTATAATCTCAAAGTGCACAATGGAGAAATCTTTGATTTAGTAAAATATGCTCCATGATGTTAAAAACTTTAAACAGGTCAATAAAAAGTAGCGTAATAATTCAGTTAGATTTTTTTATAAACATCATCTTTAAATTAGTGGATAACTCAGAACAGTCTGGAATTCCCAAAGTTCAACTTAAGTATCAGAATGAAGAAGTCTTATCAGTACGAGTTTGTATAAAATAGTACTGTAATTTCACTTTGAACTCGGTGCCTTGATCCAGGACTGTGATAATATCACACTGTAATATTTATGTTTAGTAAAAACATGTTTTCTAATTAAAACTAAGACACCAGACAGTAAAATACTGCTTAATGTGGTTACAATGATGTAGATTACTGTAAAAGAAAATATCTGAGTAGGTCAGACTTTAATCTAAATTACTTAAACTTAAACTGTTGTTTAACTTTAATAAAGGAATAATTGCAGCATAAAAAAGTTCTTTATTTAGTAAATTTCAGAGACAGCTCAGGCCGAACTCTGATTATTTTACAACTGGATTTAACTCTGTTAATACTCCTTAAAAGCTTTGCCTACTTCATCTGCAGGCTGCAGAACAGAACAAAGCGTCTACAGAGGGAGGGGAAGAATTAGTCCTAATAAGAATAAAACAAACATACATTTTATTATATACCAACTCAATGCATTCATCATATTTCCTCTCCCTCTAAGCTTACGTCTCTTGATCATTCTATCCTAGCGAGTCAGAAACAGAGACATCTGTGCCCCCCCAGCCCCACCCCACCACTGCAGAGGTTTATTTGAGTAGAAAATTACCCTCCTCATGTTTAACATATCTCCAATATTGTCATCACCAAATATTTATTTGTAGAGGAGAGGACCTCTGAGTGGCTGAATTCCTTCTGCTTTTCAGCATTTATACAGCTTTTTGCATGAGAGCGCCCACACACACACACACACACACACACACACACACACACACACACACACACACACACACACAGCCAAGGCTAGATGTGTTTATGAGAGTATTTCACACAACCATCCGGCATATTTATAAAGTGCCTGAATGTACTCGCCTCAGTGAAAGTCAGCTCCATTTGGAAAGTGACTGAAGGTATTTGCATGATTATGTCTGTTTCCTCCTGGGTAAACTACTGCTGAGCTCCCTCCAGATTATAACACTGTGTCCCAGTCATTTCCTCAACACACAACTAATCTTCCTGCTTTGGATTATAAGTTGGCACAGCAGGAAATTATTCATTATAAGAAAACATATTGATAATGAATTTCTTTTTCTGCAGGACAAAAATCTGTCTGTTTATAACATTTAAAAGGGCTTCCTTTATCAAACTTTACTTAATAAATTCAAATCTAAGTATTTTCAACAAAACATGTAAATGGGTTCACATAAACACACCTTTAAATTTATGTTTATTAAAATGCAAAGAGGTAAGATTTTAACGAACTCCTACACTCTTGTGCTTTCTTTCCAAGGTTTATGATCTGAATATGTCCTTCAAGTGCAGCCAGGCTCCATGACTCACAGATTAATCCACTTTGTTTAATCAGGCTGAAAAGTCAATCCCTAAATAATTTATTAATTATAATCTAAGTCCACAGTAGTAAGTTTGACGGGGGGAAAGATCACACCACAAGGGGGCAATGATGTAACAAGGACTTGGAAAAGGTCAGGGAAACATCCACATCAGGAAATGACAGATTTAGGAGCACTGAAGAACAACTGAGGGGTTTGAGCCTGAGCTCAGGTGATGGAAGTGGAAAAGTTGAAATTCCAAATATGAGTGGAAAAAAACATGACAGAGAAAATGATTTTTTTAAGTTAGAAATCAGAAAGAAAGAATCTGAAGTGAATAAGTGATTCTTATTACATGTGAAGAAAGTAACAAAAAAAAACTCTGCAAATTAGGATCAATGTGTGATCTGCAAAACCAAGCTTCAAATGAGGATCAACCATTAACAGTCTATAAAATTGATCATATCTGTCATTGCTCTTTTCTGAGTGGGGATCTAAAGAAACACAAATGTGTAGAAACCAGAACTACTGGCCTCCCAGAGAGCTGTCCCAGTAAAACCACACGTCCCAGAGGGAGGCGCCCTGGTATCTCTCTGGTGATCCGTTCCATAAATACGCCTGCAGATATTGTTCCTACAGCGAGTGTCTGTGTCATAAATTCCCAGCAGACTGAGAGGTCTAAACTACTGCGCTCTATAATATGGTTCTGTGCAACTTGTTGAACATTTGCACTGAGCATCTGAACCTCTGTTTTTTGTGGCCAGTAGCACACATTGTGTAGGTTTGTTTGGTCTGTTGCAATCTGATTACTTTATATACTTGCTTGCAAAACTACACTTTTATAACTACTACTGTACTTAAAAGAGGAAATAAATATTTTCTATGACAGCATTAAATCAAATCTTTAAATCTGAATTTCACGAAAAAATCCATTAAAATATATTTTTTAACAAAACAGTCTGCATGACTGGCCTGAATGTCTCAAAATGCTTAACATATCAAACCCTCTCACAATGTTTTTCTATTTAATGACATCTTGCAAAGAGCAAACCACAAACTGAAGAGCCCAGAGACTGATGCAGGACACTTGGCACAAGACACACATTTGTATGAAGACTAATAGTACTGTAGAACATGACATTAAACCACAACCAATTTGACTAAACTGCACACATTCAACCATCCAATGCTACGTCTTCCTGACAAAGTGTGGCCAATAAATTGAGTAGAAACATTATGAAAACATACAAAATGCTGGGGGTAAACCTGAATCACAAAATATATAACCTTCTATAGCTACCTACTGTAGAAAAGTCTCAGAAGAAAGGAAAACTGTTACTTTTATATAAAATATAGATAAGAAAAAACCAAAACAATGAAACTGAAATCTTTCTAAAACTGGTCGGTACATTCACGCCCATTCTTTGTAGAGTCTGAGCTTTTCTGCCACATTTTTGTGTGCTTACTTCAAAAGCAACTGGTAATTACTCACATGCATTAAACTTGAGACCACAAGCAGCAATGATGCTGCAAACTTTTCAGACTCCAAATGGTGTTTATTAGGCTGCTGTTTCAAACCTAAATTTTTTTTGTCTTTGCAAACTGAAACATTTAAGCATTGTAACGGTTTGCTGCAGACAAATGTTTTTAGAACAACAAAATTTACACAATCATTTATTTTCTCATGATAAACATCAATTTGCCAGTGTATGGTACAGCTGCATGCATTTAGCATGGTGTTAGTACACATAGTTGAAGAGGTTGTGAGAGAGCATAACAGCACTAAAGATTGAATAGTGAGGATTGAGCTTGAGGCTCATTGTCAATCCTCCTAGAACCCTCTGGGCTGCAACTTAAAAATATTATATTTGTATTATTTTATATTATTATTATATATTTTTTTGTAGAGTCATCCATTATAAATATATTAATTCTGGCTTCGGGTATGTTTTTTGTGATTGCAACAGGGGCAGCACAATGGTTCAGTGGTTAACACTGTTGTCTCACAGCAAGAAGGTCATGTTTGAAGTCTGTGTTGAGTTTGCATGTTTGTCTCATGTGGGTTTCCTCCAGGTACTCCGGTTTCCTCTTACAGTCTAAAAACATGATGTTAGGCTACCTTCAGGCACATGCCTCCCTTAAATCTAATCTCAGTGGGATTTGACTGGTTAAAAAAAAGGTTAAAAAATTAATAAAAATAGACTACCAGAAAATCTGGGTTAATTATCGTCTCTATTGTTTCCTCAGACTGTTTATATCAGTTTAAACAAGTTCCCATGGATGATCAGTCAGTTCTGTTTGAAACATGACCTGTTGGGAACAGTAAATGAGTGAGTGGGAGACAAATTAATATTTGTTGACTATAAGGAAATTTTTCAACTGATTAGTCAAGTACCAAAATATTAACAAGTTGCAGCCTGAGAGGACAATGAGATCCTGCAGTTAAAATAGACAGTTGTGGACATAGGAAGACTCATGTGGGCAGTCGGGCCCAGACTACTGCCTAATACAAGCAGTGGGGGCAACCAGCCTTGAAAAGGCAATTTGTTGTCGGAGGGGGGCATTGAGAGTCAAGTTCTCAGGCAACAGGAGGGGATGCCCCACGAGAGGTCCCAGGAGACTGACAGACAGAGGGCGGGCAACCAGAAACTTGAGATTGTACCAGTAATCTTGTTACTACATTTTCTTCCCTCCAGATTTATTATTTTCTCTGAGCTCTACCTCAGCAGAGACATTTAATTGGTATTTAAAATGTACCACTCTGTGGGGGTAATGCTGTGGTGATTGGAAGAGAAAGGGGAAGTTTGATAGTTTGTTTAGTCAATTGTTCAGCATGAAACAGCATTCTGAAAATTCTTCACTTTTAACATTAATCACGAAGATATAATAAAGGAAACTGGACATCCAACATAAGGTACAAACAGATGTGATTTTCTGCTGTAAACTGCAAGTGTGCTTTAACAATCACAAATAAGCTACAGATGCAAATACATTTGTTGGCTGAATTTGTTAAAGAATACACCCACAGTGGTCAATAAAAAATAAATAAAAACAATCATCGATTTACAATTTTAGCTTGTCACAATTATTGAAAGACTTGCGAAAGTGGTCTCAACAAAAAGGATGGTAACCAAAAAAAATTTTTTTTTGGTCCAATCCTCATGAGCAAACTGCTCCAGACTGCATGTTTCAGTTTCTTCCACAGATGTTCCCTGATTTAGATCAGGGAGCAGAAGGCCACTTCAGAATAGTTCAAGTTTTTTTACATAGTCATTTTTGGATGTATTTTCACTGTGTGTTTTGGGTCATTCTGCTGTTGGAGAACCCAGGACTTCATCTGAAGCAATGCTTAGACACATGATAGAACATTGTCCTAAAACTGTCTTGAAAGTCTTGAGATGACATCTTTTTTTAAATCTTGGAGTTGCAATTGAAGTTTTTTTTTAAGGGGAAAATATAATTTATGTGAAAGCAGAAATGTGCCCTAAGGTTACAGTAGGGTTGGGCAAAATCGTATAGTGTGTAATCACCAAAAATACAGTCAACAGTTAATAAATAAAAATCAATGATGTGATGAGTTATTTTTGTGTGCAACATCACTATCAGATGCCCATGTGAGTCCAATAGTGAAAGGAGACATGGAGCAGCTGACCTTAATCCTACCCCTACAAACTTGTTTGCTCACCTTAAACATCTATATAAACCAGGGTACGAGGAAAACCAGCAAATGGCCTTAACATTGGTCACATGCAAGTGCATTTGTCATCTCTTAATCGTCATATCAAAAGTAGACATATGACCCTTATAAATCCTCCTTTTTCACATAAATTATTCAGTTGGGTCTATATAAAGCAGAACTGCAATGCTTTGGTCTGAATTTCTCCTTATTGTAGCTCCACAAACCCCTCTTTCACCACAATTCTGAGGTGTGTCTCAGATCAACTCGTTTTGAGGCTGTCCCTTTAAATCCAAACAAGGTGCTTCACACTCCGCCCCCTCCAGCATCCAGACCAGTTCATTAAAGTTTGATAGAGGGGTTTATGACTATATAGCAGTTCAGAAACTTATGTACAAATTAATAAAAAGATGTCAACAATAGAAGACTTGTCCATCCAACCTTACAAATTGTAGTTTGGTAAGTTCAGACATTTTTTTATCAATTCCAGCAAATTTGATACAATATTTCAGAAAACGTCATAGAAAATAGAGAAAACTGAACGGGTTAAAAAATATTACCCAAACAGAATTTAAAGATATCTATGCAGCACCAGGAGTAACTAAATTAAACTTTTCTGCCTCTTAGAGTTTCCAAGTACTCAACAAAATGTATTTAACAGCTTAAAAAAAGATTTTATTTAATTATCTTTTTTATTTAAATGTTTATTCATTTATTTAAGACAAATCTATTCTATGTACAAATATAAAAAAGAAAAAAACAAAAATATAATGAAATGAAAGGAAGCAGAGAGAAGAAAAAATCTTATGATATCTGCCCCTTTTTATCCTCAAGTATAAATTCAAACAATAATAATCTTCAATTAATAAAAAACAAAACATAAAAAATGTCAAATCCTTCAAGAACAGACATTTACAATTTATGATTTGTTCACTTTAACCCTTATTGGCTAAATATCAATTAATCGTGATAGCTTTTTTTTTGCAAATATCGCCCAACCCTAAGTTGCAGTCAGTCAATAGTTTTTTCCTCAATTTCTTTGAATTTATTATTGCAAGTATTGTGTAGAAGTGTAGGCCAATGTCATTTCCAGCTTGTGTATTTTGCTTTTGGATGTAACGGTTATGCTTGAGACTTGTGTTGAAGTGTCTGCACAACATACGTGTTGAAATGGACATGGAAACTACAGTGGGTTCAACATCTTTTGCAGTCTTACAGTGTGAACATGGAACAAATTCACATCCAGCTTTTAAAACTCTATGCTTCCAGGAGATTGTTCATGTGTAACTGGGTTTAGTGACCCTTGTGGTGTTTTCTTTCTTTAACCAAAGGGTACAAACAAATTTATCTGCTTCTGTGACGTAAATCTGAGATCCATTACTTTGAGTGTCAACCAGTCAATGGAGGGAGACTATCTAACCAGTGGGCCTGTCTGACAGCCGTCTCCAGCACCCTGCTGCTCCGTCCCTCCCCTGGCACAGATGACCTCATGTTCACACCTAGATAAATGTGGGGCTTTCGGTAATGTAGCTGTCCCTCTTCTCTGCACCCACAGGTTCTATCACCTACTGTGTGGGCACCTGCTGAGTAAATCTGCTTAATGTCATGATAAGACCCTTTGGTTTTACCAAAATCTCCTCAGATTACTTGAGATTACACAGGATAGAGGTGAGATCAGAAGAAAAACAGCTCATAGTTGCATATGACATTCTAAAAAAATAAACAAAAATAAATTACATGTCTTAACCAGCTCAACACAGATAAACACTGACACAATACTATTTTTTACAAATGAGCCATTTGTCACAAATAAATCTTTAGCTTTAGGTTTTAGGGTGGCTTTGATTTCCCTGCAGCCACAGAGGAAGCTCTTGTGAAAGTTTCTGATAGCAAAGAAGCACTAGTAGCTGATAAGAAAGGTGTGAACAGCAGCCAAAGCTTGCCACTGCAGGAGGCCAGACTGACAGCCTATCCAAAGTTATAGGGTTATCAGACAGCGGACATTACAGACCAACAAAGTGTCTGAAAAGCTGAAAACCCTGTGTGGAAACACGAGTAGATACAGTTCTTTGTGTTGTCTGAAATTACTGCTGTTCACATTTTTTATTCTCAATACAAAATGGTGTCTCCCAACTGAGTATATCTAACAAACAAAAAAAATTAAAGCTCATTTTTTAAGATTTATAGCTCATTGAATGGTGTGGATAAATGATGATATTGCATAATATAGGTTTAGCTTCTGATTATTAATTGTAAAGCTGCTTGATTTGGATTAAAATACATAGTCTTTATTCAGCAATTCATGAACCTCTGCAGTTCTACTGAGTCATAAATCCAACATGAGACTTTGTGATAAGATTCTTCTCTTCAACTTCCCCCATCTGCTTCTTATCACACACTTACACCCCCCTCCCCCATTTCACACACCCCTCATACACAATGTGGAAAAGCACGACGGTGTGACCTTTGACACTTTAATCAAGGGGAATTAAAGAGACTCTTAAACAAAACTGATGGACTGGGGAGATTGAAGTGACGGGGCGACTTGCTGGCTGGCTAGAGGCTAAGAGGGATCCAGAAGCAGTGGTGCTGAAATGTTGTCGCCAACACTGAAGGTGGCAGGCGTGGTGGGAGAGTTGTGGACATTATGAGGATTACAGATCAGGCTGGTTTATTAGGCCATATTTAACAACTTTATACTTAATATTGAACATTTGTACATATTTTCATTAAACTGTAAACATATATACATTAATAAATTAAAGTCCTTGGTTTGAGAGCTATGATTTGTATAATTTGTTGAGTGACAGCATGTGAAACATGTGCAAACTGCCTCAAGATGACAATGCTGCCATAAGGTTAATCTGAAAGAAGATTAGACTTAAATATGCTGATGGAACTAGCACTAGAGTAGATAACTTGCATGAAAAAGGGCAATTATTATAATAACGCTGCTGTGATTAGCAGGCTTGGATAAACTAATGGTTAATACAAAGAAATTTTCAATGAATTCACAAGAGTTGGTGTTTCTCCTAAAATCTTGTAACTTTGCTACTGGCAAACATATGAGCTGGACAAAATAAGAATTAAGAATAAAACAAATATCACATAAAAGATCTGAATGAAACTTATCAAAACAAGCTTAGCACATATTTTGATATGACAGATCAGTCAGGTATAGGGCTTTTTTAGACACTCAAATATGCTTCACATTATTCATTCACACACTGATGATGGTAAGCTACATAGCTGTCCTGAGACAGACTGACGAGAATCTAACGGCACACGATGTTCAAATATTCTGACTTGTTACATCATACTCACTGGTGTAAACTCTACTTACTGACTGAGATCTAGATGCCATACCAAATAGACTGCACACAGTGAAAAGGCTTAACCTTATCAGCTTTCCAGTACATCGTAACAGGCCCCGGTGAAAGCTGACCTAGTGCGCGTAGACCACCACATGTGTAGACAGCTCATCCCTCTTCTTGACTGGAGAATCAGTCTGAATTTAGTGCCTCCACCTGGCCAGAGATCCTCTGCCTGTCTAAACTCACAGCCTGACACTGACACTTTAAAACACAGCAGACTCATTCTGCAGTCAATCAGCAGTCTTCTCATCCCACAATGATGTTAGCTGAGGCAATCCATTCTTTACTTTTATGTTCAAATCTCTTTTTATTAATATTCTAATCTTTTTGTTGCGCAATAAAAACATGTCGGCTGTGGATTCATGAAATGACATGTCTAGAAATCTTGCGCAGGATTAAAACTTGTCCCTTGACAAAATATCTGAAAATGTGTTTCAGTTAAAATTATGAAACACGAATGATTAGTTTAGTTTCATTGCAAATTTTATTTAGAGCAGATGTACACTAAAATGTCATGCTGCACTGTAGCACAGCCAACTTCACACACTAAAAACTACAAATTACACATTTGCTGTTCTACAACACATAAGCATTGTAATCTTTAATCAGTTAAAGCAGCTGCCTTTTGGTTCCTGGTCTATGTGTCTACAAAATCATGGCGCTTTAAACCTTTTATTTCTCCAGCAGAACGGAAAACGATAAACCATCAGAGCACCTTAGTGTCCGATCAACTACAAGTTAGGCTGTGCTTCACTAAATACTTTTCTAAAATCACTCCAGGTACAACCAGCCAATCATATTGTGTGACACTTATGTCAAAGGTCTCGCCTGCTTTTCCCAGGCATACCAAAGAAGCAAGGCCCTATTAGTGCTGAAAGCCGGGGAGCTGACAAGAAGCTGTGAGGCATGAAAGCCTGGAGCAAAGTCTGCTGCCTGGCTGCTGAGCTCAGCCTGAAAGAAGCAAGGCAGTGGCCCAAAGGCAGAGTGTCGGGCCTCACGTCAGGCCAGTCTGTGGACGTTGAAAGCTTGTTAAGCTAATACACACTGTGGGTACAGAAACACATTAGCCACAGCTTTCAAAACACAGGCTCATATTTCAATCTGAAATGTTTTCCTTCATTAATTTCAATAATGAGTGATTTGTAATTATATTGTATGTTTTTTTCTTCATTCAAAAATCACAGCTATGAATGGAATTAAAAAAAAACATTTTAAATTTAGGGCTTTAGCTCAAAGTGGGACTTACTTATTTTAAAAACAAATCCCTTAGGAGTAAAAGGTATTTGTAACTGAAGTAGGGCAATGCTGCAGATAAGACTAGGGTGAGAAATACATTTGCAGGAAAACTTAAATTAATGGCAAAAGGTTAAAGAAAAGTAAACAAATGAAGTGGCTGCAAAACTCCAGACTTCACCGTGTGTAAAGTTATCACACATCAGCACACAAGTCAAGAAATTAGGTCACGACTGCACTTGTTTGAGCTGCATGGTATAATGAAGAAAAAGACAAAATAAACAAACATAATGGGTCCTCAAAGTCAGAGAAAGACAACTGGTCATAAAAGTGTAGCAGAGTTGAAAATGACCAGTCACAAGGCTTTCCAAGGTTTGAAAAAATATTGGGATCAGGTTACCAGAAGAAGCTGAGAGGGGAAAGGGAGCAGAGTGCTCTCTTCACCCAAAAACCATAACTCTCACTGAGCCATGGTCTCTGTCACCAGATGATGCCCTGTTCGGTGCTCCCCATCACCTTTTAAATAAGTTTCCATTGACAGCTACCATTAACATTCTTACCAAACCTAGCAGGCAAGTAGATGGAGGTTAAGTGGGGTGGGGGCCAGAATCAGTTGTAAGGTCTAAGGGGAAAGAGCATATGGGTGAGGGATGAAAAGTACAATACGAAAAGAGCCATAGAAAGAAAGAGTCTGAAGGAAACAGTAAATTTGGTGAGGGTCAGGAATGGGTTTGGATTTATGCACAAAAGCAGACCATAAAAACAAATTTTTTTTGACATTTTTTTTCCCAATACAGTAACAGTTTGAGGCTTACTTTCTAGTCTGCATTCTGTCTGCTTGTGTTACTACATGTGCTGTCAGGGAATGAGAAACAGGTGAGTAGTTACCATGATGACCCTAAGGAGCCACAAGCAGCAGTTTTATCATTTCCTCGTCCTGGATCACTTCATACATTTTTATTTACTTTGTCTAATAAAACAGACATTTAGTTAGCTTAGATTATTACAAAAGTAAGTTCTTCTTCTTATTTTTATTATTTCAAAAATAAGTTAAAATGCTCACAAATAAATAATTTGAAGTTAAGTGAAACTCTGCAGGTGTGTCTGCACAGTTTGAAAGTGTCTGAAAAAAGATCAAAAGTTAGAGACATACTTTATGATAATAAAAAAACAAGAAACTTTATTTGGTCATGATAAAAGATTAATCACTGGGTGACCCTCCAGTCCCAGGTCAGCAGTAGACAAGATGGTGGATCAACTGATATTAACCAGGCTACTGAGAACCCCTCTCCCTGCAGTCATTATGTGTGAGCTGAAGTAAATTACTTTTGTCATGCTGTATTAGCACAATTAGCGTCATACAGAGATACACACTGAAATCAATAAGTTCAGCCTTCTGCTTCTTTGTTAAGCATCATCATCATCATGGCAGTTTGTCTGTGTAGTATACGTGTAAAATGTCAAGGTGGATTTAAATCATTTACAACTATTAAAAATGGTACATCTTCAGTGTTGTAAAAACAATTAACCAATTGAAATGGATGCAATCTTATTGTGGCCTAGCTGTTTTGAGAAACACAGTTAACCTAACTCTCCAGAGGGACATTTCTGATTTAAAAAAACACGACTGTCAGCGTTCATATATTTGCTGCTTTTTGGGTCTACTGCATTAATATTTCTTGAGAATATCTTTTTATTCTCCCTACATTCCTAGTGCGTGTTAATGAATAATTGCAAAAATGGGAATTGAAAAAAAATCCAGCTAGAAGATGAGAACTAAGACTTTTCAATAACTGGTATAAACTAAGACTTTACCAGGCCCAGCTTTTTATCTTGCAAAAAATATTGTAATAGCTTAAAGCTTGAGAAAAAAAAAAAAACAGGAAAAATGTTCATGTTTTTATTTTAACCAACATATCAACGTGCCTGTGATATCAAACTCTGGCAATAAACTTGAATGCATTTTTAATAACATATTGCAATAAAGTATTCACATTCGAAGTAACAGGAAGTGATCTCGAAGGGGAATGTCAGAACACATGTGAACACGTTGTTACAATAACTGAAAACACAAACTGTAGGGAAAAATCTGATGTTTCTTTAGATTATTTCAAGTCTTTATCAGAGAGAGAGTCAGTGTTCAAATAATGTTGTTTCAATAAACTTTGACCAGAGAGTTGCTTTTCTTAAAGAGTTCAACTTAACTCCTGTTTAACTTTGCCTGAGCCAAGTAAAAAAAAAAAGTAAATTATATGACAAAATCGGTAAAATCATGTGTATTATGTCAAGATTTCTTTGAATTTTTGTATTTTAAAAGATATGATGTCATATTGTTTTTCTCTATTGCTCTCTAACAAATGATGATAAAGATGGTTTTTTGTTAACTTTAAAAGCTTTCCTGCACATGTGAAAACCCTGAAAGTCTATTGATGTGCTAATTGTCACTAATGAGAGTCATCTGTTCTGTGAATGAAAGTTTATAAGAATAAAGCAGTTACATGAGTGAGTTCAACGTTATGGTGTGTGGTATATTCCATCCTTGACTGAGCCCATCTTTAACTCCCTCCGCCTGGTTCTTATCGAATGATTCTCTTAATGATTCTTTTTACTCTGTGAAAGTTGTGAGAAATGCCTCCTACTGTTACCACTGTGGCAGACTCCCTTCACATAACAACCATTAGCTTAATTAATTGCATGTTTTTACAATCTCCCAGGTTTAATCTACATTTCAGCATCAAAAGAAATTTCAAAGATCATACGCTCTCTTAGGCCCCGTTTACATGAGACCGGTCTCAAAAAATGCTAATGTTTACTGGAGTGAATACACAAAAAAAATCACCCGTTTACATGGAACCACTGCAGTAATCTGCCTGACAGGGTTGCCAAATGAAACATAGTAAGCCGTTTTATTGTTCCTTTAAAATCATCATATTTTGAGTCAAACAGCGGATTTGCTGTATATAGATGAATCAGTCAGTC
>JAUBOC010000050.1:18992700-19004404 GCA_032275365.1 Anablepsoides cearensis | reverse complement strand
GATCCGATTAGTCGACTAATCGAAAAAAATAATCGGTGACTAATCGACTATTAAAATAATCGTTTGTGGCAGCCCTACATATAACATTAATTAATCTGAATTAAAGTGAAATCTATTATCTCTGCTTTAATAAACCAATACATTTGTAAAATGATTTGTATGTTTGTACTTGCCATATTTGTTAGTCAAATAAAATTCCTTATGAAAGCAAATACTGTCAGGGTTTTAAAAATATGAATTTTCCATTAATGTTTTAGGTTTGAGTTATGTTATGTCATCCAGGACCAGAGGGAAAGATAGGATATGCTTGCGTACAACATTAAATCCTTCTCTTCTCCCCTGGAAACAGTAAAACCACAGAGATTTTTCATAAAAGGTTCTGCAACAGCCATTTGGCTACATTATTAAGTGTTTCTCAGTGAACCTGAAAGACATGACCTGTCTAGCATAAATGACCAGAATATTATTTAGAACAAATATTGAGATCTAGCGACCAGTTGGCCTTTTTCACAACAGCATTGAAGGAAAAATGAGAGCAAAAGTGATGAGTGGGCCCCGCACATAAACTGATTGTTCCCCAGAGTCTGGAAAAGATGGAGATGTTATAAGTGCAAGCCAATCTGGAACATCACAGGGGCCGTTACTTCCACTCTGTTCTTTGATAAACAGCACCAGGGGTATCACTAACATATCCCCTTTGCCCACGTAGATGTCCTAAAGGGCATGTTGCACCTGCTAAGATAGTGGTTGTTGCACAGGGGGTGGGGGTCTTGAGAATGTTTTGTCCAGCTGTTGGACTATAAAAATGTGGGGTGTACAGAAAAAAGTAAAAGCACAAGGGGTGGTAAGTTTGTCAGCCTGAACAATGGTATTCTGTGTGTCTTTAGTGTGTAAGGTGCGTTTGTGCACAACACAACCAGGCGTGAGTGTGTGTGTGATTAAGTGAGCGAGTGAATGTCTTTGGAGCTGTTACTTGTCAAGCAAAAGCAGGTGCAAGAAGTTCATAAACACACAGCTAGAGGTCAGAGGGCATGGCACTCCATCAAACACTAAGAGGCCAACAGCCAAACCTAAAAACTTGTGTTGAGAAATGAAATGTTGAGAGAATGAAGGAAATGAATGACACGAGTCAGCGAAGCATCTGAAAAACTATCTTCACATAGTCTTTAGTCTCTTCAGTCTATTACTATTATTAAGGTAAAATAGACACAATGTGATGCACAGTTACATTATCTGATGCTTAGAGGGTCACATTATAGTCAAAATTAGAAAAATGTTGTCTATCTACATAGATATGGACCTAACTGCATGTTCATGTTTTCTACAGCAACTCCTTATTGAAAACAGCAAGAATACTTGCATTTGTGGAACAAGCATATGAAAAAATTGTTTTTTTTCCCCCCGTTGGTATCAGGCTTTTTGTATTATTCTTAACCTCTCCACTGTGTTCTTCACAGATGCACCTACTTCACACAAACCAGTATTAATTAAAGATGACATTCAGATGAGAAATGAAACATCTATAGGAGCTATAAAGAAAAGTCCTGTTGCATCAACTTGTCAGGGCACTTGGCTAACATGTTGTGGTTAGTTTAAAAAAAAACTTTGACAGAAAAACACAAAGCTTGTCTGACAGAAATATGGCATCCAGTCATTCAGATCTATCTTAAAAGACAAACACTGATGTAAGTAAATTACACGACAAGGTGGTCAGACTTGCTGCCTACATACATTTCTGGTGTGCATCCAGCTTACAGTGTGTGTGTGTGTGTGTTTGCATGCTTATGTGCAAGATGTCTGAAGAACAGAAGTTATTTGGTATAACAGCATAAAGTTGGACAAGGCCAATCCAAGTTCTAACAAGGGAACCAAGTTGTTTGTGCATCTCTACTCTATTCATTGATTGAATTACCTCCAAGTTGTGCAGAAGCTTGGTAAGCACCCATTTATCCAAATCAGGTGCATAAGGAAGAAGAAAACAAGTAAAACATGCAGGATAGGACTGTCAGATTTAAAAGTAACACAATTGTAAGTGCTAATGTAAAAAAAACACACTAGTTATATTGTAATTAAAGACACCTTGAATTTACAGGGTAATGGTGTCAGTGGTTTGTTTTATATGGAATGGTGACAGGTTGACACTACAGCCAAACCCAATGGGTAGGCAAGAGGACAAAGAAGGATAAAGAACCTAAAGCACTACAACCCCCCAGTCTGGCAGTAGGCCCACAGCAGCCAGGGGGGCTGACAGAGAAAGAGGTAGACATAGACAAGTTGGGTAACCTGAAAGCAGCCAGCTGAGCCATTAAGTGCTGATGCAGAAACAATAACTGTCTTTCCTAAGTCAGGAGGGGCTGAAGTAGAAGCAGTAAGTAGGAGCAGGTCTGCTGGCATCTTGCCCAGAACTGACACACAGCAGAAATACAGACACATGCAGAGAGAGAGAGGGACAGGAAAACAGACAAGGAAAACCAGTAGTGGTTTGTTCTACAGCCTCAAGCTTTTTCACTCACATCTGCTGTGGATACCTTCTGTACAACTTTCATAGTCTTACATCGTTCCAGGAACTGGCATGCATGTTTATAAATGGATTGCATTTTTTTATTTTTTATTTCTTGTTAAAAGTTTATCACATTTTACAAGAAATTTTCAATAAACCTTTTACCTCTGACAAGAGCACATTAATGTAAAGTCAAATAACCCTCAATACAACACATCTGATTTTTAACACACCCCACATATTTTGGTATTTTTATTTATGAGTTAACTTTGACATAAAATGCTAAGAGTTACATATATCAGCTAGCAGCAACTGTCCTTGGATAGTTGAAGAGATTAGGCCTCATTTGCTAAATCACCATAAACAGGACCAATGCAGGTGTTTGTGTAAACCAAATCCATAAATACTCCTATTACTAACTTCCACACAAAAAAGTTTAAATGAATCAATCCTGATATACTTCAGTGGACAGACATAAAAACAGAAATATGCAGAAACAGAGCGAAATTTCATTCTATGATTAAAAAAAAGCCAGTCGAGATGCATTAAACACACTGAACAAAAGTAGAATTATGTGTGTATCTAAGTCCTGTTTACTGCCTGTACCAGTCATGTCACGGCATAAAGACAGTAATGGAGTGTAAGTGCTGGTGGTAGCACAAGCTGGGGGTCTTGTTTTCATAATTTCCATCCCCTCCAGGTGCTGCCTTTTTGTCTCTCCACTAAAGCAATGACATGTGTTTGCTACACATTCAAACCACAGTTCCCTCTGCCACTGAATTACCACAATTAAGGAATTTTCATGCGGAAGCAATTTGGCAAACACTAATGTGCCAAGGCAGCAAGGTTTTTAAGACAGCAAAGGGGTGTTTTGTGGTATAGAAGGGACCCTGGAGGAAAAACTAAGTTTAAAGTCACAAAATAAGAAAGAAAGATACAGCAGAACATAAAAAAATTTAGAATAATGTTCAGAAAGTGAACGAGAAAATACCATGTACCAGCATTGCCACTTGTATGGAGCTAATTAGTGGTAAGACAGGACATTAAAACAGTTCTGAATGAGGAGGTCTTCCTCATCCACGTCTAAAGATGCCCTGACAAATTTAGTTTGAATATGAAACACGGGTATTCTAGCTTTGAAGTCAGCGCCAGAATGGAATACCAAAGTGGTTCCACCAAGAGAGAGCTCAAAATGACAGACCACAGCTAATGACAATAAACCAGCCTCTTCATTGCTTAAACGCAACTTTGAATTGGTGCACAATTCTCTCGCTCTAAATCTCAAGAGCTCTGCGTCTCTATAATCCATGAAGGTTCTACTACTTATTAGTTTCTCTTTAATTCACTTGCCCTTTGGGAAAGAATTAAAGACAAAACAAGAGGAGCATTCTTGTTTACTAATAATCCATGGAGATCAATATATATGTCAAAGCTTTGAAGAGGCTGACTGTGTCTGTGTGTGGTGGTAGCCAAGACTGGGGTTTTGGTGCTGCTGAGGCACTTCAATAAGAGTTACAGTGGAAATTTATGGCCCTGTGACGTGAAGCTATGTGCTCAGTTGGCACTAGTCACAACCCTCAGATGGGACGACTGGCTCTCAGCAGGGAGTCTGCTCTGCAAACACAACAAGATGAAATAAATACAAACAGATTTATCTGCGTCTGTCATTGATTCAGGGCTTGGTAACAACCAGAGTCTGCTTTGGCTGCTTTAAAACTTATATTCTCACAGCGGATTTTGTTTCATGTCTAAGAAATTTAATGTGCGTGACTTAAAAAAAAAAAAAGCTATGCTATTAATCAACCAAACCACAAATAAAACTAGAGAAATTGCATTTCCTGTGAAAATGCAGTGTGAACGCTTAATGCTGAAAGATTTTTGCTGAAATCTGTGAAATTAAGCTGAAAAGGTTTAATAGCAGAACTGTTGATGTCTGTTAAATTTGAACAGCTGACCTTAGCTGAAAGTATGACTAAAAAAGTGAAAAATCTGTAGAAAGAGAGCAAGAAAAGGTCAGAAAATCTGAAAAGAGCAAAAAAGCTAAATTTAGCAAAAAGAATGCATAAGTAATGAAACAAGGTAAAATGAACAGATGGGAAAATGAGTAAAATTTTTCTAATTAGCAAAAAGCAAGTACAAAAAATAGCCATTTGTTCTGAAATAATGAAAAAAAGGCGAAATAAGATTAAACATTTAAACGTAGCTGAGATAGCTGAAATCATAACGTTGAATTTAGCAAAAAAAGCTGAAATTAGCTAAATGTACCAGAAAACAGACAAAATTATCAGAAAACAGCTGAAAGAAGCATAAAAAGCTTACAGTAAACTAGAAAAATGAAGCTCAAACTAGAAGAACAGCAGAAAAGGTCAGAATGATAACTAAAAAAGTAAAAATCCAATATCAGCAATAAAACGAAGGAAGCTGAAATCAGCACAACAAAGCAGAACCAGAACAAAAGATAAACATTACAGTAAAGATTGAGGGACAGTTTGAAGGGTTTTAAAGATGCTGAAGACAATCCCATTTGTTTTCAATGAGAAAAACAAAATAGCAGGAAAAGCTAAATGTCACAAAGTATAAATTGCTGACGTACCAAAATTTATAGCCTGAATGTTCTGAAAGGTGCTAAATGTTTTAATATATAAATTGTTGAAATAGAACAAAAATTGAATTGAGATGCGTCACGAAAAACATACGGAAGAAAAAAAATGATCTCAACATAATAAAAACATTTTTATTAGGCTTGCATTGAATCCGTTTCTGCTCTAATAACTTCACCTATATTTCATGGATTTTTTCAGGAAGAACATTTACACAGCCAGTGCTCTGTTTAACACATTAACTGATGAACTCAAACTGTGTGGATGCTGACACTGTAAAGGAAGGCATGGTTTTACCAGAGTAATGCTTTATAAACCGTGGCTAAAAGGGGTTTGCAGATCATATTTCAGTCTATTCTACACAAGGAAAAGGAGTCAAAAGCTCCAGTACTGAATGAGAAAAGCTGAATTCTTAAAAAAAAACTCTTCTGCCCATGAACGGCAAGCCAACTGAGATGCCAGGTTAAAAAAACCATAGAGCCTCCAAAACTCCACGTTCTTTAAATGCCTAAAATTACATTTTTATTTTTTTTTTTACAAAAATCAATGTCTAAAGTGGCTTAATTTTAACCTTAGAGTAAATTTATTTGGCAGGTGATTTTTTTGATTTTTTTCTCCAACAGAAGCCTTGAAAATGGTGTGAGAAAGATTGATGATTATTGTAGAAACACAGTGAGATTGATTTCCTTTTTACGAGAGACTGAACTCCCTCAATCAACTGCTGATGAAGGGTGTGTGTGTGTGTGTGTGTGTGTGTGTGTGTGTGTGTGTGTGTGTGTGTGTGTGTGTGTGTGTGTGTGTGTGTGCGCGCATGTGTGATTAGTTTATGTAGTTACTTAAGATTGTATTTAAATGGAGGAGCATTAAAATTTCCGTGTAATCTAAAGTTGATCTGTGAGACAGCAACAAACTTCTGCTTCACTAACTCAACTGTTACCTCTGATTAGCCACCGACTGAAAGGAGCAAAGGAAAAAAGATCACACAGCTTCACAAAGACAAAAGAAAAGCAGGGAAGGCCCGAGTCTGGACCGACTTAAAACATCATCACAATGTGCCAGGAGTGGAGTGAGGGCCGTCTGTAGCTCATTGAAGTTTTCATTGACAAGAAACGTCTCAAGTTCCAGCCAAGATTTATTTATCGGTTCCCTGATGCTGACACGACGTGTTTTTTATGTCAGAAATGAGTTTGCGTACAGATGAAAAAGCTCTCTCTTTTTCCTTTTCCCTCCAGCTTTCTTCCTGTCCTGATGTCAATTTGTGAAGCAGACAAGAAGACAGGAAGAATTTTCTCCCAAACCAATAAGTTACCTCTTCAAAGAAGTATGGATATTTGAGTGAGGGGCCCTGCCATGCTAAAACAGACATCTCAGGGTTTTCTTTAAACTCCCCATTTCTTTACTGACATCTGTGACAACCACAGACCATTAAAAGAAATGCTTGTGTCCTTCCGTCTTTCACTTTCACTGTAGGACAATGAAGGCTTATTAAAACAACTGTTGTGACATCAGCGTTTGAGCATGCTAGATGTCAGGAAAAGCTGCATATTCACCTTGTTTGTCTCATTAAAAGATGAAGAAAGTTTAGCTTAAGAGCACCACAACAGCCAAATTCAAAGGAAAACATCAAAGAAAAACAAATCTCTAAAAACTGAGGAGAGTTAAAGATCCCATTTGTGCTACTGGCAGTTCAGCTGCATTATCATAGACATGGGTGAAAATGAGGCAGAGTCAATTAAACAGATAAACATTGGGACCAGAAAAAAAAATAACTGTACAACACGTCAGAGATCAGATTACAAAGATGACAGAATGATATAAAAACATATTTTTTCCCCTCTTTAATAACACAGAGCTATTACAGACCCTTATTGTACCGCAGTGTCACAGGGGAATTTACATCAGACTCAGGCTCCTGAAGCCAGTTAGATCAGAGGGATTTGAACTGCTAACCATGACAGGAGCAGACTTTTTTCATGCAGTGCAAAACAGCGTAAAACTATTGTTGACATGAACTACAGACTTTGTTTCTAAGCAATAGGACATATCAAAGTAAATAAATTCTGCAATGTGACTTTGCATCTTTTTTTCCACAGTTCTATTTTTGTTCTCAACCCCAAACTCACCATCCTCCCTCTCCCCATTTTAAGTGTTGAGAAGTAAAAACAAAGGACTTGTTTTAATAATGATACCATGATGAGTGAGACCACAAGTCCTGCTCTAATATTATCAGCATGCCTTTAGCTGCTATGCAATGAGAACATAGACTTGCTGTATCCAAACATTCCTCAGTCATTTGCCTTAAATGGGATCATATGGTGTGAGTTCAGAAGTACATACATGATCCAATAATGGCAGAGGTGGGCATGCACCAGCTAATACGCTTGTTTCTCTGTCCATGTGCCTAACCTCACACTCAATAAGGTGCCAGAGCTAGGTTTAATAAAAGAAACCAATGGCCAGTAGTAATTTTGAGCGCTGAGGTCAATCCTGAGCTCTCAGACTCTTCCATCTTTCTGTCAATTTTCTCTTCAACCTTTAGATTCTCTTTTATTTTTCATTTGGCTGGTTATAATATTCACTCCCTTCCTCTGTTCTTTCTCCCCATGATCTGTCATGCCAAAGCTATGTCACAGCTCATATATCCCCCAGCAATCATCCAGAACATGGCTAGTGACCACCATTAACCAGCTTCTATCAGACCCCCCCTCTATTTGTCCCAGACCAGACCACCGCAGAGTTCTGTGGTCAAACCAGCTGTGGTAGCTGCATCAAAGTTGAATCCATCATGAGAAAAACTGTTATGATACTTAGAGCACCTTGATTCTTTGTCTTTGAATGAAGCTCTAACAAAAGGATTATTTGAAACTCTTACCTTTCTAGTCTGCATAACGTGAGTTAAGGTTGTAGAAAAAGTATGACCACTGCCTTACATTTTTATTTAAAACTGCTGACATACAACAATAAGTTGAGGAGAAGTAGCTTCGTTACAAAATGTTAAATCAATACATATAATACTATATCAAACCAATCTGTCCAAGCACCAACTTTTAACATTACTCATGTTTAATTGACAGTGTATTGTTCACTCACGAATGCATGTAGACTAGAGTAATGTGAGGGAGGTCACTGTGGTCAGTATGTGGTAGAAACTGAGGGTGAAATTGCCTCAAAGAAAACAAGAATTATTGGCCTCAATCGACTACCATTATTTCTGCTGCTCTTCAAAACAAAAGCTCCTGAAACTTTGAGCATTGACAGTCACAGGTTGAGAAAGGAGATAAATTTAGGAAAATAAATTAAGATTAAAAATAGGTCAAATCAGAGGGGTCATAAAACTGACAAAGTTAAGAGAAAAAGCTCAAGTAAAAATGAAAGAATCAAATTGTGGAAAAGGGTAGAAGAGATTTAAAACACTTGGATGTTTTTTTTTTTTCAGGGTTGCATGCTGCATAATATAATGTAAAAATGTTGTATACAACAAATTAAATTAGACTTTGCATCATATTCAGCATTTCTCCTACCACTATAGGGGGAACCCATAACAATGCTTTGGGGGAGGGGTGCTCTGTGTGGTGAGAGCTTGGGTGCATACTGAGCTCCAGGGAGGAGCTTTGTGTAAATAGGCGGAGCTTTGTACCAACAAGTGTACAGGCAACTCTACAGGAGATTCAAGGATTTCTCAAACGTGCATGAATGAGTCAAAGCAACACTCTGGGTATGTTTTAATTAGGGAATGACATTATAACATGATGTAAAGATCAAAAAAGTCTATTCTGCTTAATACGCCCACTTTAAAATATAAATTTACACACCGTGAAAAACTAGACCCATACACCTGATGATCCATCGCTTAGCACTGCTACAAAAACCTGGTTTATACTAAATTTCTCAAATTCAAGTATATTGTCTCAACAAAACCAATATCAAACTGTGGGATAAATGAAGCCTTATCTCTCGATTTTATAGTTAGATAACCAGAGAAACAAAGGATAGAGTAGAATTTGCAGCTAAATTTATCAATAAAATAAAAGTAAAGAAGTAGTGTCTAGCAAAAAATGATTGAAGAATGTGTAAAATGCTGCTGACTGCAGTTTACAACAGCATTAGAGATCAACAACTGCATTACAAATGGCTGCATCATAAAACCAATTAATTTAAAGAGGGCTGGACAATATAAAAGTTAGGTTTACAAAACATATGCAGATTTTTCCCCTCTGGGTTAACAACACAAAAACCCCATTCTTGCCCGGTGCCTTTTTAGTTTTTTCATGAAGTTTTTAATATCCTAAAGTACTTTAAGTTTCAGCGGCTGTGTCTTTGAAGGATCTTTTAGATATTTTAAATGTATTTTACAGTCTGTCAGCACTGAGAGATTAAAACTGAAGCTGTTGAGTTTCCTGTGTTGCTGACTTTTGCAATCTCTTCAGACAGGGAATGAAATCATACACTCAAATACCCTCCTCTCATGAAGGACACTGACCATCTGTGTTATCAGCTAGCCTTCAATATGAAACACCTTCCCCCACTGAAAATCCCCTGTAGCATTAAAAGGATAAAACAGAGGGTATATTCCTAAAAGGATACAAAAGCATCTGCTTAAAGTGAACAACTTTTGTTTGTCATCTTTAATATTCAGCTGTATAAGTTGTGTTTCGAGTTAAGTCATGAGAAAAGAACAGAATTGAAAAATGGATTCATAACTGAATCATAAGTCAGCCTTTACCTTACAGTTTTTGAAGCACCATCTTTTTAAAATTACTAACAGAACAAAATTGACAAAAAAAGTTGTTTGTATTAGTTACCTGAATAGATAAAGTATAGCAGAAAGGAAATAGAAAATATGTAAAGATGAACACACATCAGGAACCAGCTGGCTCTTAACTAAGATCTTTCAGAATGTTTTGCACCAAAAGGAAGATGCTCCACAAACGGCCTTTAGTGTCTATTAAAACGCTATATTTCACTGAACTATAGCTACTCTTCCCCTTTTTTCATCGCAACTTCTTTTATTCCAACAATATTTTTTTAATCATACCAAAACCCAAGTTGTGAAACACCCGACTAAGTCTTTAAAGTTTGAAGGTGTCGACACAATTCATTGCATTTAGTTATACTGAGATTTTTTTTAACCATAAAATACATAATGCATCACATATTCCCCTTTACTCTCGTGTATTCTGAGCCCGAACCCCCCCCCCCCCACACACACACTTTTTTTTTAACCTGCCAGCAACAGGCCAGATGTCTTTTCACTAGTCAAACCCATTCCAACAGAAAACGAGAAAAGGGGAGAGGAATATTTGACTCCATGGGAGACCAGTTTATAAATTTTGGCAGCTACACACCAGCAAAAAGGTATCTTGGCTGGCTTGGCTATGGGAGAATGTTGACAGCATACCAAACAACATGATCCTAATGAGTTGGAAAATCCCGGGCCCTCCAGAGGACTCTCCAGATGCTACCGTCATGAGAAATGCTACTGTTTTATTGAATTTACCCTCCTCATCCTCTTATTTAGCAAGGGGCAATGCTTCTTATATAGTCATTAGGGCATCCTAGGTGACATGAAGTGTTTTATCTCAACTGCAGATATCCTGCAGTGTAAAATAAGTTAATCTTTAAGTGTCTCCATTGATCATGTATAGTTGGAAAGTTAATGTTATTATTGTGATTTGCACCTCTGATATAGAGTTTGTGCTTGAGAGGTACCAACTATTGTCAGGATTGCCTCACTGCACAACGTGGGTCCTGTTGGCCATTGTGAAAGGTGACAAGCCGGTAAGCATCAACTTATAGCCCCCTGGCTTGGTCCCTATGATGAGAGGATAGCTTCCCTGCGCCTTTAGGTTGGGGGGAAACGTGCTCCAACTGTTGCTTGTGCCTATCTGCCAAACTGCAGTTCAGAGTACCCAGCCTTTTTAGAATCCTTAGCAGGGAACTTGAAAAGGGCTCCATCTGGGATTTCCATTAATCTGCTTGGTGACTTCAATGCCCATATGTATAATACAATATAACATGAAGGGACGTGATTGGGAGGAACAGCCTCTCTGATCTGAATCCAAGTGGTGTTCTGTAGTTGGACTTCTGTGCTAGTCACAGTTTGTCCATCACACCATGTTAGAATATAGCGTGTCAAGAAGTGCACATGGTACCAGGACAACCTAGGCCACATATAGATAGACTTTGTAGTAGGTGTCATTTAATCTGTGGCCGTATATTTTATACACTTTGATGAAGAGGAGCAGATAACTGTTCACCACCTGTTGAATTAGATCAGGTGGTGGAGGAAGGAGACAGAGTCCGAGTGGGTCATGTTTCATGGTTCCACTACCCTGAGCTGTGGCCACAAGGTTGTTGAAGCTTCATGTGGTGACCATCCTTAAACACAGTGCTGGACACCCCAGGTGAAGGAGGCTGTCCAGCTAAAGGAGGAGTCCTACTGGGCTCTGTTAGCTGGTAAGACTACAGAGTCAGTTGAAGGGTTTTGGTGGGCCAAGTGGGCTGCAGCCCTGGCTGTTGATGAGGCAAAGGGTGTATTCACACCTGATAGTCCAGTAGACTCGGTTCGATTGGGGGCCGAGATCGCAAGATTTGTTTACATTTT
>JAUBOC010000050.1:18979728-18992600 GCA_032275365.1 Anablepsoides cearensis | reverse complement strand
TCAGATTTGTTTAGGCTAATGAAAGAACACATGATAACACACACACCAACTCTTTGGCTGCTTAAAACTTAAAGGCTCAAATAATCAGAATGTATAAAATACAAAACTGCATCTAATATTCAATTAATCAGTTACAAAATTTCCTTCAAAACTTTGCAGCCAAGTTGCCCATAACTCACTAGTTTCTATCAGGATGACTTGTTTTCAGTGAATGGATTATCTGACTCTTAAGCTCAGCCATGAGAAATAACAATAAAACTTTTCACAAGAGACTCAGATCTCTTTTAGTTGAAGCCAATTCCATATAGCTCCCCAGACAATTTCCCGGTACTAACCATCATGCTAATTTTTAAAGAACTAAGCAAACAATAGACAGTTAATCTACTTCAATAAATCAGCATGGGTGAATTACCACTCATCTAAAAGAGAACATATGAGACTGTTTGATTTTTAGTTTTCAACTTAAATATGCAATAATCATTGTTGTATTTTTAATAGAGCAGTTGCCATAGTTAATTTATAATTGCTACCCTACAGTAACAACTACATGAAAAAAACACTAATGAAAAACATATACCCAACCAGTTGCAGTTCCAAACACTCTTCTCCACAATGACAAATACAGACTGTTTTGAAATATAAACAGTAATCACAGTAAATATAAAATCAAGTCACATACAAAAATTATTAAAGTCAGCAAAAAAAAAGTCTTACAAAGAAATCAAAGCATACAGCCACACCACTCAAAAAAGTGCTTTATGTGCAAAAGAAACTTGACAGAATTTTGCTTTGTTTTATTATTTGAAATAGTTTACTTGGCCATCAAACAAAAAAAAAGATGAATAATTTGATTAGGCATGAGAAATTATTACAAAGCTGTCATTTTCATCAGATTAGCTGCCAACAAACAGCTGAAATCTGTTGCGGCAAGGAGTTTACCTGGAACATTGAAGACCTCATTGAGCAGACCTTCACCGAGGACCAGAGTGGATCCATTTACCAAGCTGTGAGTCCAGCTTTGATATATTGCTTGAAGCAGGAGGGTTTGGGTCCTTGTAGCTTGAACAGTGAAGTGAGGAAGTTCAACTATGCACTCCGTCATAGGAACCGACGTTCTTTTGCTCCTGCAAGAACAAGAACAGCATTAGATCAAAAAAATATGCATCGACAGAAAGGCTATCACCATTTTTTTATTAAAAAGTATTTGGAAGTTACAAATGAATGCAAATACTTAAAGAAGCACAGATGGAAAGATGTTCTTCACAGTTTCCACAAATCTATCAATTCACCATCACGATATAAAACAGCTCATTGACAGCACAAAGGGCCAAATAGGTAGAGCTACATTTCAACAGAAAAACTGGAGAAGTACCAGGTGAGAGCCAAGTTTTCCTTTGTTATTTGGCAGGTAGGTTTAGTTCACTGACCCTTCTCTCCACTTTGTCAAAACTGTGATGATGATTTATGTGAAAAGACGTACAACCCAGAAACCTGACCCTGAAAAAAAAAAAAAAAACTCTGTGCATTTAACAATTCATGTCTCCAGTGTAGAGAGAGTTTGTGTGTGTTTGAGATGACAAGATGAGCTGAACATTCAGGGGGATGAGGTAACAGAGCCGTCCGATGGAGTCCTCCAAGCCTCCGTCCATCAGAACCTCAACGGACCATGCTCTCATTTATCATCTGACATATACACAAACGGTTTGGGTTTTTTCCTCCCAAATTCTCTAAGTAGGCTACCCTCTTCAACCTTTTTCTTATTCCCTCCATCATGTCCAAACTCAATCAAAAGCCATTTCTGGTTTATATCTATTGTCACACAGCTCATCACATACACTGTCTAATATGTGAATCTCACCTCAAAGCACTTACTCTAATTATACAATCACTGACACACAGTAAGCAACATCAAAAGGAAGTCTTTAATACACATGCATATTTCCAAACAAGGCATGGTGTTATATACAATACACAGTGGTGGAGCACTTGTCACGATCAAAGCTACCAATATGACCTCCTTTCTTACATCTATTATTTTTTCTCACTCCCTCTGCTTCCCCAGGAACTCCACTGAAAAAACCAGAGGGAGCCTGACATAAAAACAGTAAAAACTGTTTTTTTTTCCTAATTTATTCTTTAAAAAGGAACTTAACTAGTTGTACATTAGACATTTTTTAATTTATAAAAATTTAACAGAATATAACATTTTTACAGACTTTACTTTACAGCTGAGGTAAACCTTTGTCAAAGAATGTCAAATGTTAAGACTAGACGGGGCTCCCTTTAAACTTTAAAAGAAGAAAACGTGTATTTGTGTAGATGCAGAACTGAATATGCAAATTTGACTACATATTATAATGGAAGCAAAAAGGTGCAGCCTTATGGGTAGAGCCTTCTGTGACTAATTCCAGGGAGGCTGCAGCATGTCAGAACTGAGCATCACAGATCATTTAATCACACATTCATTATACTATGTCCCAGTTCAGAGTGTGGGATATGTCATAGGTTCCCTCTCTTCGCTCAGCAGCTCTGCAATCGTTTAACTCCTCTGCTACCCTCCCTCTCCTTCTCCAAAACTCTCTTTATCTTTCCCTTTCTTCTGCTTCTGGGTGGTTCAACAGGGTGACATGAGCGGTTAGCTGCACACAGGCAGACGCTGTGCTCAAAAAACGCCTGACGTCTCTACAAGAAGACAGAGAGTGAGCGAATCTGATGGACACAAAGAATAGAGGAGAAAAAATAAACACACCAAGGAAAAAGACAGTCCGGATGTGAGTAATGAGTAACGAATGCAATGAATTAAAATATTTTCAACTCCCTGCTTACATGTGATGCATTTGGCTTCATGGTAAACTTTGCAATACTACGCTTTTCTGCTGTTCAATAAAAAACCACTATTGTTGCATCAATCAAAGTGATTCTTGTGGGTTATTTTCTGTGCACACATGTGTGTGCGCGCACATAAGTTATTGCCGTTGAACAAAAGACAGCAAAGACGACGCGGCAAAAACAATGTCCCCACATGCAGAGCAAATGTGCCGGCAAAGCCACTTCAATGAGAGGACTGGCAAGAGATGAAAGTTTGTTGGCTTTTTTTTGAGTGTTTATAGCATTTAAGGGGAGCAGTCATGTGCATGTGGTCCCCTAAAACTTTAATTATGCACCTGTTTTTATTATAATATGCCCAATTCTTTGTGAACGGCATCTTGGATCTAGAGAATAAATGAGAAGCAGAAACCCTCATTAGGGTGTTTTGGGAATGCTGGATGTGAGGACAGCCAGGCACTCATCGGATTTCATTAAGTAGCTGGCACACTCCGTGTTTCTTGCTGCAGCATGGTAAACAGCTTTCTGGCAGGAAGCTTTTCACTGTTACCACAGGCTCTGAGAGCAACCAAAGCATCTCTGAGGTCAAAACACATTAGTATTAGCAGCATCTTCTTCAGGGGTAAGTGATAACATTTTAACATACATTCAAAACTATTTAGAACAGAGCCAAAAAAAAAAATACTTTATTGGACATTCAGTTTATAGCCTGAGGAGCTGAACACATAAAAGCAGTGTTCTCTCATAATGTGGAGACCCAGCAGAGTTAGACCACAACCCTCTTGCACACACAAAAACATTTTTTAAGTTTGGGCTTTATCGAGTAGACTGACACTGACCATGCAGAGATTGTACCATAACTATTATTAAAACTGTGCAGCAAAAAAACAGTACAATACAATTTACCCCTAACCACAACACAATTTAGCCTTTAATCAGAATATTTTGAGCCTTTACTTAGGGCATGAAGTAACTCAAAATGATACAATCTTGATTAAACGCATTGAAATTCAATGAAAATCAAAAACAAACAAGGCCAGTCTGTAAGGTAATAAACTGTTTTACTGTCTAATAAAACATGACTGCTCACAAAAAGGTACTGGAAGCGATGTACAGCATCTTTATTAAGATATACAAGAGTTTTTTAAAATCATCATTTCCATTTTATCAATATAAAAAAAAATACATAGAAAAAAAACTTCTCAAACTTGATAACACCACTAAACTGCTGCTATAAGCTTAAATCCCTCTGAAAAGAAGCTGCTGTACAATGTGGAACTTTTTCTTAATTTAACTTATCTAGGTTTATTACAGAGACCAGAGAAATGCCAAAACAATCAAGGTTGGACGCACTTGTCTGATAAATACAGGAGGTAGTAACTGTTTAGAGACTAGTGATAAGTTATCTGACACTTCTTCAAATCAATCACTGTCAAACTCTACCTTCATTAACAAACAACATTCCTTAACTTAAACAGATGATCCTTTACTGCTGTTGCTTTTTAAATGTTTGCAACTTCTTTAGAGAAAATTGAATTACAATGATGAAAGGGAAATGATTGAGAACTTTTAGTTTTTCATTTTAGAACAAAAAAAAAATCAAAAATAGAATCAAAAATATTAGAAAATAATTTAATTGTCTATAATTTCAGTCTGATTTCCATAAGTGAAAAGAACTAATGGGCCTTTGGGGTTTCATCTACATTAAAAAAATACTTTAAAAAGCATAAACAGTCAAGCATTTTAATAAACATATTGTAAAAATAAAATGAATTAAAATGAATAAGAAATATGCAAAATTATGCCAATTTCCTTTTACTTGAGAAGGCAGCTTTAAAAATATTTAATAGTAAATTGTGATATTAAATGAGACAGAAAGACAGACCTTTTTTTCCCCTTCTTTCCCCATTCTAAGGTATTTAGGTTTTTCCTTTCCCCTTTCTTAAACATACCTGGTATGGGAGGCATAACTTCAGCATTGAATCAACCAACAAGCCACTAGTAAAATTTTGGAGTTATCAGTTAACCAAACATGCTTGTTTTTGGTCTGTGGGAGGAAACCAGAGTATCCAGAGAAAACCCACTCATGCAGGAGAAGAAGATGTAAATTCCACAGGGAAAGGGCCGGAGGTGAACCTGTGCTGCAAGGTAGGATTTATAACCACTGCCCCAGTGTGCTGCATCACCTTAATAACATTATTTTTAACTGACAAGCTTATAATACAGTTTTCCAAGCTGTGCATACAGAAATACACTGATTTTTAAAAACAGGTTGTGCAAAACAAAGCTGTATTTAAATGTATTAAACTGGTTGTTTTGTCATTACCCCCAGAATTTAGAGACTGCATCTTAAAGTTCTCATATTTTCTTCAGTTCTGAATGGCCAATAGTTTATAATAGTTGCAGTCCAGTGAGATATGACTGCATCTTGCTCCGTTTGAAGCCACAATAAAAACATGATTATTCAATGTTAATAATAACACAATCATCTCCACACTAAACAGAAGTAAAAACAAGCATGTGATGTATAGATATTTATTGACACCTAATTTTATTTTTATCATTTTGCATCTTTTTGTTCATTTAGTTCTGAAAATCTTCTGAGAATTGTATGTTCAGGGTTTTATTTAAAGCATGACGATGGACACATCAAGTCGCACTGATGATGATTTTATGATTGCATCACAACCTTCTGAAGTTATTGAATTGTGACCATCTAAAGCTTAAAAACCCAACTGGGAAGTAATTTACAAATTCCTAAGAGTCTTAATTACAAATTTGAAAAATTAAAGTTGAATTTTTAAGCAGTAAGAATAAATCCCTGATAATTGAATTAACTTGTTGTAGTTAGACATGATTTGACTTCTGCACCTCACAACTCAGTGATTTTCTTCAAGGCAGCATCACAGAATGAAACCACAGAATTCATCCTGTAGTAAAACAAAACTGTGTTGGATCTGGTTTAGAACTAGACACAGGCATGTTCTCTACTTGTGACCACAGCTCAGAGTTTTGTAAAGTAAAGGTGCTTCATGTTTGCATTTCTCAATCATCACTACAGCCAAACCTCTTCACACACAAAAAGCTCTCCCTTTTCTTTTTCACTTTCACATAAACACAGCGCTTCCCCCCTCCTCCCTCCCATCTAGAGCACTTCTGACCCAAAACACACATGTATGCACATTACTTCCACAGACACACAGAACTACACACACACACACACACGGTAAGATTCACTCTCGAGAGACGGCTTTATTACACGGGGATTACTAAAAGAAATGTTTTAATCAAGTGCCGCAGACAGCTGCAGACTGCAAGGCGAGAAAATGGCAATGATGTGGTTCATCAGGCATTAAAGAAACACCCATCAGGAGGCCAACGTATGTGCGCCTGTAGCTTCCTGTTCATCACGTCCAGCTGTGGAGGATTGAATGTTTTTACTAAAGGCAGAGATTGGGGGGACTCTATTCACAAATCTAACATTATATTTATTCTACATATCTTCACCTTCAGACCTTGGCATGTCAAGTTAACATGACAGCTAAATAAAGCCCGAGCAAGTCGATTCATCACGTTGGACATATTTCTTTCCCCTAAACCCTAAAATTTCATGAAGTTATTTCACAACACGGTTTGCATTTAAACAAAGCTGTAAATTTTACCTTAGAAATACTGAAGCAGTCTGTACTTTACAGATTTCTCCTGCTTCTAGGAAGCAATAAAGTGGTACTTAGGTCCAGTGTGAAGGAAAAAAAAGTGGAATGCACACTACAGGAGATGATAAACCACTGAGAGCTGATAATCCATTCATCCTTTCCTATTTCCCACTGTTTACCCTCCCTCAAGCTTCAGTTCCTCAGATGACTAAGTCAGGAATTAATAGTCTTTCAGTCAACTGAAAACATCTCCAGCTGCTCTCAAATCTACTATCTTGGCTTGTACAACCAAATACATTTTACAAGTTAAATTCAATGAATATTTTTGGACTGAATGCAAATATAAAACAAACCGTAAACCTCTGGGGTCAATGAAACCCATCTTTAAGCTACCATATGTCATAATACGTAGACCAATTGAACAGAAACAGAAACTTGATTTTTTTTCTGTCTTTGATTTGATTGAATTCAAATAAAAACATAGCAGGTCTATTATAGAACAGGAATGTCAGTCACTAAGGATATGAGCCTTGCTCAGGCCGTTTTCTTAAAGCAACACTGCTCAATACCTCCATTGATCTTGATTAGCCATAAAACCAAATAAAAATGTCCTACACCAGATGCAGGGAGGGGGAAAAAATCCTTCCTGTAGAGTTGGCCAAAATACTTTATAGACTGCCACACACAAAAAAAATGTTTTACTTTGCAGCTCACAATTCTTTACATTCAAACAGTTCAGAGAAAAAGGTGGAACAACATTACATCATGTGCCCGTATGTGGTTTTAATACGCACCTGTTAATACATAAAGCTGACTTGTTGCAGTTTGTGTTCACATCTCTTCAGCCGGATCACGTGAACACTTTTTTTTTCCTTTCTGAAAACATTCCTGTGTTTCTTTAGAGCACAGCGTCAGGGACTGAAACTCAGCTTAAAATGAATTCTCAGTTGCTTTTATTGCAGAACTCTGAACTGATCAGAACGATAGCACCACAACCAGACTCCAGGTGATTCAGTTACATAATTACAATCCCATCTACACAGACACATAACATAACAGTAGCCTTGATAATGTAACTAAATTTAAAGTACCAGTGACATTTTTTTTGTAATAAATATGAACTCCTTTTTGAAGAGGTAACTTTGGTAAGATATTGCAAAAAATATATACAATTATGCCACTGAGATTTACAGATGTTGAGATATTCACATGAGCAGTAACAGGAAGTGATGTCAATGTGAACAAACAGACTGTAGAGAAGACTACAATGTTTCTTTAGATTATTTTGAGTCACTAGCTGTGTTTCCATTGACCATGAAAATGCATAAATTAGAATTTCGAAAATAAATTTGCTCAATGGAAACACGTCACGTGTTACGTTTCTCGAAAAAATGTTTTTGCGCTAGGATTAGGTGGTTTTTCAGCTGTATCGAAATTGGTGTATTTCGCAAAACTGCAATGGACACACTTTTTTCGCATCATGGGAGTCACGTTTCTACTGGCGAAAAGACGATGGAGAGAAAAAGACAACAGGAAGTAGTAGTAAAATCGCTGAAGTTGTAAAAGAAAGTAGTAAACTCACTGATTACAATTTCCCAAAAACACCACATATGTATCCGCTCCCAAGTATAAGAGGCTTGCCGCTCGAAAGCCTCGATAAGACGCCGATGTCTCCTCTGATCACTAGTGTTGTGGTCGCAATGTGCTTGATTGTTTACATCCACCACGTGAACATTGCGAGAACAAGCGTATTCACACGTAATTTCAAAAGCATTTCTTTCTGAATGGAAACACCACAATTGCGAAACTGTGTTTTTCGACATAAACAAAATATCGACAAAGTTTTGCGCACAATTGTAATGGAAACACAGCTACTATCAGATAAGAGTCAGAGTTCTAATAATATTGTTTCAATAAACAAAGACCATTGAGTTCCTTTTTTATAAGAGTTCTCCTTTGATGTCACTTCCTGTTTCACTTTGGCTGAGCAGATTATGTGACAAAAAGGGTAAAATCACGTGTATTAGGCCAAATTTCTTAAATATAAAGATGTTTTCTTTGACTTGAAGGATATGCATGTCACAGACCCTTAAAGTGTCATATGGATAAATGCTTATTTTTTGTCACAAATCACTGTTTGGCTAGTTGACAAATGTAAAAGTCACAGTCAGTACTGTCATCAGTAAATACTGCTCATGTGTGCTTGCTAAATTTAGTTTCTTTTCTCAAACATACTGGAAAGTGTTTGTTGTTCTGTTCTTGGCTGCATTTGAAGACACAGACCAGGAGCTGCTTGCCACGAGTAACTATGAACAGGAGTAATGAGGCATTACAATCACACCAGAACCCTCGTGCCTCAGGTGCATCAAGCGGAGTTCATAAATCACAACACAAGCTAATCTAGGGTCTAGACTACTGGTCCAGACGGGGTGACACACTTCTCAACTTCAGATTAAACAAAGCAATCTTACAAGTAGTGCTAAAAACTGCACTCAACTGGGGGAAAATGTAAAAGACTTGGACCAGTAATGAGATACCAGGGGACAACTAATATTCTTTACTATGCTACTATTCTAAATGCATGTCTGCTTTTTTGAGGCTGTATAACATGCACCTGTAATTCCACATGCTTTAAGAAATTATCCCCTCAGAAATGGCTATGCAAGTAATAGGGGCTTCTAAAACTGCCACATAAAAGCTGGCGTGGGCCTGAATTATGGCCTGCAATGCGACGAACCACACCAAGCTGCTGCTGGTTAGTTGGTTGGTTGGTTGGTGGGCCACAGCCAGCCTCCATATGTTGCTGCCGTCAGGTGGCCCAGCATGAGGAATATTATATGGTGTGAGCGCAAGTTTGTGTGCATGTGTGTGAGTGAGAGTGAAGTTAAGTTCTGGGGATGCAGGTGGCACTATAATCCCCTTCCTCCTGTTCTCTGGCAGGTTGGGAGCAAAACAGATTTAATCTGGAATAAAAGGTTTGACTAACTGAGACATGTAGCAAAATGACTAGTTTTTTATTTTTAGATTTGACTGGATTATTCTACAAAAATAATCACCTTCATTAACATGATTTTTTATTTTAAATCTCAACTGTGGTTTAGATGTGTACAGTAACCACTAACTATATTTTAAACAAATATCTAATTAGGCTTTTAAAACCTCACTTCCTTTTGGAAACAAGAATTATCATTATTGTTGCCCAGAATACATTTGTGTTTACCCAAAGTGACCCAGAGCACCAAAAACTGGTGTTAATCTCAATTTTCCACTTAGTTCTGAATATGCTTAAGTTTTTAATTTAGTGAGACAATTTGTGAAACCTAACACTGAACATGTTTACAGATGCAAACAGCCTTTAAGTATCCACCTGAACAAGTCAATGTGAGATCAAATTCTAGTCCAACAACCCCAAGTTTAATGTTTACCAACAGAAAACCACTTCAGTTGTACATTAACTACTACATTTTGGTGTGGCTTAAGAATCAACTACATTAACAATTTTACAACAAAAAACCGTAATTGTGCTTCAACAGATCTTACTGAATAATTCATCCATTTCCACACTGACACGTGAAAACATTTAGGATGGGTTATTTTACAAAGACCTGAACAAAAGGTAAGTTTTACAGAAAACAACCTGTACAAAAAAAAAAAAAAAACACCCTCAGGAATATATTACATTTAAATATAAAGACTACAAGGTTAGCACCTTTTACCTTGCCCAAATATAGGCCCAGTAGAACCCAACTTCTGACCAAACTGACTTCTGTGTCCGCTGTCATGTATTCAATTGATAGTAGAGCAGAACTGATGTTTTTTGGAGATTTTGTTGGACTATTTATGATAAAAGCACAAAGCTCATCCTGAAAGGTGTGGACAAAAACAACTCAGCTGGATTTAAAGGGAAAAAACCCCAGACATTCCTTTTAAAATAGGACAGAAAAATAATAACATACAGGCAACATGTAAGTTTTGCTGTAATAATTAATTTTACTGGACATAATGTAGGACTGATCCTTTTGACTACTTCTATTTAATCCTCATGTGTTACACAGGACAGTAAGGCTAATATACTTTTATACTGTTTTACTGTATATGGTGAACTTTTTTTTTCCACTAACCACTAAATAACCCTGAACTCTGTCAAACCTGCTCATCACCAGTCTTCCAGGAGCCAACAGTCATGTCATGTTTATTGGATTTTAACTGTGCTGACAGACAACACAAGAGGTTGAATGACAGGTAGGCTACCTCCTGTAAAAACTGATGGGGTCAAATATGAATCACTCCGTCTTTGACATGACAAAGCTCAAATCATTGCAATAGGATCTTTTACCATGAAAACCTGGAAAATCATTATTTAATGTAAATAGACTGACAGGAAAACAAATAGGCAACTACTGGAACAGTCCGAAGTGTTGAAAACCTCCATTTAACCTGATGTAGGTTAATTTAAGCCTGAACGTTTAAAGCTATAACATTTATTTCTGTTTTTTTTTAAACATAAAAGCTAAGTTAGTAAGTTTAAATAAAAGGCCGAAAATGTAAATTCTCAATTATAGATTTTATGTATCAAGTTTCTACAAAAACAGACATAAAAAAGGACTTTAGTGGGCGCTTAAGTTTTTCAGAATGTCAGGTTTTAAAACATACTTCAGCTGTGATGAGTTAAACTTGTAACAAATATTTACAAATGACAATTATATTGTTGCCTAATTGAGTTCCTGAGTAAGCACTGCACACAATTTTGAATCAGTTGTGTCAAAACTTGACTATTAAATAAAATAAACTTGTCATGCTCCCCACTTTACTTAGAAGACTGGAAAGGATAATCTGAGCAGTTTTTACCTGAATGTAATGTTTTTCTCCAGACACATAGTTGAATTCTATATCACAATCATGTAACTATGTTACCTTCAGTTGTGAAAATACTGTGTATGTCAAAAATACATTTCAATTTGCATCATAGTCTAAACACCTTGAAATTGGCCTCTGTCTCTATAAGAACCTCCTACTGTTTCAGACACTTCCATTTCAGCACATCTTCACACACCACTACAGGGGAGGGGCGCTCTGTGGGGCAAGAGTTCGGCTGCAGACTGAACTCTGGGGAGGAGATTTGTACCAGCAAGTGTTTAGGCAGAACCACATGGCTACTACAGGAAATTCAAGGATTTCTCAAACATGCATGAAAGAGTCAAAGCAACACTCTGGGTATTTTTTTGATGAGGGAATGACATAACATGATCTAAAAGGTCAAAAGATTAAATTTTGAATAATATGCCCCCTTTAAAAATATCCCAATATGTTTTAAAATGTCCTGCTAACTCACTGCTGTTTCAGAACAATCAAAGAGGTCAATAATTATGATGAATTAGGATTTCAACTTTGATTTTTGTCAAAATCTCATATTGGTACTTTTCAAACAGTAAAACATTGTACATGACTTCTTGGGATTAGGTTATATAAAACATATTCTCTATAAAAAGAGAAAGTAATAAGATTTGATAGCTTAAAGGAGACTTGAGAAAGAAAAACATACAGACATTTGAATTCACTATTTGAGGCAGGGCAGCAAACTTGAGTAGGGATTAGGGCAGAGACAAATAACTTATTATTAGCAAAGAGCACTGGGATTCAGGTTTTAGGGACAGGCTAAAATGATTTTCTGCATTAAGACATTAAGGTGCCATTTGTCGCCAGGTAACCACCACAGAGCAGACGTACTATTTGTCTGGAGAAGAAGTCAAAACCATCTGCTGTTCTTTGACATGTTTAAGTCCAAACTAATAGGAGGAAATAGATTCCCAAGGTGGTGATCTGGCACAGGTTTTCTGCTTTAACAGGCACTTTGACTGCTAGGTGTGAGAGAGAGGGCACAGGTTGAACCTGTGTGTGTGTGTGTGTGTGTGTGTGTTCTTGTATTACTATCCTTCTTGAGACCGCGACCAGTAAAAACACCTTCCATATTGGGACCGGTGGACAACTTAGGACCAAAATCATGGTCCTAATAAGGTGGACCATTGCAAAAGATAGAAAATAGCATTTTAGCACCCCTAGTGTTAAAATCTACATGGACCTAAGAAGGAGGTATTTTTGCAAAAATGTGTGTGTCGGTCCCAAAAAAGTCTGCCACCTCTGGCCAACTTATGGAATTGCAAGTGTGTGTCGCCGGTCCTTACAAGGTAGGTATTTTTACAAAATGTGTGTGTTGGTCGCAAAAAGAGCGCCCCCTTTGGTCAACTATTGTAATTGCAAGTGTGTGTAGCATGGACCTAAGAAGGATGCATTTTCACTGGTGACAAATAAAAAATAGAACAAATAAATAAAAAATGATGATGATAATATTAATAATTATTATGATGATAACAATCATTTTTATTGGGTCAC
>JAUBOC010000050.1:18955850-18971068 GCA_032275365.1 Anablepsoides cearensis | reverse complement strand
GATTGTGTCAGAAAATAATCTTGTTTTTAGATTATTTGTCTTGTTAGCCTGAAAATTTGACTCAAATTAAGTTAAATGATCTGCCAGTGGAGTAAGAAAGTTTTACTTGGGAAGATCCTTGAAATAAGAAAAAAAAGAGTCAAATTAAGTTTTTTCACGAAGCTTACCAAGTAATTTTTTCTTACTCCACTGGCAGATAATTCAACTTAATTTGAGTCAAATATTCAGGTTAACAAGACAAATAATCTAAAAACAAGATTATTATTCTGATACAATCAGTTCTTGTTTAGTAAATAAGTCTCAAAACAAGATCTAAAAAGACTTTTTGGCTGGATAATAGATTTTAAAACTTGGTTAGATGGACAGTTTTTGGATTTTACAGCCTCAAAATGAGTTGATCTGAGACACACCTCAGAAAAGGAATGAAAGAGGGGCTTGTGGAGTTACAATAAGGAGGAATTAAGACTTATATAGACCCCAACTGAAGAATTTAGATGTGAAAAAGAAGGATTTAAAAGCATCATATGTCTACTTGAATGTTTTTATTTTTCATTTAGATTATCTCTGCCAGCATCGGATGGAAAAAAGGTACAAATGGGTCAAAATAATACAACAGTGTTGATTCTAAATTACTTATTTAAATATTTAAGAACTACTGTGCAACACACCACAAACTTATTTAATCATAATACTTTTATAAAAGAGGCTGCATGTTTAAGAAGAAATATTAAGATGTTGTTTAAAATATGGCCAAACACAGGTGAGATTTTGTAATTTTGAATTTAAAAAAAAAAAAAAAAAAAACTAATTTCCCTCTGGGATAAATAAAGTATTTTTGAATTGAATTGAATTGAATTACCGTGTTTGCACAGAGAAAAGCCTTCTACCAGCAGTGGAGGAAAAGCTGCTCAATCTCTCACACTTTTGCGGGCCAAGAATAATATTTCTAACTGAAGAAGGCAGCCTTTATCTCCTAATGGGAACTTCAGATCTTTCAGGTTTGAATAAACATTCTCGAGTGCTGCTGCTGCTGAGGAATGAGGAACTTTACCCGTGTTAAGGCTTCTGCCTGGAAGAGTGACATCTAATTAGGCAAGAGGGGCCTGTTCACTTTCTCAAGAGCTTACAGGTAAAGAAACGGAGGGGAAACAGTGTTTCAACAAGCAATAGATAGAGAGAAACTCAAATACGTGTCAGCGTAGACTAAACACTTCTGACAGTTGCCCCGCAGGTAAGTTTGGGGTGAGAGCGAGGACAGAGAGGGTCAAGGACCAGGTGGTTCTGAATTTAAAAGGAGACAAGCTCTTTCTTCGAGCCTCAAACGGGCCTGTTTGACATGGAGGAGAAAAGAGAGAAGAGGGGAAAAGGGTAAGAAAGAAAGAGCAGACAGATAAGAGAAGGAGAGAACTTGACAGATATAAAGAGAGTTAAGTGATGGTCAGGTGACCAAACAAGCTTTGTGAGGAGTAATAAATTAAACAATACCTTTGGAGCTGCTGTTCTCCATTGTGTAGAGATAATCCATGTAGAAAGCCCCAAAGCGCTGCATGCCTGTTATCTCTGTATAGGTCTCCTGTCAAACAAAAGTGGAGTTTGGTAAATATGGCAGTGAGGCAGCAAACAGGCTGATAGCCTTTCAGATGGCAGTGACTGGGGTCAAGGCAGATGTGGCAGAGAGAGTTAAGTCAAAGATAGAAAACCTATTGAGTGGTGAACTACTTATTTTTGTTTTAATGGACCAGTGACAACATTAATCGAAGACCTAACATTCTTTGAAGGAATGTTCTTCAGAACCGTTCAATACACACTATGTATGGAATAATACAGATTTTTAAAATTTATTTTATCAGCTTGTCTTCTAAAGATGCTGTGTTGAAAGCTCGTTGGATCCGAGTTCAACTACTCCACCTAGGATGCACTGTCGGGCTCAGATCCACTGAGAAACTTGCTGTTTCAGCAACATTTCATTTGAAAACTGTACATTTGAGGTTAAACAAGTGTTCATAATTTATTTCAATAAACTACAAGTTAAGAAGGGCATGAAAATCTCTTTTGTATTGAAAAAAATATTGAACCATGACAATAAAGTATCAAACCGAACCAAATTGTGGATTTTCTGTATCGTTGCACCCCAACTGTCTTGGTTACATGTGAAAATAATATTTGTGATCTCATGCAATGTTGCAATCTTTTAAGGCCATTTTGACATCTGAAGATGGAAATTGTCTCTCTTTGATGTAGAAGGAAGTTGTTCCTGTCCACTGTCACCAATGTGCTGCTCAGGATGGGAGACTGTGATGAAGTTATTCAACACAATCTGCTGGCTTCTTTAGATTGATTGTTGTTTATACTGTGCCCTGAGACGTTTGTTGAGACTTAATGCTATACAAATAAACTGAACTGAACTGAATAGCTGTACGACGAAAATGTTGTCATTTTGTTCTTGTTTTTATTGTTCTTATGATCTTGGATTCTGTTATGTCTTTTTGTTAGTTGTAATGTGAAGCACTTTGGCCAACGGCGGTTGTTTTAAATGTGCTGTACAAATAAAGTTGACTTGACTGATTAAGTCAAATGGTCAAAATCTCCTGGATGGACATTACAGACACCACACATGAAAGAATCAGTCAACCAAAGAGTGTGGAGCTCTATCCGTGATAGATTTGTGGCCAAATAAGCCAAAAGTTGAGCAAACATCTCACGCATCAAGAAACCCTTGGAGCCTGTGTTGTGAGGGACTCTTAGATACTAACAGTCCAAACATTAACACAATAAAACTGAGTTACAGCCAAGTTTGTGCTAAGGTCACTTAGCTGCTGCGGCCATCTTGAAATGGATTGACTAAATTTTAATCAATTACAGATGTAAATCAAATTACTTGCTGAGATTTTTATTAAAATCTGTAAATTATTCATTATGATTTTACTATTACAATGATTGACCCACACACACAAAATAAAACATTATCGCTTAATTGTGAGTTTTAAGGGTTCAAATAGGAATAATAGGAAGAACTTTAATTTTCTTATTGACTTTGAAATAATTTTCAGTGGAAAGCAAAGAAATGTATTAATACAAACAAACTCTGAACTTTACTGAAACTAACATGATTAAAAATGTTAGTTTCAGTGGAGCTGCAGTTTGGATATAATCTAAACATGAACCCACTTATAAATACAGAAATAGATAAGTTTTAAAGCACAAACAAATTACACTGATTTTTATATCTTAAGATAAGCAAACTGCAAGAAAACAATAAAAAGCATAAATGATCATTTTAAAAAAGCAGAGTGTTTATTTACTGTTTAAACAAGCTTGCTAATATTAACTACTGACACTGTGTGTCACTGAGCTATTGTTAAAACCTGCTTACTAAAGTATTACAAGTTTAAATATATCAAAAATCCACCAACGTTTCATGCATGTGTTGGTCTACCATTTAGTAGTGTGCTTTTAGTCAGCAGGTCAAGAACCACTGACCCCATAATGGGTGCCATTAGCTACAATTCTTCTGCACAACAAACCACTGGTAGAACTCAGATGTTAACACATTCAACCCACCAAACCTAATTTACTTAAAGTTTACCTAAACAGAGATTTCAGGAGAGCCTTATCAGGGAGACAGGTTAATGAGTAATATTTGTTTGGGGGTCTCTAATAGCTTTGACAAGCTTCTGGATCAAAGCCCACTCCACTGCCAAATCTGATGATTAATTAACGCCAAAACCTTTTGTGTTTTAGACTTTCAAAAATAAATGAATGAATGACTGAATGAATGGATGGATGGATGGATTAACTGATGTCCAAACAACTGCCCTATTGAGGGTAATCAACATTTTTAGGTAGTTTCAACACTTCAGACTTATCAGGAGCTACGGCTTAAAACTATCACTCAGATAGCTGCAACATTCCAGGAAATAAATGAGTTAAAATAAAAAGAATTTGGAGGAAGAAATGAAGGAAAAAACAGAAGTTAAACAAAAAATATGCTACTAACAAATACAACCTTAATTGCAAAAAAGTTGGGATGTTGTGTAAAATAACGATTTGAAAATTTTACAGACCTGATTTTTATTTACAATAGAAGACAACATATTAAAAATAACATTTTAAGAAGTTTGAATGTCTCAGAAGTAAAGATGGGCACCACTTTCTAAAAACCCATCTAAAAACAGAACAATTTGAGAACAATATTCTTCAACACAAAATTGGTAAGACGTTGAATATCTGATCATCTACAGTTCATAATGTCATCGACATATTTTAATAATCTGTAGAAATCTGAGTTTAGAGGCTGAAATGATGATCTTTAATCTGATCTTCAGGTCCTCAGGGGCCACTGCATTAAAAACAGGTCTGGTTCTGTTCTGAATATCACGGCATGGACTCAAACATTGTTTAAACACAGTTCACTGTGCCGTCTGCAAAAGCTGATTAAAGCTCTATCATGGAAAAAAAGAAGTCACATGAGCATTTTTTGGGGGCTAAAGATAATTTATAATGGACTGAGGCAAAGAGGAAAACTGTTTTGCTGTTGATCCAACCAAAATTTGAATTTTCTTTTGGAAACCGCAGACACCATGTCAAAAGAAGGTAAATAAGTAGGTCCTCTGGACGGGTTATCCTTTAGTGAAACGCTTCGTCTCTCCTCCAACAGACTTCTTTAGTCTGAGGAGTTTCAGGTGAACTCAGCCTTATAATCACTGCCTCCACATGGTGGACAAACAGGTTTGTCACATGCAAAAGAGGACCATCAGCCAAACAATAGATCGTTGGTGCCTGATTTGCAAAACGTTTTGCTGACTTAGCTGCAGGGCTGCTGTGAAACAGGAGTTGTACAGACCTGAATCTGAAGAGAATCCATTACTGAAATTAGCTTTTTTTTTTTTTTTTAATAATCAACTTTTTGATCTACAACACAATTTTTTTTTAAAATCTGCACTATAGGAGTTTTTGCAAAAAATAAAAATGTATTTTGCACGAGTACTAATAAAGGTCATAATTGAATTTTACAGTAACCTTGTGATTAGTGGCGTCCAGGATGAATTCTGCTTTGACGCCGTTGTTCTCTGGACTGCGGTAGTCAAACAGTGAGTTTGTCAGATAAGTCATTCCTTTACTTTTTAGGTTGTCACCACAGCTGAGGAACACTGCCTCCTGCAGAGACAAAAACATGGGAAAAAAAAGAAAAAAATGTAAGATTACTTCATTTCATAGAAATATTCATCTTTGCAATACATATTATTTCAATCAAAATCTATTTTTAAACACTTGAAAAAAATTTTTGAATACTTTCCACAAAAAGCAAACAATTGTATAAACTAAACAAAGCAGCTCACAAAAAAAGAAAAAAAAATATATAAAAAAATGAACTTTTATTTGGGGGAAAAAATCTCTTTAGCATGTAAAGACTATTTTCTTCTTAAGCGATAGAGTGAGATAATGTAGGTATTTGTGGGGATTTTTATTTTAGTTCTTCTCTTTTTTACCTCTTCACGTCGGTTCGCATTTTCTTCAAAATCTAGAACTCCCATGATGCCTTTCAGGCAGAGTGCCCGGCAGCCCACAAATCCAATCTGACAATTAAAGAAGGGCTCCCCCATCATGAGCACCTACAAGAAACAACAGAGGAGGTTTAAACCACACGAGAAAGTCAGTTTGTAGTTACATTTACAAAAAGGACCATTTAAAATGTTAAGAATCAGGGGATTATTTGTAAACTTTTAAAAATTCATGTATAACTTGCTGGGAGCAACCATTTATGTCGTCCGTGACACTTTCAGACATACATTAAAAATAAAGAATTTGGCCAAAATGCAGCATTTCTATTTCACTCATTTGCCATTTTTTAGCCAGTTGTGGGGCTTATACCTCCTGTGAAATGAGTCACCCTCTGGTCTTCCAACATCCCTACATTTGGTCCAAGTTCAGACAGCTCGCTCTCTCTTTTCCAGCAAAAACATAAGTTACAGAAACTGAAAAATTCTCAGGAACTTCACATCTGGAGTAAACCTCTGAAGAAGTATCTTCTTTTAAACTGTTTAAATTCTAGCTCAACCCTCTTTATATTAAACCAGTAAAAGCTCAACCAGCTGGAAACTGGTGACTTGGCAAATTAAGCTTTACCTCAAGGAGGACATGAAGATAATATTTAAAGTATTTGTAATTGTAAAGTAGGAAATTTGAACAGTAATAATCAGCAGGAACACATTTACTGCTTTGTATTGGCTGTCAGCCATGATTTTTAACAAAGCTGCTCAAGCTTTAGTAACAACAACAAAATATTTTATAGATTGTTGTTGGAAAACTGAAAATCTGTTCATTTATTCTCTTTATCATAAGGGACGAAGCTCCTTTTTAATTTAACACTTAAACACAAACATTATTATTATCATCAAGGCACACAGTGAGGTAAAGACTCTGACCTCAATAGTGATGCCTTCTTGCTCCAGACACAGAACCTCTTTGGACTTGACCTTCTGAGGGCTGTAGTAGCTGCTTTCTGACTGTGTGTCTGTCAGCTAAGACAAAAACAGAGACAAATATTTCACTTGTTATTTGAGTCACATGTAAAACAATAAAAAACACATTTTGTTATCTTTATTATTTTGTATAGTGAACCTAAAAGCAAAGACTTTTGTTCTCAGTCTCAGGTGAGGACAGTTGGGACTTACAGGATGATCAAGTCACAAACTGCAGCTTATTTTCTTATTTCTTATTAGGTGCAATTGTCTCACTCCATGGGCAGATTTTTCTCTTCATTTGTCAAATTTCTAGTCTAACAAGATTAATAATCTTACACATTCTGTTCTTGTTTAGTAAATCAGTCTCAAAACAAGATCCAAAAGATTTTTCCCTTTATTTTTTGGCTGGATGTAAGATTTTAAAACTTGGTTAAATGGACAGTTTTTGCAGATTGAAGTTTAAAATTGTCTAACGAAGCCATTTCAATATTTTCTTACAACAGACTGTGTCATTAAATGACCTCATCTAGAACTGAGTGTTTGCACATTTATTTAAAACTCATGCATTTTGATTAAATCATCATTCAATTAATTATATTGTCATATAAAAATGTTGAGTAGTTAAATAGGAAGAATTTAATAAAACTAAATGAAATCCAGGCTAGAAATTGTAATGAATCTATGATAAATATAATGCAACAAAAAATAAAATCTGGAAAACAGCTCTTATATTTCATTCTTTTACATGTCTACAGACATAATACAGTTTAAGAATGAAAGCTGTATGGTAGACATTGGATTTAAGTTTAAAATATTAAATAAGCAACAGGAAAGTTGTTTTGATTTTAGGAAAGACGCCTGATGAAAGTCAGAACGCTACAAATTACAAATGAACAAAATAAAAATGAATTCATCTTGTAAATGAGAAAAGCAGGTAGTGATCATGAGCTGCACAGTGGCGTAAGCTGGTTAATACCAGTATTTGACAGAAAGGTGTCAGATTCTGTGTGGAGTCTGAGTGTGGGGTTTCCTTCCACAGTCCATAAACATGCATGTTGGGTTAAATCAAGTTTCTAAATTAATCCTAGGTGTGTGTGTACATGTTTGGCTCATGTGTCTTTGTGTTAGCAGTGTGAGGGACTAACCACCTGTTCAGGGTGTACTCAGCCGGGGGTAACCCCACTGACCACCCTGAACATGAAATGGTTCATACAAAAAAAAAAAAAGAAATCAATGAATTCATGGAAAAAGTTCATTTTATAACTATTCTTATGTGTAAAAATAAAGTGAATGCAAAGAATGAGACATACAGAGCACCTGGTCAAAATTAGCTGGCTGGAATGAAGAGCATACAGAGCTGCAAAGCATCTGAGGTGAGTTAAAAAAAAGTGTGGGTGTAAACCAGAACACAACCCATTCAGCTTTAACACAGGAAGCAGGTGCAGAGCAAGAAGCAGCTGTGGCTTATTACTATGATGGAGCAGACTCTCATTCTCACTCCTTTCCTCTCCTTAGATTCTGATAGTTTAATCACGTGCAGGGTCCAATTCCCCTGTACTCCCCACAAAACCTGCAAGACTGAATATAATGATGAATGAGCATTGACTATTGCTTAAAAAAAACAAAGTGCACAGTGGCACTGTGACTAAATAATTACTAAGACACCTGTAAGCATGTTAATTCCTTAAGAATGTGTCACTGTCTGAGCTAACCTGGTGGATCATTTGTGATTAAACCTAATCCTGAAATAACAGGCCAGAAGCATAAAGGTTTAAAAAAAACACACTAATTCAGACAGCTGCTACAATTCACACAACCTAACCTCATTTAAAACTAATGCAATCATACTAAGGTGTAGTGAAAATGAAGTAGTAAGAAATTAAATTAAACTATTAGATAATAATTTGGAGAAATGTTTTTATATAAAAAATGCAGTGTAGTCTGGCTTGTAGTGAAAGCTTGGCAGGTGTGCAAATCAAAAGAAGAAAACAACTGGTCAGTTCTAAACTATGCATAATGTGTGTAGAAGTCAAAGTACTTCGCCATTATTTTCATCAAAGAGAACTGGGGAGCAGTGTGTAAGTAATCTAAAAATACATCTCTGATTTCACATTCATGTCAGACTCAAGTTCAGGCATTGGCAGTTCAAAGGCATAAAATTCCTTCAAACTAAATACTTCCTTGTAGGAAAGAGACAAGTATGTCTAAGGAAAAAAAGTCCTTTCAGCTGCCTGCAATTACTCCAGAAGAGTGGCAATTAATTGATTAAAAGAACTTAAACAATACAGGAACAGTTTAAACATTAGAAAAACACGATGGTTTTTGTGGCATGAGAAATACTTTTTCACTGATCACACACTTTCAAATGCATGTACACTCACCCTCATATTAAACACACACAAACGCTTGCATGTATAATTCTTGGGGTATATCCACACACACGCACGCATCAACCTAAAAACGGGAAACACTCATTCCGTACTACCGGTAATGTGAGCTGCAGTGCCTGAATCTGAGGGGAAACAGAGATGAATTCCAACTGTTCCGTGTCAGCACACAGGATTTCAACTTTCAGACCTATTTCTAAATAGTGTTTGTGCCGTGCATAATGTTTAAAAGCATTTATATGACCTGAGACAGAAGCTTACACCACTGATCCTGATATCACACACTGAAACTAGGGGAGTTTCAACTTGAAGACAAACTTAAGAAAACTGAATCCCTCTCAGAGGCTCATCAAAAAGATGCTAAAAAATGATGAATCAATACAATAAGATTTGTGTTTATGTGCAAGTGATGGTCATTAAAAACAGTTAACACTTTATAATAATTTCACCTTATTAAGCCTTACTTAATCATTAATAAACATAATTAAAATGATTTATACATAAGCTATAAATTAACATACTAATTAATTCTTCAACCATAAAAGATAATTACTTCCAAAACACACACATTCATTGTTTATTTATGGTTATTAACTCGTGAATTAACTATTCTATATGTTGTGCATATATGTATGTAAATGCTCATATAAATTTAACTTCACACAATGTCTTAGACATGTATTAAAAGGTTAGAGAATGTTTGAATTGACTGATTTCAGTCTGTTTTCCACAGGTGAAAAGGAACTTGCAGCCCTTTAGGGTTTTTCTACATTACCAAATAAAAAAAAAGCACAATTAGTCTTCACTTTAGAAAAGTTCACAAAAAGACTTACAGCTGCATAATTATTGATGCACTGCAGGATTAATAGAAAGTCAATTCAAATGTTCCTTAACCATTAATACATGGTACACACAGTATATAGAACAGTTTATTCATGAGTTATTATGCATGAACAAACACTGAGTAAGTTAGTTTTGGATGTAAATAGCCTTTAGCAAATAGCCAATCAGTGTATGCAGAACTAATCTGAAACGTGTGTGACACTGCAGTACTACAAAAGGATTACAGTTTATAATTATTGTTGATTTTTAGTTTGTTTGTCAAACATGAAATTTACCTTGAAAGTGACGGAGGCCTTAGTGCAGTAAAAACCTATAGAAACAATGGGGTCTTTGCATGTGTGTTGCTGAGAGTTGTTGGCATTGCCTCCTGTCTCGTTCTGCTGGTAAAGACCTTCCTCCCCTTCTTCCTCTTCGCCTACGATGGCAGGGACGAAGGACCAAGCCCAGGACATCCAACCCTGGTCTCCTTCCTCAGGACTCCCGCATTCCATGTAAAGGTCCTGGCTGGATCCCAAGCTTTCCATTACAACATCCATCCCTGACAAGAAAAAAAGTTTAATTTAGTCTTAATGCAGACAAGAGCAGATGGTTTTACATGAAAAGGAAATCATGACTAAATCTTAGTCATACCAATCCTGAATATATACTTGGACGTAAGGTGTTTTATGAATAAAAGATGGAATATATACATAAAAACAAACTTTAAAAAGCCAAAAACATGAATTTTTAAAACAAAAACATTGTGCTAGATAACAAATATGTACTACCGAAATTGGACAAAATGCCCCAAATGTATAGTAAATAAGTAAATAAGTAAACTTTATTTATATAGCACCTTTCACATCAAATCACATCAAGGCTCAGATACAAAAATATGAACCTCCTCATTAACATGGTTTTACTACACAGGTTGGCTGTGGTGGGTTGCTGGTAGGGATATCCCGATCCGATACTAAGTATTGTATCAGTATGGTATCGGGCCGATCCAGTTTTCAGCATCATCATGCTTTACAACTGCTGCTAAGAAGTCAAGACACACACAAGTATGTAACCATGTCCACAGTGTGGAACACTTTTCAATGGAAAACAATGATGCTGAAACTGCATCTTGCAAAATCTATAAACTACATGTTTTTCGTGGTGAGAACAACAGGGCTTGCTTTAATACTACCAACCTTGTCACTTTGAAAGAAATAAAAGGTATCGGATCAGTATCGGAAAGACTAATCATTAAAAAAAATTGGATTGTATCGGGAGCCAAAAAATCTGGATCGGGACATCCCTAGCTGCTGGTTCGATCCCCCATTTCAGCTGCCTCAGTCATTGTGTCCTTGAGCAAGACAATTTGGTGTCTTGCTTACTGGTGGTGGTCAGAGGGTCCAGTGGCGCTGCTGGCCCTGTCTGTCAGTGTGAACCAGGGCAGCTGTGGCCAGTGGCCACACTGTAGCTTACCACCAGTGTGTGAATGTGTGTGTGAAGTGCTTTGGAATACGATGGGACTTAAGGTGCTAAATAAGTTCAGTCCATTTAGTCCAATCTGTTTAAACTTGAAGGCACACAGAGTAAATCAGTCAAACAAAGAGAAAACTGATAAAAGGAATTGGCAAATGCTCTCAATGAAAGCGTTACATTTGTCAAACACAGATTGAGGCACATCTTTAATGTATAATTATTATTGTGCTGCTCTGTAATTATTTGTGTGGTGTGCTACTACAGAAGTTTCTACAGGAATTAAAAATAAGTTTATTCCAACAGATGCCAGAGAGCCACAGTCTGACAGTGAGCATCCTGACAGAAGAGGGCCTTAACTGGACTCAGTCTGTGCTGAACCAACATCAACTGTGTTCACAAATAGCTGTGCAGTGAGGCTGGATCTTCTTAATACAAACTGAGCACTAAGACTGTAGGTCTTACATAAACCATATTCATACACTGATGGGACACATATCATAGGCAGAGGAGGTCCAGTGTCTTGCCCAGGGACACTTCAACATGTGACTGAACAGCAGTGGAATCGAACCTCCAACTTTAAGCCACAGACACCCAGGAGCTGACTGAATTTTTCTGCTTTTTTTTTGTTTAATGTTGATATTTGAACTGAAAGTAGAGGAGAGAAACTCAAATATTGATCTAATCACAATCTATTCCTATCTAAACAATCCAATACTGGGTTAGAATATAAAATATCAATATTTCAAACTGATCCACGCACCATTACTTCAGTGAATTAATAGTTTGATAAAATGCAACGTGGCCATTTAGACAGAGAGCACTTAAAAAAAAAATAACACCACACATGAATATGGTCTAGGTCTGATTTGAAAATAAATTACAATTTGTGACATTCATACTGTCATAGAAAAGCAGATATGATCCACAAAAGACAAAAAAAAAACTGATTTAGGCCACTTTTGCTTTGTAGCAACTGTGTCTCCAGTGCAGTCCAGTTTTGTTTGGCTCAGACTATTAAAAGACTAAAATATGAAGCATTGACATAAAAATAAAAAAGGTCAGAGTTAGATTTGAAAAAAGTAAAAAACAAAAGGTCTAATAATTGAATCCAGTAAACTGTTGTGTTTGTGGTAGGAGTGTGAGCAAATCCCCCACCACCACCACCACCCTGAACATTTCACTTTTATTGTTTCTCATAATAAAAGTAATTTTAAAATAATTTTCTTATTTTATTTTGAAGGTTCACAGATCTCCAAATCACCACATACTGCATATCCTGAACGGTAAACCGGTATTGTGTCAGAATAGAGGAAATTGATGTCAATACACAAGAATGTGTAATCCCATTCCTTACTGCCTCGTGTCCTTTGCGAGAAACAATATAGTCTGTGAAGTCATAGTTCAGGAATCCCAGAGGCTAAAGAAGTTAAAATTGACACATTTTAATTAAATCTTTCACTTTATGAATTGGCAGTTGTAAATCCCATGTTAAAGCTTTTTTTGGTATAATTTAACAGTCTGATTTTATCTTTTTGTTTTTACTTTTTCAGCTCAACTGGTGAAATGTTTTCACTTCACATCTTCTGAATTGGAAGTTCATTAAATTACATATACAATAACAAATTAAATCATCAAAACAAATTAGCTTAAGAAGATTTTAAAAAGGTATTATGCCAAAAAAAGGAAGGTAGAAGTCAGAAAATGCAGCCTCACATGTGAAATAAAAACTATTCCTGTTCAGTTTTAATATAAGGGCAGGCTGACTGGCTCTTTTTTAAAGACAAGTAAAAAAGCAAACGTGACACCAGCAGAGTTAATTTGTTTTGTTAATTTGACCTTAAAGCTGCAGTAGGAAAATCTAAAAAAAAAACATGGACAAACCTTACAGGTTCCTCCCACCTGCTCTCTGCTGCTACAGCTCTCCCTCCACAGCCCCTCTCCACTCCCACAGCTGAGCCTGACATGAACGCACAGGCTGGTGAGCAACACCGCTCAGGAAAGGCCAATGAAAATGACAGTTTTTTTGTAACATTAGCTTGTTTCTCCAACATCAGCAGCTGCAGCACACCTGCAATCTTGAGCTTGAACGAGGATACGTGTGGGTAGGGTGTGAGCATCACGTAGATGAGCGTGATTCACACTGGTAAAACAACCCTTCTGGCTCTGATTGGTTGTTTCTAACAGAGTGGTGTAAATGACTGTAGGAACACTGAGAGGACCTTGAAATTTTCAGAGATTATCTGTCTCATATTCTAATGTCGGGACATAGTGACAGTTTTAAGATGTAAAAAATACATTTTTATAAGTTACCAATTTTAGCTTTAAATGCTCTGCTTCATAGATCCATGAGAACATCAACAGGACATAGGGTCTTTGCCTCAGGTGGAAGACTTCAAGTATCTGGACGTTTTGCTCACATGATGGTAGGATGGAATGAGGGATCGGGGCCTCATCCTCAGTGATGACGGGGTTGCTTCGCTCTCGATTTGTTGTTCAGTCAACATTTCAACCCTCATTTCAAACTCAAAAACCTTTCAAACACTAAAGAGGTTTGGATCATAACTGAAAGAAAAAGATCTCTTCTATAAGCGGCCAGAATGTGCTTCTATTGTAGGGTGGCTGGGTTCAGCCTTTGAGAGGACGTCAGAAGCTCCATCATCCGGGGAGAGCTTGGAGTGGAGCTACTGCTCCTCTGCATCAAACAGAGTCCTTTGAGGTTATTCGTCATTTTGGGCATGTCCCACTGGGAAAAGGCCCAGGGCAGATTCAGAACCCACTGGAGCGATTCTGTACCTTCTCTGGCCTGGGAAGACCTTGGGGTCCCCCAGGTTGAGCTGGAGAGAGGGAGGTCTGGGTTTCTCTACTGAACCGGTTACCTTTGCAACCCAGCTGATGAGCCGTAGAAGATGGAGGTTATTAAAGCTAACTCATTAAACAATATATGAAGCAAACACACAGCAAACAGCAGAGCCAAACTTCACCACTAGCATTTGGATTTTGATGAAGTTCCACGCACAGCTCCAGTATAAATGTTCTAACCTGTTGTGTCAAAATAACAGCTTCCAAAAAATTCAGCCTGCAAAAATATTTTTATGAAAGCAAAATCAATAACTAAGTGATAAATGGACTGCACTTTTGCAGCACCTTATCCAGTGTTAAAGACCAAAACATTTTTACACCAAAACTCCCTTTCCCCCATTCGCAGATCAGAGGCAGCATGGAGTTCAGGGTCTTGGCTAAGGACACTGACATCTGGTGGGTGATTTAGATTGTAAGACGACCATTCAAAGAGTGAAATAACTGTAAAATAACCAACACTTTGAATACATTTAATAAAAAATGTCTGTCTTAACTAAATAAATTAGATTTTCTCAAGAGCAAAATATCATGTCAACTTTAATTATTTTCAGAAAGGCTTAGCTTTACTTCTTAAACTAAAATTGCACAGAAAACCACCTGTCCATGAAGGAGGACATCCCAACACACACACACACACACTCCACCCAGCCCCGCTTCAGCTTCTTTACTCTGTCAATTACATCAAACACAATAAGGACCGGAGGCACTCGGATTCCAAGATCTGGTTCCCTCTTGTATGTTTCTGCGATGAGATACTAATTCATTCTCACAGGTTCTGCATAGCAGCAGCATGACACAGACTCTTGGACACCAAAAGGAAAGCTGCACCAACTCGCAGTGAAAGTTCCAGACCAAGAGGCAGGGAGCAAGTTGGAAAAAGTAAAACTAAACTTTGTGGCGCTTCATGCATTTCTCAGTCCACATCTTTAATTCCACGATATTTGGCTCCTTGTAACAAAAGAGACTTAGGTCTTGATCTTATTCCACTTAACATGTAGAATAAACACTTCATAAAGAAACTAAATATGTCTTTGAGAATTCAATTCAATTCAAATTCAAAAATACTTTATTTATCCCAGAGGGAAATTAGGTACTAATAGAGACTTTCAATACATTTGTACACATACACTCACCGCCACCGGCCACTTTATTAGGTACACCTGTCCAACTGCTCGTTAACACTTAATTTCTAATCAGCCAATCACATGGCGGC
>JAUBOC010000050.1:18702715-18718806 GCA_032275365.1 Anablepsoides cearensis | reverse complement strand
AGCTATATTTATTTGTTAAATTATTTCTCACTTTATCACAGTTAACAAAAAAATCGTGAAATTAATCGTGATCGGACAATATGAAAAAATTAATCGTGATCTTTTTTTTTTTTTTTTTGCCATATCGCCCAGCCCTTTTTGGAACCGGGTCATCTCCTGAATTGGGTCTCTGGTTCTGACCTGAATGCTCTCGGTTTAATGAGGTCCACATAAACGGAACCAGCAGTGGAACTCTAAGCTGATGTAAACAGAACCTGAAGGTACTGTTTGTTGACAGAACCGAACGTTTTATCCCAGCAGAACCGCTGGAACTAGATTGGACCAATGTCACCGAACCACAAAAAGTCAGCCCGAACACAGACACTGGACGGACCGAACCGAACCGAACTCACCGGACAGCCCCCCACCGCGGCCGTGCCCCCTCCTCCTCTGCAGGATGAAGAACGGGTTGGCCCGCTCGGACACCCACAGAGCTCCGGCCAACAGAACCTCCTCCGGTTCGATCCACATCTCGGCCCGGTTCTGCTCGGCGGGAACACGTCCCGTCGGGTTTTGGGTTCGGATGTTGTTTTCAGAGAGAAGTCTGATGATTTCACATCACTTCCGGGTGTAACGCGTCAAGCCACGCCCTCTCCGCGCTGTGCGTCATCACGTCACCACAATGAGGTAAACTGATGTCCGAAAGTAGAATTTATAATTTACCATTTATATTGTAGACATTAAAGATTAAAAACACACATATGCTTTAACAAACTACTTTTAGCTTTTAGCTAGCCTTTTGCTATTTACAACTTTAATTTTTTTGTTAGTTTTAGCTAGTTTTGTTTAACTAGCTTTACCATTTATTTACTGTTATGCCTGCTTCGACTTGTGATATGGAGAGCCGTTTCATTCAAAATGAAATGAAAATGAAATAAAAAAAATAAATAATAATAATAATAATAATAATAATAATAATAATGTAATTATTAAAGTATTCCATTAAATAAATGTCCCTGTAAAATAAACCAAAATCAATAAAATAAAAATACATTTTTAGCATGTCTTAATATTTTTTATTTTTATTTTTATTTTTTATTGTATGTTGAATGAGAGGGCTCTACATATGTATCTAGGTTGTTCATCATTTAGCTACTGTTTTGTTAGCTTTATATTTCATGTATTTTTTTTATTCTTAAAGCCACTTCAGTAGAAAACAAAACTGAACGTTAGTTTCTTTTTTCTTCATCATCAGTGACCTTTTTTTAAGAAGTAAATATAAAGAATAAGAAAAATAGGAAAAAATTGGAAAAAGTAACAGAGAAAAAAGAAGGAAGGAATGCGAAAGATTGACAAACAGATTGGAAAACATGTGAAATGCATATGATGAAAACACAGACACACACAAACACAATATACTCATCATTTGTCTGCACACCTGCGAGAATGGAAAAATGGAGAAGACGGAGAACATAGCAACGAAATGCCTATATAAAATAAAACTATGCGTAAACACACCCACACGTACATGTACAGATATAGATACGTATACATGCATACACACATGCATACACATATATATATATATATATATATATATAAAGATCTACATATACATGCATACACATTCATTGACCATCAGAAACCCTGGGATCTGAACACCTGTTTGTGTGCGGTTGAAAGCATACTTGTAAGTTTTGTCGCAACAAGCTAAATTCCAGCCCACAACCGGGGGTGCGGGGGACAAAAAAGTCCCGGATGATGACGTCATCATTTGTAAAAAAAAAGTTTTCTGTGCAGCTTTATAGTCGTAATTTCCTCTATCAAACTAGAATGGGCCACTCTGGAAGCTGGAAGGGGGCGGGGTGTGAAGCGCCTCGTTTGGATTTAAAAGTGATGTTATTATGTATTTTCACAGTTCAATTCTATACTACAATCAAATAACTATGTGATCTTCAGTTGTTATAAAAGTGCTGTATTTGACTTCACATCATAGTCTATCTAAACACCTTGAAATTGGCCTCTGTCTCTTTAAGAACCTCCTACCATTTCTGACAATCCCTCTTAATGTCTTCACGACAGTTTTTCAGGGGAGGGATGCTCTGTGGGGCAGAAGCTTGGCTGCAAACTGAGCTCCAGGGAGGAGCTTTGTACAAATAGGTGGAGCTTTGTACTAGCGAGCGTTTAGGCAGCTCCACATGGCTACCACATGAGATTCAAGGATTTCAAACATGCACGAATGAGTCGAAGCAACACTCTGGATGTGTTTCTAATGAGGCAATGATATAACGTGATATCAAGCTCTAAAAAGTCAGTTTTACATAATACCCACCCTTTAAAGAGACAGCATTAAAATGAGTTGATTTCACCTAAAAAAAGAGGTGAAAGAGGGGCTTGTGGAGCTACAATAAGGACGACTTCAGATCAAAGTATTGCAGTTCCACTTTATATAAACCCCAAATGAAGGATTTAAATGTGAAAAGATTTAAAAGCACAGTATGTCTCTTTAACACACCTCTCCTTTCCTGCTCTCAACAGTTTGTGGAGATCGTCCTGTTTTGCATCCTGCTCTATCTGTACAAGAGAAGGAACATGAAGCACATCGTCATCGTGATGCTGCTGGTGGCCCTGCTCGGTATGAACAAGTGGAAGCTGTCTAAATGAGGGCAGAGGTTTGGATTAAGCTATTTTCATTAGTGAGAGGTTGCCTTGTTGCCAGGCTACCAAAAATGGACCTCTGCTATCATTATTGTTAAGAGATGAGCAGAAAACAATGGAAGGAAAAACAAACACGGGAACTTAAAACGCCTCCGCAACTTTTACAAGAACAGACGGGTGGGCTTCTTGATTTGCGGGTGTTGTGTGAGTCGTGAGGTGATGCCTTGCCTCTGTGCTGTTGTCAGCGTCTCTTACAGTCATCTCGGTCAAAGCTGTGTCGGGGATGATCACCGAGTCGATCAAAGGCCAGCTGCAGCTCATCTACCCCATCTTCTACGTCATGCTCATCGTCATGGTGGCCTCCTGCGCATTCCAGATCAAGTTAGTCAAGGTTTTTCTCTCTCCGCCTTTGTCTACTCATTTTTTTTCAGTCACTCCTTTTTATGCTCAAACTCACTCACTACAGAATAAATACGTGCTTTTTTACACTTTCTGAACGAGCTGAAAGGAAATGACTCTTTAAACACGACACTTTATCTGCAGAATAAGCTGCTTAACAGGTTGAAATGTCGCTACATCATTTCCCTGCTCTTATTTTTGGCTCCACACAGATTCCTCAATCAGGCAATGAAGATGTTTGACGCTACAGAGGTCGTTCCCATTAACTTTGTGTTCTTCACTGCAAGTGCCATAGTAGCAGGTATGATGAAAACAATGCCTTCGCTGTTATTTCCCAACTGTTTAATGCATAATTCAACTAGGTGACACTGCCTGCCTGCTTGTTTTGAGTCATGAAGCCTGCATTGTCCTGATTTTACATAAGCTGTGTCTCAGTTCAGAGGTTGCCACCCACATTGACGTGGCCCATGTATTTTTTTTCCCCTTTTTTTTTTTTAAAAAAATGGTAAAAAAAAAAAAAAAAAAAAAGATGTGGCCCATGTAGACCACACCTTACACGGGCCATAGGCCGTTCTTGACGGCAGCATAAACAGCTGTGAAATGAGATGGTCTAGTCTTCCGACGACGTGTGTTTGCATGACCACGGGCTTCCCCGTTAACATAATGATACGTTTTATATCACAAAATTCTGCTTCATTAGAAAAAAGGTAAATGTAAATAAATAAAAATCATTCATATTTTGGGTTTAGTTTCAGTATCAGTACTCTGCATTTTATTTAACGTCTCATTGCATCCAAAATTTCATCAGCTACGTTGCCGAACTTGTATTTAAAAATGAATTTTTCAATCCACGATGAATATCTAAACGATGGTAAATAAAAGATTAAAAATAACCTCAGCCATCTTTGTTTTCCTGTTTAGTTTGCTGATGGCACAATGCACCATGGGATACCGTGGGCCACGTAGGAAACTCAGATGCATCCTATGTTTTCGGGGGTTTTGACAAATGCACCCTATGTGGGTTGCAAAAGTATTCACTCCCCGTGACATTCACTTACAGCGTGAAAATTGAAAAAGAAAGTTGCGGGACGAAAACCCGAGCATGTCGAACATCCACCCCCCAAATCAATACTTTAAAGAGTCACACAGTTACATCAAGTCTTCTTACGCATGTCTCTGTGAGCTTCACACATCATTAAACCAGATGGTTTTTTGGGGCTGATTGCCCAACCTGATTGTGATTACCTAACCTATTTGTGATTGGCTTAGGTGTTTTTCACCTCTTAATGTAGACTTGTAGTTTGTCTGATCTGTTAAAAGTTGACAGCATGTAGCCGAAATGTGTCCTGTTTTCTGCCCTTATCTAGATATATTTTTTGGAGTGCTGGTTATCCCTTTTTTTCATATTTTTAACAGACCAATTTTCTAATCAAATCTCAGATACTCTGATGAATTGAGGTCTGGGCTTTGGCTGGACCATTCTAAGACTTTTAACTGTTTTTTCTTAAACCATTGGAGGGTTGCTTGGTTCTGCTGGAAGGTGAAACTCCATCACAGTCCTAAATGTCTGTAAGACTCCAACAGGGATTTTTCTTATGTTTCTTTTTCCTTCAATTCTGATCAATCGTACAGTTGCTGCTGACAGAAACCCTTTCTACAACATGATGCTGCCACCACCATGTTTCACTTTAGGGGTGATGAGGTGTCACGTTTGTGCCATGGAAGATGTTCTTCATGGACAAATTTTCAATATTTTATTACCTTTTCATTTTCTAAGCACAGATTTAATGTTGCTCTGTGGAAAGATTTTATAAGCCAACCCTGTGTGGACAGTTCCTTGGTCTTTTTAATGTTGCTTGATGGTAGCTCTTGGTACTTCAAAGTGATGGCACGGATGTTGATTCTGGGTGTTATCAGATTATTTAAGGCATGGACTGTCCACAGGTGGATCTTATTTATGTTATAGTGTGACTTGTGAAGATGGGTTTTGTAGGCCTGTCACAACAACACATTTTGCTGGGCAATAAATTGTCTCAGAAATTATTTTGAAGAACAATAATGATGTTTGGAAACCATTTTAAATTAATATAATGGTTTATACAATGCAAGTTCATATGAATAAACTTTAACTTCTAAAGAACACGTAACACTGGAACTAGAAGACTTTTTTAAATATTCAAAATAAACAAATAAAACAAACAAAAATAAAATAGATTCTCAGTCTCTTCCAATAAAAAATGTACTTTAATGAAAAACAAATAAAAAAAAAACAATAAAATAAAAATAAAAAACACTTACAACCAAAACAGTAAATAAAATGTATTATGAAGGTAGGCAAATGAAAATGATCAACCTCATTATAATTAATCGTGAATAATTGATTTATTGCTAATCGAGTCAGGCTTAGAGCTTTGAGGCTTCAGAGGGGGTGAATACTTACACATGTACCACATTTAATTTGCCATTTTGTCTAAAAAAAATTAGATCTAAAACCAGATTTAGGACAGTGTCTTATTCGAGTCCCACTTTCAAGCCTACTCAAGTCACCTCCTTGACAATAAAACTTGTTATCGTTGTTATTTTTAACTGCTGGCTCTTTTTTTTTTTTGGCATCTAAGATGAACTTTTTCTTTTCAAAGTATTTGTAGTTACATGGTACTTGTGCACAGATTATTTTCAGTCTACACTGTACACGTGGGCAGTTCACTCACAGTTCAAACTCAGGTTCTCTACAGCATCTTAGCTGTTCCTGAGATTTCTGAGGTTGTTTCAGTTTAGGAGTCAGAACCCAGAGTGCTCAGAGAGCTCCAGCTCTGTGTTCACATCTGCTGGCAGACTTTCAGAAGGTACTTTATTGCTTAGCCTTGGCAAAGAGTGAAGGCTCTCTGTGGGTGTTCAGCTTCATCATCTTCAGTTTCAAGGTGTGCCGTGTTCAGTTTATCAGAGTTTTTACTATTATTATGTTATTTCTTTTATTTTACCAGGAGAAACTTTCGACATTTAAGACTAAAGTACCCATGTAAAAAACTTTTTTTAAATAAATGTCTTTGTGGGTGTTGTCACTGCCTGACAATACCCACAAAGACATTGCTATCAGGAGGGCTGTTGGTTTTTAGCATGTAGCATTTTGCTAGATGGCTCAATGACAGATTGGATTTGATTTACATCTTTCATCACCTGCAATGTTTCATAGAAAAGGCAACATGTGCAACAGATATGGATTTTTATTCCAGAAAAAAATTGGGAAAATGGAGATGAGATAAATTATAACAATGTCTTGAAATGAGGTCTGTTTAGGTTGGCAAGTTCATATATGACCCATCATATTGAAATGAGGATTAAGTCAATTTTGGACAAAATGCCCTAACTAAATTTTCAGATTCCTGGCTTTAAAAGCTACATTTTGATACCTGGATCAGTCTGATATCATAAGCTTATCCAGAGATGAGACTTAATTTGTCTTGTTGGTTACATCAATACATCACTGTTTGGTCTGAATCCTAATTTTATGTAAATTTAATTTATTGGGTAATTCTTGATGTTAACATAAAGAGGAAACATCAAATAATATTTGTATATTAAGATTTCCTCAAAATCTGTTTTTTCTTTTTTGTTGCTACTGCGCAAAAGAATGCTTAAAAATGTTTTTTATGATTATAGTTCATTCAAATGATACATTGATAAGACATTAATTAATTATATTTTGATAAAATCCAATTTTTGCACACATTTAAATCAAAACCCTATATTCGCCTATTTTTCCACGTTCCACTTTTGGACTTAATCCTCCTTTCATTGTGATAGGTCACATATAAACAAATATGTACACATCATAAATCTATATTTTATTAATCAGAGTATGTATTGTTAAAATAGATTACAAGTTACAATTTAGCACACCTTTTATAATTAAGTATGAAAATAATTATTTCCTGTATTTTTTCCTAAGTCGATCGCATTAGCTGGTAATTCAAAAGTATATCTCTTAGCTCATGTGCAAATGAGCTGAGTACGGATTGTGCAGTGACAGGTGTAAAGAACTCAATAATTTCTCAACTTCTATGAAAATCAATGACAAGAGTCAGAAGCAGGTTTGGTAAAACGTTGCTGGAGTTGGTTCAGAAACTCAGAACAAACCTCATCCTGTAAGATTTGTACGATTCTTTCCTGCCAACACCAACTTTTTCAGATTCACTCACTTAATGATGAGTCACAGAAGCTGAAATCAATTCCTGATGCAACACCGTCAAACCTACAGCGCACACTAACAATGTGTCGTCCAGGTGGTGATTTCCTCCATCTGTCAAACACTGAACAGTCCTTGTTCAACAACGATTCACAGTATTTATAGTCAGTGATTTGTGCCATGTCAGGGTGGTATTATGTTGTCAGGAAGTCCAGAAAATAACAAGAAAGATTTTTTCAAAGCAGTTTGGTTCTGAAAGACAGAATACCTCCAAAACACTTTGTCACAATTTAAAACCATTATTTAGTGGCGTAAGTGTTTGTCGCTTGGCTAAACTGCTCTTCTTACCCTGACATAACGTCAGTCTGGTTCCAACAACAATTCAGTAAAGTGCAAAGGTGACAAATGTTGCTCCGGTCCTGAACGTCAAAACATCAGCTGTAGCTGTGCTTTTATTGAGTGAAATGGCTTCTTTCTAGCAGGTTTAGGTTCAAAATGCCACAATCCCAGAAGAGGCAGGCAAAATGTCTTTTTAATTATTTGTAAAAAGTTTTTTTACTGTTGCTGTATGTTGATGCAAATAACACAAATTGCTGATGTTTTGTATCTGCTGTGATTTCTCTCAGGATTGGTTCAGCTCCACTGTGAAGAAAATTAATGTTAATGTGTTCCAGCAGCTAATTTGTGGTGAAAGTACAAAAGGAAAGTGAAGATATTGTCTGGGAATCCTGCAGATAATAGTTCCGTTAACGTATGCTGAGAATGTTTGGAGACATATTTTACAAAAAGAGCCTTAGATATAAACTGTTTTTCTGTAAGAGAAATGCCTTTAATGTTTTTTTTTGTGTTGCAGGTATAATATTTTACCAGGAATTTGAAGGTTTGGCTTTACTGAATATTTTTATGTTCCTATTTGGGTAAGTTTTTCCTCCTCAATGACTGCAGCTTGTAATATCAGTGTTAGGAGAGGTTAACCCTTCATAAAACTCTCTTCCAGTTGTCTTCTGTCATTTATTGGAGTCTTCCTGATCGCCCGAAACAGACCAAAGATAAAGCAACAAGATCGCAATTTTATTGCAATGGATAAGATACCTGGTATGTTTGTTTTTTATTATGAATTCATATCTCCTCGCTGTGTCAAATGACCCAGGCAGAGATGGAACAAGTTAAGCAGCGGTGACCCTGGAGCCGGCTGGCTGTAAATGTCTGCAGCCGTGGCAGAAGGGTCCGTCTAATGAGCTGTGCTGCCCGTGTTCACAGGGAGAAGTCGCACTGACAAAGTGCAGCCGGAGGCAAAGACTCAGACATACGGATCCCTGGCAGCCAAACTCATGTGCAACCGAGCTGGCCAAACTGACGACTCATAGAACCAGCTCCATCTGTTGGGACTGCTATTTTAGTCTGTGTGTGTGTCTGTGTATACACACACACACAGACTGGGTTCAACATACTCTCTGTTTATAAACAGAAGTGACAAGAAATGTGTTCTCGAACAAATATCTATATCTCAGCATTATTTTTAAGCACCGTCAGAAAAACGAGGAAACTCTCGCTTCAAAATGAGCTGAAGCTCAGGAGAAAACTGCAGCATCACATTCAGTAACTTATTTTAAGAGACAATTACAGAAACATTTTGGTTTACCTGAACGATTATCAGATGAACAAACCAGATAGTTTTCTATTAACAGCTGAGAAATGTGACAACAGAATTAAAGTGCACTACTGCCCTCTAAAGGTGGAGGAGGGACTCATCTGGACCTTTTTTTGTTGGATGGATGTAAAGTCAATATCAAATTAAAAAATGTCTCTAAAGTAATGTTTTCTTCTTATTCTTTGTTATTTGAAGTGGCTGACACTTAAATTTGACATTTTGTGGTAAAATACACCAACACGACTGAACTTCCTCTCTAAGGTGTATTATAGCTCGTCTTAAAAGCATTTGCTCCTGGCCTCACCGCCCATCTTCACCTCAAACTCACACTGGAAACAAACAGCTACCAAACTGTGCTGTTGCCAAGCAACACAACTCTTCTCTGCCACCTACACATTATGGGATGTGTGGGAAACCGCAGCGCATGCCAGCGGAACTATAAGAGTGAAAGTTTAAGCATACGGTGTTTATTTGTAAGAGGCTTCGGTTTGAACAGTTTTGTTCTTGTGTAACAGTAACATTCAGACATAGGTTCAGCTTTTTATTGGATGAGACTCAAAACTGCAGTAAACAAAACGCCGATGTGTTTCTGCATTTAATTCTCACCAATGAAAGGAATTTCAAGAACTCAAACTCTTTATTGATAAACAGAAAACCAGTAAAAGGAGGTCCTTTAGATTAGAGCACCCTGTAAATACTAGAAGCACTCCAGCTGGTGGTAAAGATATTTGCCTGGTTTGAATCATGAACATGGAGGTAGTCACCCCGGTGAGAACAAAGTGGGTCACGGCCGGTCAAAATAAAGTGAATGGGCTGGAATACAGCTTTGAAAGCCATGCACATGAAAACAGGTCAGAACAGCCACGGCCCAGTTAGACAGGTCTGTGTACTCATTGCTCATTTGTTTTAAACAACAGACATTTTATTTTCATTTTATACTCCAAAAACAGAAAAACTGTGAAAGATTAACACTGTTTGGATGAAAGACTTTATGTGCTAAAAGCAGCAGAAGCTCCAGGAAACCGTTTGAATCATCAGCTGACACCTGGTAATAAAATGTCAAACTAGTTAGCTAGTGTTTACTACGGCAGCCTGGTTAGCTGTTATAAAGTAAAACTTGTTTATTCATTCTATTATCAGACCATTTAAGGTGGAGCTAAAAGAAATTTAGAAGAAATTAACTAGACTAGCTATGATAATAAAAATAGTCTGCTGCTATTTAAAGAAATGCAAAAGAAGTTAGCTAGCATTTATTTATTTATTTACTTACAGGCAGCTGCCTGTTTTTAAAGTTATGATAAAGATAATGATAGTGTTAACTTGTGGTTTAACAAAAATAAAAAGGAACCTTTTCCTGTTTTTGGAGTATAAAATGAAAATGGATTAAGCATCCATTTTTAAAATTAAATCCAATGATCAAAAAAGTACACAGACGCTGATGCTAAACAAACAATTCAAACAAACATGTCCTGTCATCAGCAAAAAGGCACAGGGTTTTACATTAAGCTTCATGCAGTTTAACTGGCTGCACCTTCAGGCCCCTGCAGACTCGCTCCATAAACCCTGCAGCGTTTATTTATTTGGTATTTAGGCTCCAGTTCTCAGTAGGTTGATGTGTTGGAGTCACACCTCGATGTTGACCTTAGTGAGACGGTAAAGAAGGGAGTCGGGGTTGCGCAGCAGCAGAGCTCCTCTCTGCTCCTCCGGCTGCTGCAGCAGGGTGTGGAGGAGGCCGGTGACGCTGACGAACCCCAGCGCCTCCCCGCAGCCTACAGACAGGGAGAAGTCCCCCTGAGTGACCCAGCCCAGAGTCACCCGGGAGCAGTGAGACGTGACGCGTGGCAGAGGGTCAGGCCACAGCCCAAAGATCAGGTCTGAGGATGTGACCGGGACAGGAGCAGGGTCTGATCCGTTGACTTGGGGCTCATCAGTAGATAAAGGGGGAGCAGTCGCCTTCTTGGAGCCTTTTGTCTGACCTTTGAAATGGTCTTTATGTGGAAGCTCCTGAGGACCCCCCTTCACTGGGTTTCTGCCCAGCAGTTTCAGGTCCTCTGCAGTCGGCACACACACCATGGCGTGGATCTCCGGTTTGCCTTTCCCCAGCAGCGACAGGCGCACCCACACCAGGCTGGATCCATGAGCTGCGAGGAAAGCCGTCACTGCGGGCCGGCTGAGAGGCGGCACCTTCCCGACACGACACGGCCTCTGGCCTTTTGATGTGGAGGGTCTGCACCAAGCAGACAGGAGCCGCAGAGACTTCCTGTTCCTGAGAGGCAAATAAAAAAAATAGTATCTGCTTAAAACAGGTGATTAACACTGAGAGAATGCAAAAATACATTTTCATCTGCCCCATTAGACGCCTGACAGAGATACAGATGCAGCTAATAGCCTGTAAAAATCTGTCAGATGTTTCCTTGTGAAGTCATTCGCATTAGTTAGAGCTTGTGGGATGATTTCATGAAGATAGATGCTGCACTTCCCTTCTGCTAATCTCTGATGTATTGCAGTAATTTAAGGCTGAATGTGCTTTGGGTATTCTCATATTAGAGGCTTATTCAGATCAAAAGACCTTTAAAAGTCCAACATTAAAATGAAAAGTGTAGAATTTCTTGAGGGAATGTCCCTTTAATGCCAACGTTTTAAATAATATCTTGGGAGTTGGAGCCATTTTGGTCAAACCTTGAAAACAACATTATGCATATTCTCATACAATATCACAAGATGTTGCTCTCAGAGTACAAGTGAGTGAACGACTCTCAGCTACTACCACACTGAACATCTGTAAAACTGACCGACATGCAGCTCATTTTGTTTCTGAGCTGCTTAATAGTAAAAAAAACCCTCAACCTGGAATGAACCGGTCTGGAAGCTGGAGGGGGGCAGGGTGTGAAGAGTCTCTTTTGGATTTAAAGAGGCAGCCTCAAAATGAGTTGATCTGTGACACCACAGAAAAGGGGCGGGGCTTGTGGAGTTACAATAAGGAGGAATTCAGACCAAAGCATTGCAGTTATACCTTATATAGACTTGACTGAAGCATTTACAGGTAAAAAAAGGAGGATTTACAAGCATCATATGTCTCCTTTAACCTAAAAAACATAATGGTGTTTTTGTGTTTTCTAAGTTCAGTTAGATGTGGCGGTGATGTTAAATCAGGTTGGCTCCACACAATAAACTCATGTTAGTGAAAATCCAACAATTATAAACAGAACCTTTCATAAAAATGTGTTTGATAGAACATGAGATATTGTGCTAACAGACCTGGGCAAAAACATTACTTTTGTCTTGAACAGTAGTTTAAAATTAGCCGAGTGATTTAAATTTGTGAATTTTAAATGTAGAACAGACACTGCAGGGAGTGTTTACCGTCTGTACTGATGTCAGCTCGTTTTTCACAACAAACAAATAACAAACAACAAACATTCACCTCAGAACCACAAAGCTGCTGGGAGCTTTAGTCACGGCGATGTTTTGTGGTGATGTCATCTCCTCCTTCATGGAAACATCTGTTTGTGTTGTGCTTTGGGTCTGCCCATCTTCCCACTCCTCTGCCAGCTGTTGCCAGGGGCAACGGAAGGGAGCCAGACAGCCATGTTTGATGTAATTGGTCCTTTTGGCCGGCGGACGCCTGACGAGAGGTTAAAAAGGTCACAGCCTTGTCTAGTGATGGAGAAACTGTGCCAACGTTTGTCACCTCTGCGTCTACAAACAGAACCTGCACCTCATCAGCAGCATACTGAAGATAAACTGTTTTAGATTTATGTGTCAGAGTTAAATAAGCTTTTTACAATTAAATAAAACAAACTAACCTAATTACATCCTGAGGTGTTCATAAAGCTGCAGATTAGTGATCGTTACCTTATTCAACCAGTCCATGTTTTCAGTTTGTATGCAGTTTCATTCACTTGACCTTCTTTAAACTAAAAAGCTTTTGTTTATAATTTGCCACAAGATAAAGAAATTGCTAATATGCAAGTAGGAGTCTCTGCATACAATAAGTGGGCATAGTGTTAAATATCACTAGAGTGAGCCCCGCCTATCCCGTCCTCTGTTAACATCTGTGAAAACATGGTGACCATACAGGGCATCAGCTCACTGCTGTCAGCAATTATTAACAAGCCCAACTGGATCTGTGTCACTAATTATCTGTAATATTTTTACTATAAATTAAGAATTATATTTATTTCATTAAACAATCACTAACAACTAGATATATACCAAAAAAATAAACAATGATCTAAACCAGACCTGAAGTCAGTCAGTAACTTAGACATAAGCTAGTTATAACTTCATTAAGTAATAAAGTATATTTACTATTTCTTACTGTCATAAATAATAATTATTTACCAGTCAATAAAAAATGTTCACGGTATAGCTGGTGATACTTTAGCATGAAACTTGTCTCTGCTGATATTAGCTAACTATCTTCTCAACAGGACAGGTTAGTCTAACAGAAACATAAAAATAGTTAAATATTTTACACTGTGTAAATATATTACATAAATCAGGACAAATCAGCTTTAATATTTAATAATTTGTGTTAAATTGTAGCATGATTCAGCAGAGCTACACTCTATATTGTACTACAGAAGCCAATATCTGCTAACCAGTATAACAGTGATTACATGGACTTTATAAGCTTATTTTAATTTTAAACAGTTACATTATTAACGTCAGTTCTGCTCAGATCACATCTACATTGAGGTATACTATAAAAGTACAGTCCACTTACCATCATCTGCAGGCTTATAGATTTTGTTCATATGTCTGAATATTACAAAAATTGGCAGCACAAGTTGCCTTTTCAATAATTTCTTTGCATCACAATAAAACATTATTATTATTTTGGTTTAGTCCAGACTCAATCTTCTGCTGACCTTTTGAATTTGTCCAGGAACTCAGCCTCCTGCTCCTCTTGAAACCGAACACCTGCGGGGCAGTCGGGATAATCGTGGGGGAAGTGAGGAACAGCTTTATTTTGGGAGTGTTTCAGACTCATGTGAAGCCCCGCCACACGAACTCCTCTGTACACCTGAGAGAGGACGAACACAGCAGGAACAGAGATACAACTTCAAAAAGCTTTGGTAATAAGGCAAACCTAAAAGATCAGCTTTCAAACTTTACTGTCATTGTTCACAGCTCTTGACCAAAGGACAATAACCAAAAACACAAAAAAAAGGGGAGGATTATTCAAAACTTTCAAGTCCAGACGCATCTGCTGATCAAATATAATCTAGTTTATTCTGGTCTGGAGCAAAGACTGCATTTATATCTTTCAAAACATCTAATTCAAACAACATGGAACAGGAACAGAGCTGTGCAGCACCTTGCAGCACCGTGCTGCAGTGAATGAAGCTGAACTGTTCCTGAACTCCTGGGAGGTAGAAAACACAACATTGTGTCAGATAATACCGTTAGTCTTTGGTACCTACCAGTGGGACCCAGAAGGCCATGCCCCAGCCCTTTGGAGCGAGCAGGTCCCATCCAGCCCCCCAGGAGCTCATCTCATTTCCCAGCTGCTTTCCAGGCTGATGAACCAGTAAAACGGGGACTCGGCTCTGAGGGGGGATGGAGCTCAGCCTGGAGCCCGGCACCAGCATCTCACTCCTCTTACGGTTAAACTCCTTTAGACAGAACACCAAAAATGCTTCAATGCAAACTTTCAAGCTTAAAGCACACCAAGGAGCAGCTAAAACACAAGAAAACTCCCAGAGTAAATACAAAATTTAAAAAAAAGCTGATTTTTGTTGCAACGTTCTTAACGGTACCTGCTCAGGTATTTTGTTGTCAGTGACATCATCACGAACAGAGGGGTCCCACAGGAAACTCTGACAGCATTGTTCTGGGACTCCTCGTAACATCAGCTGCCTCGTCTTCTCCTCATCAACCTCTGAACACACACACACACGCGCTCATGTTTAACTAGCTTCACTAGTTTCACAAACCTAGCCCATGACCAGGATCTTTCATAGATTTAACATTAATTTGTAAAAAAATATATTCTGTAAATCACAATATCTATTATGATGAAAAGAAACAAACAAATCTCATAATGCTGCTTTATCTAAAGTTAATCTTCTCCGCAGTCTTGTGACAGCAGAATATTCCTTGTTTTAAATCTAGGCCTCCTGAAGCTGGGGCCTGCAGGTGCAGACGCTTGTTTCATTCATCATATTAGAAAGTAGTCCAAACAGAGCAAAATAAAGAATGTTGTTTTCAGGTGCGAGTTGTGTCTAATGAGACACTTTCACAGGTTCATTCAGAAAACATATGATGCTGGTCTTTACAGCAGGCTGGTACAAAAGTAGAACAGAAATGTGTAGACCTGATGAGGAGGATTTAAATAAATAACTGGAAAGTGTTACATTAATCCAACATATACTGCTCAGAAGTTTATTTCACATTCAAAAATCTACTTTGAATTGTGTTTAATGTCCATAAACCAATCTCTCATGATCTGACTCACTGGGATTATTACCAACTCAAACATGTTCATTTAATTTACAACTGATGTGACCGCAGACTTCTACACTGTTCACAGACTGGTGTGTTCACAGGGCATGATGGGAAAATCATCTGCTGCTTTTCTTACACTGATTTACCTTCAGTCTGGAGCAGAGTGAGGATGATTATCGGGGCAAATATCAGATTTTTTTCTTTTTTCATTTTATTTGATTAGTATATTTTTTCTATTGTATATAGTAATTTGTTTTTAATAAAATGAATAAATTTCTAATAAAAATAATAAATAAAATTAATTTCTTTATCTAAGCTGTAAAGTCCCAGAGAAAGTCTTTCTGTAAACAGACTAGGGCTGCCACAAACGATTATTTTAATAATCGATTAGTCACCAATTATTTTTTTCGATTAGTTGACTAATTGGATCATATGTTAATTGAATATCCACCTTATTCCTGGGAGGGTTATTGTAGAAACGACGATGGGACTTACTTCCGGTTCACACAGGAAGTAGAAGTTCTGCATTGGCTAACTCGTAGTTTACTTGCTAATCTGTACACATCGTTGACGTTACACCAGTTTTCAGTTATTTCGGACTATTATTTTATGGTAGTGAACTAAATATTGTTACGAAGATGTCCTTGCGGAGCTCGGGTAACTGTTGCGCTGTTCGTGGCTGTACAAATAATCAGACAAAGCTGAATTTGTGGCTGCAACAAGTGTGTGTTGAACATGCTCCGAAAACGAAAAGGCAATGTTCCT